>JALPQD010000093.1:6082188-6433565 GCA_023101885.1 Typhlomys cinereus | reverse complement strand
GTGGTCCTGTGGTGCTGTGATTGTGCACTCTGCCCCGGGATTCACAGGCTCCGCCCTACCAGGACCGGAAACGCAGGCTGCCCCAGCTTCCGCCCGGCGTCTGTACGTGGGGTCTAGGATCCGAACTCGGGACCTTCCGCCTGCAAGGCAGAGGCTTAGCCCCTGAGCCACCTCTCCGGCCCCGTGGACCTTTATCGTAAGAGGAGGCTCAGCTGCCACCATTCCAAGGCACAGACGAGCCCCATATTGCTGCCATTGTGTGGTGCGCAGATTCCAGCCACACCTCGTGACCCAGAGCAGCTGCGCACTGACAGCAATATAATGTTTAGGCTTGAATCCTGACTTTCCCTCTCCCAAACCATGCGATGCTCACAGACTGACTCATTGCGCTTTAAATCATGGCCAAAATTTCTTTGACAGGATCAATAAGAAATATCAGCGCAGTACTCAACAAGTCAAACATAAAACAGTAGTTGCGGGGCTGGAGAGGTGGCTCAGGGGTTAAGCCTCCACCTTGCAGGCGGAAGGTACTGAGTTCGGATCCCAGATCCCACGTATAGACGCCAGGCGGAAGCGGGGGCGGCCTGCGCTTCTGGTCCTGGTAGGGCGGAGCCTGTGAATCCCGGGGCAGAAGGAGGTGGAGGCGTCCATGGCGGTTCGCGAATTCATCCGTGGTTCTACACACACACAGACACACACACACGCACATACAGACGCACACACGCACATGCGCACAGTTGAATAAATAATAATAATAATAAAAAAATTAAAAAAAAAACAGTAGTTGCATGTCACTTTTATTATTCTGGCTATCTACTGCTTCTGGTAAGCTTCCTTTTGTTCCCGCGCAGACTGCGCCTGGAATGTTCTTTCCAACGGGGACTCTATTTCCAAACTCACTGATCTAGACCATCCTTCTTTCCCTGCCACGGGCGTGGTCGTCCTGCCGCTCACCACTGTCCTTCCCACCTTATGGTCTCAGAACAAGCTGCTGGGCAGATGCTTTCTCGAGAAGACTCGAAGCTGCCCGTTATTCCTGACGTAGCAGCTCCCTCTGTCCTCTGGAAGGACCCGAAGGGCTGCATGTTGAAATCTGAGTTGTCCGTTCTGGATGCTTCCCGACATCCCGAAGCCTTTTCTTTCACTCTCTCCTTCCGGTCAGGTCTGTCTCACACCATGGGCAAGAGGTCGTTTTATAGTTAACGAGAACTAGCGGTTGTGTCCAAAGTAGAGCGAATCCCCAGGTGTGGGACATTTCCGGTGGGGTGGGGGCATAGAAATGCATTCGGGAAGGAAGGCCGCCTGACAGCAGCAAGACTAGTGGCAGAGTATGTGACACCGTGTGTCACGGAAACCGATTCACTGCGTGTCTGGGGGAAGTTTGAAACCCAAACCGAACCATGCCTGTGTGCAAAATGCATGAATTCCATGGTGAATCTTTTACCTGCTTGGCAAGCTATCCAATTTTCAAATTCCTGTCTCTTGAAATGAAACAGATAACACTGTCTTTTCACTATGAATAGTTTTTAAATATTTTATTTATTAGTAAGCTAGGAGAAAGAGAGTGAGAGAGAGCGAGAATGAGAGAGAGAGGGTACCAGGCAGTCACACAAAGGAAAATTTTTGTACATCGGTTCTCTCAGTTTACCACATGAACATCTCTGATAAACTCAGGTCCTAAAATTGGAAGGGGGCGTCCCACCCATTGAGCTATCTTACTCCCTCTTTTTGGAAAAAATATTTAATAGAATGAGAGAGGTAGACTGAGTTTTTCATTATGAATATAATAGAAAAACATGTACTTTTAAGGAAAAGTTTTCTTTACTTCATTGAGTTTCCTTTATGAAGATTTTTTTTAAATCTCAGTTGCTGGGTTGACTTTTGCTATTCCCGTGGTCAAATCAAAGCCAGGTTGAGCCCTTTAGTAAACTGATGGGGTTTTGCCCACACCTGTGTACTATCTGAAAGGCATAGAAAACAGAAAGAATAGCAAATTATAGGATGGCATGTGAGTGAGTAAAGCTACCGTTTTCCTCGCAAACATTAATTCATAATTCTTTCTTCATAAACATCCAACATCCTCTTTCTTCCTGGCGTCCTGTGTCGGAACACATTTCCCAGTGGCTCTTTGAGCAATGCATCCATAGACGGGTCACTAAGCTATTTGAGACTCTAGTTCCAAAGCTCGGAGATGCTGGTAAGTTAGCAGCAACTCACTGTGTCCTTTCGTGTCACGAAACTTTCTCCGAGATCACTGACCATTGACCCAGACCTTTGAAGAGAAGGACTTTTGTTCTCAATGTGGAGAATACCAAAGAATGTTTGAACAGCTTTGGAAATTCTATCATGGAAAGGCAAGCTCTGGTACTCCCGTATTGGGGTCTTTGAGCTGCAATGACCCCTTCTTTCACATTGACTTCTAACCACTGGCCACAGTACAGCTGTGCACATCTACAGTTTCTTGCTTTTTCCTTATTTCCTCTCAAGGTTGTGGAATGAATCTTCTGGAGCTAAACAGGGGACTCCTCTTCCGGAGTCACTGGATTCTCCTGGGCCACCAGGCCAGAGCCCCAGGGACAAGTTAGTTCATGGCTTCCCTGCCTTTCCAACCCGGGGGCCCTCCTAGTAGCCTGGCAGTGTGGCTTTGACTTCCTGGCTTGCTCTGGGTATAGACATGCTGCTTGCGCCTTTGTGCATTTGGCCCAATAGTGGGAAGCAGTGGATGAATAAGATAAACTTTTTTTGAAAATTTCTTATTTATTTATTTGCTTGTTTGTCTGTTTGTTTGAAAGGATGGAGTGAAGGAAAAAGAGAAAAGAAGAGAAGACAGAGAGAGAGAGAGATTGAGACCATGTGGGCTTCCAGGGATCAAACTCAGGTCTCCTACTTTGCAAGCAGGGCATCTTCCCTGCTGAGCTATCTCACTAACCCTGAAATTAAACAAATTTAACATAGGCATGTGTCTCCCAAAAGGGGAAACCTTCATCCCTTCCTCGATGGTCACTGCGAGGACACTAGCCTTGTCTCCGTATTGCTGCTGGCGCCATCCTTGCGACCCTCGTTTGCTGTTGAGGCAGGCCTCCTGGGACCAACGGCCCAGAACTCATTCCGCATGGAGGCCGATCGAAAACTCAGCTTCTCCCGCCTGCCCCTCCCAGGCATGCGCTGCTACAGCAGCTCGTCCCAATGTTACCCTGAGGATGTTCCCTATGGCGGCGGAGGGCGCAGAGCTGGCTGTCTCAGGGTGGGCAAGGAGGACGGTTTTAACCCAGTACACAAGCTAGGGTGAAGAATAAAGGGGTTTCGTGTGTCGTGCGGGGCAGGAAAGATGTGAGAGGAAAGCGTGGACCATAGTGTATCATCATCCCCAGGTACAACAGGGATTTGACAAAGGTTGACTTGAGAGTGAGAGTTTCACACACCAGTGAAAACCTGAGAATAGGGATAACAAATTGCTCCCTAGGGGCTGGCGTCCATTGCTTGGTCTACAAGGATGTTCTATAGTAGGTAACGTGGGGGCACATGCCTGGAGAAGAAGAGAATGAAGACCAGGAATAGACAGGGGCCGAAGGGGAAGTGGTCCATAGGGAATAGGGGTGACAGCGGTCCATGGAAGAAGAGGGGTGAGGGAGGGGAAAGGAAAAATTGGAGTTGGCCGGAGGAGAGGAGGTGAACCCCAGAGTGAAAAATAAAAAACAGACCCAGTGGCGGCTCGAGGTAGGGGGACGGGAAAATACACAGGCCAGGCAGCAAAAGAGGAAGGTGGGATGCAGGGAGGAAAAGTGGGAGGGGTAAGACAAGGGAGGGGCGGAAACGAGGAGCGGAGGCGTCCATGGTGGTTCGCGAATTCGTCCGTGGTTCTACACACACACATACAAACATGCACACACGCGCATACACACACATACACACACACACACATACACGTGCACAATTGAATAAAAAAAAAACAAGATAAAGGTCCACACGTGTCATCAGGGCAGCAGGGGCCACAGCTTCCTGGTGTCTGGGAAACAATTCTGCTGGGAATGTAAAGCACACGCTGTCCCACAGGGCAGCATGTTGGGGGTTATGAGCTGCATGAGCCACATGAAACTATCGCAGCCTCCTCGGGATGCCAGGCTCGCCGGGTCCCTTCTGTCGCTCTCTCACTTTATGAGTGAAAATCTGGGATGCTCAGCCCTCCGGATCTGTCTGTCTTCCCTCTGCAGGCACGACACCTTTCTTTAGGCCATTGCTTCTAAACAAAGCCTCTGACATCACACACACACACACACACACACACACACACACACAGATAGACAGACACACGCGCATGCACATAAAGACACACACACACATACAGACATACTCACCTATACACACATATATACACACACGTGCACACATATACATGCATATACATACATAGATACATCCATATACATACACACACAAACATAAACACATATATACCTATACACGCACTCACATACATATAAACATGGACACATGCACAGACACACATACACCACGCACACATATATGCACACACACATGCATAGACACACACACACTCATATACATACACACACCACGCACACATATATGCACACATACATGCACAGACACACACACACACTCATATACATACACACATACACCACGCACACATATATGCACACACACATGCACAGACACACATACTTATGCAGAGACACACAAACAGACACACACTCCCACATATATACATACACACAAATGTACACATATGCATACATATACACATATACACATGCACGTGCATACACACATAAGGCTTACAGCAATGTTGAGGGCTTGAAGGCAGCAAGCATTAAGGCCACAGCTTCTGATTGTGAATAGCGTCTACAAAGTAACTTAAAGAAGTCACATCTAGTTAAGACAATGTCCCATGATATGTTTTCTGGGTTTTTCCTTTTTGCAAAACTTATTTGTGCTGTGATAAATATGCAGACATAAAAACATTGCCTTAGGGCTAAGGAGGGGCTCAAGGTTAACACTTTTGCCTTGAAAGCAAAAGGACCCAAGTTCAGATATCCAGATCCCACAAAAAGTACCTGGAATACTGAGGGGCCTGTAATTGAGACTTTGGAATGCAGAATCTGTGAAACTCCGCAGCAAAAAACTATAAGGAGTTAGAAAAATCCAGGATGATTCTCAGTGTCACCCTTGGCCCTACACACACACACACACACACACACACACACACACACACACACACACACGGAAGGTTAAAGAAAAGAATCCTTTCTAGGACTATTTCCATCTATTCTCTCTGACATCACTAGTAACGACCTTCCTCAACAGCTCCCATCTCTAGAATGCAGTTCTCCAGAAATCTTCTTCGTTCTGTACCTACCACATAAACTCACCTTGCCGCTTGTCATCTAAGACTGTCCTTATCCTCCACGCTGGCTGAGGTACACCTCAAGTGACACTGAAGGATCCTGCGTTCATCCCTTTCTGGGCCTTAGCACGTGGCACCGTAACTGTCCATTCCTGGGTCTGCAATCTCTCCATGCCCTTTGGGCCCTTTAAGGCCTTGGGTGGCTCTATCAGCCCTTGAAGTCCTACCCCAGCTCCTGCCTGGTTTTCTACAGCATGAATAAGTGCTGAATGGTGATTTCTAAAAGCCAATCAACCGGTGGACAATGACATTACTTGAGGGAAATCCTACCAACGTGTGGGCAGCAAGCGATGCTTTAGAGCTCAGGAGGTAAAGGGATAATACATGACTTCCCATAAAACATTACAAGAGATGAGGAAAATAAAACTGAAAAGCCCTAAATCCTGACGCACTATAAGCTGCAAACGGGATGGACGTGACAGTAGTTGGACAGACAGATGGCAGCACTAGATGAGAACACTAGAAACACAGTCCCACGGGAAGAGAGATTACGGATGCCCACATCAGCTGGGAAGAACGTGTTCTTAGAAGATGAACGAGGACTTAAGAAGTCAGGAGATAAAAGAGGGCAGCAAGGATGTGCCTGAAGACTTGTCCCCACGCACAGTCATGTCTTTACCTTTTGAAGTCTATCTGTCATTGCTTTGAATTTACCCTCCTCGGGACCTGGCCAGGTACCACTGGCAGGATTGCCCTCAAAGGAGCATAACTCATTCACAAGAGCTGGCCGATCCGGCCTCTAAGCCATGCTGGTATCTTCTGTGACAGTTCTGAATAAAAGATGACTAGCATAAATAAAACGCGTTGTCTATTATGGGGTAATAGAATTTAAACCACTACAGATCGCCTCCCCCTGCTGTAGGGAGACAGGATTTAAGTCCTTGGGCGGAGGCATGCTGAGATAAAGCTAAAACTCTGCCTAGCAACCTATGCCAATACCCAATGGCAGTTTGGTAGTTAAGCCAGCTCCACGTGAAGGCTGACTTGGTGAAGCTTGGAAAATCCCACTGCAAGTGTGCAGAATCTCAAAGGCAACATCCTACTCAATGATCCTTCCTACTCCAACCATCATGATAGGACCACACAACAAGTGATGAGAACCAGTCATGAATTTTACGTAAAAAAAACAATAGCTGTGGAGTCAAATCAGGGTCTGAATATTGGTGCTGTCCAATCTGTATGAACCTCTCTGAAGGGGCACCCTCTTCTCCAGAGCCCCAGTGTCTGTCAACACAATGATCCCATTGCAAATCTTTCATGTTTCATGCCCTGCCTCACTGGGAATTGGTATTTCCTATTCTGAATGCTGGTCGGACTGACTTTTCAATAGGCTGGGAGGACTTTGTGTGGAATCCCAAGTCTGTCCATGTCTTCGCTCAGATCTGAAACAGTCCGGGGCTGGTCACACATCGGCTCTTTAGTTATCACAGAAACTGAATCCTGGATGCCTGACCTCTGATTCCAAATTATCCTACAGAAATCTAGTTTTCTCCTTAGTTTAACTGCCACTCAGTGGTCTCCTGTATAGAAGAGAATGCAGAGTTTAGAAACAAACACTGCTTCCCAGAGTCCCCTAGCCAGAGAGGAACCAGGGACAGTCTAGAAATAAGTCCCCAGACCCATGTGCCCTACAAACCTGATGTCTTTTCTGGATGGTGACCATAGCACAAGAGGTCAGCCTGCTTTCAGAATCAAACAGTCTCACATTTTCCACCACTAAGTACTGTGACTTTCTTTAAGATCACTTATCAACCTCATACGTGGCTTCCCATGTGTGCCTCCTTCAACCTCACATTTAACTACGCAGTTAACTTTAAGATAAACAATTGTGCATAATGATTCAGTCTCATACTGTCAACTAAGCGCTTACATGTTGGACCCAAATTGGAGGTGAGAATCAATCTCATTATTTTACCTGAAGCAAATAAGAAATGCATATCTGTTGTGGGCAGTAAATAGTCATGAACAGCATGTTACCATTTTAACTCCTCTGTGATTTGCTACACATCTCCATTCTCCCATTCAGCAAACAGGTATCAAGTACCGACTGCCTGATACTTTGTTCAGCACTAAAGAGACATTGCAGAAGAACAACTCCCCCCATCTCCCACCCTTTTGCCTCAATCTATAGGGAGATTAAGGCCACAGAGAAATTTTGTAAACATATATAGCTTTCCCTAGCAATCAAGAAGTGGCAGTTAAAATAAAAGCAGATAATAAATGACATATTGGCAAACTCCCCAAAACTACATTTTTACTTCTTCGTGCTCATTAGCAATTTCAACACATCAGCCTATACTGAAAGAGGTACAATTTGTTTGTACCCAATGCTAACCCAAACATGCTGTCATAATTCATAAGTTTATAGCTTAGTGTACAAAGCCCAACCCAAGTCAGTCAACATACATACCATCCCCGGCAGCCTCAGATAGAGGAGACCACCTCCTCATGCACACACACCCCTCTCTTTGGTTCTGTCTCTTAGTATACAAACCTGGGAAAGCCAAGCATTGAGTGTGTAACCGGGTGGGACAAAAGTCACAGGAGAGCAGAACACCTCTTTAGCTCATTTCTAGATGATTCTGGGACCTGTTAACCAGCAGGGTTGGAGCCCGTCCGTCTGGTGTCATATTTATGTCCTGCACCCAGGCTCAGGGACAAGCCACGTGTAAATTCAGATTTCAAGGTGACAGTATCTGACTGAGAACCCTGAAGGTCGGGAAGTCTTCTCTGAGGTCACCTGAACTGGCTGGTTCCTTGCCTGAGAAAGTTGTTAATTGACCTTCATCAGTTTTGAAATGCTGGGACCCTATTTGCAAAGTAATAATGATATTTTATTTCTTAATGCTGAAAAACCAAGAGATTTCACATTTCTTCCTATTGCACTTCTTATGTGAACAAACAGTTACGGGGAGAGATTAAAAGAGCCTGAGTGCCCAGACAAAACACTAGAGCACTTAAAAGTCACAAGGCGGGTGGCTCAGTCCTCTAGAGGTCCTGCCAGTTGCAGGCCTCTGCGGCAGCTCTGCACTTATTATGGGATGAGGGAGTCAGCCACTCGCTCATTGCAGCTTGTAAATGATGGACTGATTCCTGCCTTCTTTGGATGTGAAGTATTTTCTTTCCATCTCTGTCTTGCCCTGTATATATTAATACCTAATTTCCATGTTGGTTATCAAAATGCAGCCAAACATTCTCTGCCGTTGCACGGGAGAGATAGAGGACATTCCGGAAACTCTAGGGAATTTCAGCCTGCATCATACTCTGTCATTGATTTCTGTGAATCAATATGCATTTTTGCAAACTATCTTTTAGCTCTTTTTTTTTTAAGTTAGCACTTAGCAGCTGAATTAGGTCATTTTCATTAGAAAGAGTCTCTAATTAACTAGTCCTTTATTTAAAAGATGCAAGTTCTGCTCTGGAGAATGCTATCACATTTTGTCAATAGTTCAGAACGGGGCTAATGATTATCATTAGTGAGTTTGAAATCTCCCTTCTGTTCCTCTTATCAAACTATGGGATCCCAGCAAAATCAGGTTTATAGTACTCATTTTCTCCCTTACATATCAATAAAGCAAGCCTGTCAGAGAAGGTGATGGAAATGTATGTGGTTATAAATTCAAAACATCCTCATCAAATTTAACAGGTATTCAATCTTTCGAACCAGTGAGAAATTTAGAGAAATATTCTCTCCTCAGTACATGTGTGTGTATGTGTGTGTGTCATATATATATATATATATATATATATATATATATATATATATATATGGTCAAGGAGATGATTGGATAGGTAAAAGTATTTGTCATACAAGCACAAGCACCCAAGTTAGAATTCCAGAATCCTTGTAAAAGTCAAGCATGCACCATGAATATCTGAAGTCCCAGAATTCCTGCAGTAAGATGGGAGGCAGTGACGGAGAATTCCCAACCACCTGGCATCTGCTATACAAAAAGAAAGAAAAAAAAACCAGCAAAGAGACCCTGCCTTGTGGTGGGAAATGAAGTCCTAGGCCTGAGCTGCCCTCTGACGTCTACACGTGGCCACACTCATACACAAGACTTGATGCACGCACACATACACACAGCTCTTACTTGAATGAGCCTGTTCATTATGAATGATATCATGCATGGTCCTCACAGAGATGACATAAAGGAGACACACAGTAAGTCCACCTTGGGCTGGAGAGATGGCTCAGGGGTTAAGCCTCTGCCACCAAGCAGAAAGACCTGAGTTAGGATCTTTGATCCTGCGCAAAAAACTCCAGGCAGAAACGGGGCAGCCCGTACTTTCAGTCCTCAAAGTCAGAGCCTAGGAAACCCCAGAGCAAGGCCAAAAGGAAGTAGAGCAATCCAGGATGATTTCAAAGTCTCCCTTGGCCTCCATAGGCGCACATACACTCAAGCACCCACTCCTACATACAGACACACAGACTACGCTTGACCCCCTCCAGAAAAAAAAAAAAAGTCCAGCTTTACCTATCCCCTAAGAGAATTACTGGGTGCATAAGACCATCTTAAGGCTGGCGTGCAGGGGCTTCCAGGTGATCCTGCCAGACCTTCCCAGTGAAAACTTGGAGCTCACCTCTGTGCTTTGTGGAGCGGATGCCGCAAATGCACCCTCATGGTGCACAGTCTTCCCTGAGATCCATGCAGAAGCCTGCACGTGACCACGGCTGCCAAATCAGGCTGATTCTAACCACACGTTCCTGAGGATGCTTACAACCGCCACATCCCTTATTAGACTCACCAGCACTGGTACTAATGCGCGATCCACACTCCTTAGAAACTGTCCTATGCGTTCATCGCTAATCTTTAATTAAAATGAAAATAGCTCAGACTACTTTACCTCATAGGAAATCCCATTTGCCAGCCCCACTTTCATGCTTCTATTGTGCGTTTGTAAATACATCTTCTCACGCGCTACTTGTGCACTCGCAGTTCTACAATCTCAGTTGAAGGGCCCCTTCCTCCTTGCACCATAAATCCCACTAGGTTTCTAATACTCAGTGTTCTCTGCCACAGTTATTTTGTCTGCTGCTGTAAGACAACACTTAGACTCTAGCAACCTAAGGAGAGAAAGGGAGATGTATTTGGCTTGCGGTTCCAGAGGGGGGACATAATACATTAGGGTAGGAATCCTATAGTAGAAGATAGGTAGAAGCTGGAAGAAGTTGAGGTCATTTCAGGCACTTTGGAGGTGGAGAGAGCTGAAGGCTGGAATGGCAGACTGCTAGTGGAAGATGGGCGGGGCTAACCAAAGGAAAGGCCCGCCCCCTGTGACATCTCTTCTCCTAAAGGTGCCATGATGTTAATGTCAGCTAAGATGCAGACACGGGAACTTGTGGGGGACACTTCACATCCAAACCGTGACATTTTCTTCTAAGATCCCAACAGTCCTGTGTGATACTGAGGGAAACTGTAGTTTGAATGTCATGTTCCTGGAGGATTCTTGTCTAAGCGTTGCCTTGATTCTGTGTTTCCTCTTTCTTAGATTCAGTTACGTTAGTGTGTGTGTGTGGTGTGTGTGTGTCTGTGTCTGCGTGTCTGTGTGTTTGTGATGGATGTATTTGGACATGTGACATGCGAGTCAGGGGATGGTTGAGAGAGTTTGGCTTTTTGCTTCCACCATTTGGGTTTCGGGAATCTCATTCAGGTGAGTGGTCTTATGCCAAAAGTGCCTTTCTCCACTGAGCCTTCCGGACAGCCTACCTCTGGTTATTTTCCAGTTTGTATTCATTGGAAAGCGTGTCATTGCATTATGCAATGTCTCACACCCTTTTCAAAGATTTAGGATTCAAAAAGTACACATTTGGGGTTCCCAAAGTCAAACTGACTTGTATTCAATTTCTTCACATTGCCCAAGATTCTATCACAAAACATCACACTTGTACTTCCTAGGTTCTCTTGCTTTGTTTCTTGATCCCTTCCTTAATAGAAGAGCTAATTACAATTTTACTTGATTAAACAAGGTCATTAAAAGCTGTATTTTAGAGCAGGTGGGGGATGTTGCCCAGTGGTATTCTAGGGGCTTAACATGCATGAGACTGAGCAGGTTCAATCCCCAGTAACACAAATGAAGAAAGGGGCTGGCAGGACGAAATCTCAGGTAAAGGCACTTGCTACATAAAGCTGGTGACTCCAGACAGGTCTGTGGAAGCCATGAAAAGGTTGAAGAGATTCCAGAAAGTTCTCTCTGACTCCACATGTGTGTCATAACATACATGCCCCAAAGACATAAATAGAACACACACAGAGATAATAATAAAATACAAATAATATTCCAAACCATTAAAAACCAAATAAAATAAAAGTTATTTTTTCATTCATTATACAAGTATAGTTTCTAGCATCCCATCATACACCCCTAGACTTCCCCCAGTAATTCATATTTGGTCCCCTCTTCCCCCCTTCTTTCCTCTCTCCCAATGCTTAGTGTTTCACAATATGTTTACAACTTTCACTCATTCTCCATTCATCTCCTCTGCCATCAAAGGTAAACATGTGCTTAGCGTTAGACTCAAGACTCAGCTCTATGCAGAGGCTGCTGTTGCTACACTAGCAGAATGTGCGCGCAGGACTCAGGAAACCCTGGGTTTGATCTCCAGCACCACATATGCTGGGCAAAGCGTGCAGACCCGAAATGCCGGTGTTGGGTGGTGGAGGCAGGAGGATGCTGAGACTGCAGAGTAGTGAACCAGCCCAGGCTACATCAAACCATGTTCCAAAGCAAAAAAATAAAAATCAAAAAGGCAAACAACACTAATTGTGATATTCTATGATCACAGAAATGCACATACTTATTCCAGAGTATATAAATATACACAAAGCACTAGACTCAAATTCTATGTGTAAAAAAAGGTGAGAGTTCATAAGATAGAACAGTTGTTTCGGATGATCAAAAGCCAAAGATGTACCCAATAGATTCCTAGCTATTTCGTCTGCAAAATTCCCTAAGTTGAACAATCAGAACACAGTGTGATCTTATAGATGCATCCTGAGTCCTGAGTTTTAAAAGGACACTACTTGACCCCTGCCGTCCCCTCTTCCTTTGTCCCCCCCACACTTCATTACCCTAACCCTCCCCCAACGGAAAAGCTTGCCAGTTGTTGAGTCTCCCTGTTATTAGTTCATGGAAATGCTAGTATTATTTAACAATAAAAATAAAAATCATACTCAAGCGAGCACTGAATTATTCATGCTCCCTGATTTTACATAATTTGACCACGGCTCTTGTATTGCTCTTCAGTTTCTATCACTAAACAATTCTCCGGTAGGTCCACCTCGGATTGCTGGGAGCAAGGAGATAACTGCAGAATGTCTTCCCACACGATGCTCTGAACTGATGGGCGAAAGCTCTCACAGCTAAAGCCTAAGGGCGAAAAACAGCTTTCACAAGACCCACAGTGCCTGCGATGAAAAGTCCACCATTCACAAGCCTAGTTATTTTTTTTAATAAAAATAAAATCAAATTTCCTTAGAATTTAAACATCTTGTAGTGTCACAAAAGCCAGCCAAATTGAACCATGAGGGGAAACTGCCTTTACAAACTTATATTGTCGCTTGCTATTTGCATTACTGGCGCACACAGACCCAAGACATCATTTTAAAACACAGTTAGGGGCTGGGATATTAAAATTTGCTAATGAGAGGCTGACGCCTCTCAGTACAGTGTATGGTGAGGCAGTGGGAGGAGGGAAAACACGTGTGTGGGCAGGACAGAGGGGCAGGGTAGCAGCTTGCTGTTTGATGGAATGTGTGTATGTGTGCATGTGTACATGTGTGTATTGCCGTATGTGTGTACGTGTATATGTGTGGACTGCCGAGAGTGTTACTATAGTGAGTCTTCCAGATGCCGCAGAGTTAGGACACAGAAAGTGTCAGCATGTGTCCACTACATCTCTCTGAACTTCACAGGAGTCCTCCGCGGAGTGAAAGACAAGAAAGCTGGCTTGCACGTTCGCGTCAGCACAAGAGTCGTGCTGAAATCCAACCAAGTCAAGACACTTAGAAACGCTGCCCACTTGGAGCAAAGGAAGGAGCTCTTCACTGTTCTGCTCGTTCCTAACCTATCATTTATTAATCAGGTCCTGAACGAGCACCCAGAAGTGGCAGCTAAACCTCCCCTGCAGCATTCTTCAAGTGCTCCGTGCTAAGAGCATTTTCCATGGGAAAGAGAAGGGAGAAATGTTGTCATGACCAGCATGTTCTATTTCAAGAGCGTTTGTCAGCTGCCGTGAAGTTGACGCCGTCAACATGACAACAGATCATAACATTCCGCGTGCTTCGAGTGGCCCTACCACGTCACCGCGGTGGCAGTCAGGAATGTGGCAATGGAACAGAACATGTCTGATCTACTGAGTCCTGAGAACTCAGCCACCGAAGAGGTGGACCGGTCAGATGGGCTGTTTCTGCCATCCACAAAGAAAGGGTTGTTTGGAGATTTTTAAATGAGATGTGAGCAGTCCAGACTACTGAAATCCTCCACTGTGGAACTGTGGAAATTTTCTCACGGTCTAGAACTTGGCAAGGATGACGTCCTCCAACGCTGGCTGTGTGCGGGAGGGGGGCACAGAGGTAAATACATAAGTAGGAAGCAAACTAAAGATGAAATCTGATCCCAGAGGTTGAAGTCATAAAGAAAAACAAACGAAACTACAGAACAATAAAACATCGAGTGAACAGAAACACCGGGAAAGTAAAGCCACAGACACACACTCAGGACAAGCGTGTACCCCAAGGAAGGCCTGAATCGCCCCTGATTCACAGAGTGGGGGCTCACCAGCGCCAGGACAGAGGCGATTTCCACCCACGTCAAAGTCCAGTCTGATTGCTGAAGGGTCACTAGAGTCAATCAGACGGACATAATAGACCTGCAATTTCCAAGTGGAAAGAGAATCATGCAACAGAGGGACTATGAGAAGTGCCTGTGATGGTTTGGAGCCGCCAATACCTCTAACTTACGTGCTATTCTTGGACTTTGCAGAAGGTGGCAGAACCTTTAAGTGTGGGGTCTAGTGGAAGGAGGGGAGGGGCTGAAGGGGACGCTGGGAATCTGATCCCTTCTGTTCCATGTTAAAAACTTCCTCCACCAAGTGCTTCGTGTCCTCCACAGCCTGCAACTTACCCAAGGGAATATGAACGAATGGAGACCTCAGACAGCAGCAGTCTGTATGGAGACTTATCCTGCAGAGACCCCAAAACAGCCCTCTACCCACCTCACACAGGAATTCATGACAGACCAAGGTCTAACTTGATCAGCGAGTTGATTGGATTTGCTTACAGGAGTCAAGGGGGATTCAAAGGCAGCTCCTTCCCCTGACCCCCCCACCCCAGCATGGGGGAGATTCGTGGAAGCTGCAGCTCTGGAACTCTCTGATGCAGGACTTGCTTCTGGAATGTTCCAGACTCTTCCTCACTCTGTGGTCTCAACCATGTGCCCAGCACCTTGGAGCCAGAGGGTCTCTCTCTCTCTCTCTCTCCCTCTCCCCCATGACTACTCCCTGAACAGAAAGAAGTCTTTCGTTACAAATGTTTAGCAATCGTTTAATAAACACTCTCATTTTTTAATCATGCTCACATGACAAAATATGCAGGCGTCAGAAAGTCAATCATTGTAAATGTTTGACAACACTTCAGGTCTCGGAGAAATACTAATTTTTTGGGCACATTTTTTACAGAAGGGGAGATTTAGAGCCTCACCTTGCATAAAGGCTGAAAACATGAACCCAAGTTCTGCTTCTCCTCCTTCATTTCCCTCGTCCCTTGTCTTCCCCTCCCCTTCTCTCTTCTTCTCCTCCCCCCCTGCCTGCCCACCTCCCACTTGCACTTCCCACCCCCGCTCATTTCCTCCCCTTTCCCAACCCTGTTCACCTCCCCTCTCTCCTCCCATCATCTCTGTCTCCCCCTCTCCTGAGAACCCCCCCTTCTCCTTTCCTACCACTTTCTTTGGTCTCCCTCTCTCTTTCCAACCCTCTCCTTTCTTCTCCTTCTTTCTCTTTCTCCCCCCATCTTCCTCTCTTGTCCTTTCTCCCTTTCTCCTTCCTCTTTCCTCCCCTCTCTTCCTCCCCTCATCCTCCCTATCTCCCTTTCCTCTCTCTCCTGTCTCCTTCCTTATCCTTTCTTTCTCCTTCCTTTCCCTCTTCTCTCTCTCCTCCTCTTCTCTCCCCTCACTCAGCTCTCTTCTCTCTCCCCCTCCCCTCTCTCCTCTCTCTAAATTACTCTCGCTGCATCAATCCAATTCCCCTTGTGTTCTCAGAATAAGAAATATGGGGGGACCCACATTTTCAAACTCTAAGAGATAGGACCAAAATTTTCCAGTGTTTGATGTAATCATTCATCTTATTAGCAGTGTATGTTTTCAGAAGTTCACCTTTAGATCTCTTAACAATGAGAAGACCACAGGACTCAGGTGTAAGCACTCGTGTCCTTCTTCGTCTTGTCACACCAACCTCACATGCCAAGCATCTCATTGGCTCTCACGCCCTCCATCAGACCTGCTTGCCTAGACGGGCTCCTGGCGAAGCCGGGTCTGGATGCTCAGCTCTAAAAGCAATGCCACATCGACGTCATGTCCTCCTCCCTCCCTCCAGCGAGTCCTCTTTATTTACTTCTGAGGCTTGCATAGGCCACAGGCAGGCCAGGCCGAGGCACAGAGCTGCTTTGGGACTCAGAGCCCGAGCCGCAGCTTCGAAAACAAATACTGAGGAAGAAAAGGGCAGGTGAAAGTCCACTCTGTTTAGCCTCTTTCATACTTGAATCACAGAGGCTAGGACAGCAGGGCAGATCCTTGGGGTGCTCCGGCACCCCCCCAGCTGAGTTGGCTTCATGGACTTTGCACACAGTGCTCCGCTAAAGCTTGAGAAAACCTTTGCAGAAGGAGCTGCCGCTGCTTCCAAGTCAGAAAAGATTTTGCAAATGCAGTGACTGAAGGGAGTCCGCGCAGATGATCCACAGCAAACACTGCGTTAGCGGGTAGCCAGGGACTGTGGGTAGCGGAGGGCCGTGTGCATTCGGAGCGGACCCTCACCGCACCATCCCTGTCCCCACAGCAGCCACGCAGGGGTCAGTACGAACACAGTCCCTTGCTCTGTTCCCATATCAAGTCACACAAGGATCTGCTGTCACAACATGGAAGAGCAGCTCTTACACATGATCAATAGCAAAAGCTCCTTTCTTGGCAAAATCAGAGTCGTGTCATGAATTCAGAGCTTCTACTCTGCAACACCTAGATGGATCTCCAAGGCCCTTTGTGCTCATCCCTCTTAATCCTCTGCCCAGTACCCCCCCCATGCTCACAAGCTTCCATTTGTTTTCTTTCTTCCCCAATGTTAGCTGCCATCTGGATGTTTCTGATTACGTTTCTTCACTGCTGAGCTTGGAACTGACAGGCCAGAATTTGGTTGGTGGACTGTGGTCCTAAGTGTGCAAGATGCACCCCACACACACCGGAAGTCCTTCTCTAGGCAAGCTTATCTCTGCTGAGCCCTGTGCTGTAGCAGGCCAGGGCTGGTCTGTCTAAGCCTCAAGACTGCAGGGGTCACTTCCGAGGTGGGGTCAGGGGGGATGTTTGGGTTCTGCTGTGCCTGCCTGCCTTCCTTCCTTCTTCCTTCCTTCTTCCTTCCTTCTTCCTGCCTTCCTCCCTCCCTCTCTTCCTCCCTCCCTCTCTTCCTCCCTCCCTCTCTTCCTCCCTCCCTCTCTTCCTCCCTCCCTCCCTTCCTCCCTCCCTCTTCTTTCCTTTCTCCCGCCCTCTCTCATTTGCTTATGGGGAGGTCAGAAGACATGTGAATGGCCCTGTGGAGTGATCCTTGTGAGAAGGAACCCAGATCTCCAGCCCACCATCAAGTAGGGGATCTTAGAAACAGACCATCTTGCCCGGTATAACCTTCCAATATTGAGTCAACACTTTGACCCCAAAACCTCCTAAGAAAGACAAGTCAGGACGGCCTATCTAAGTCTGAACCCTGTAACTTTCATGTGTAAGATGCGGATACCAGGTGAGATTTGAGATGCTACTGGGTCTTTGGGTGGCCCTTTATGTGACCTGAAACTGACCACCAGGAATGGTAGTTTGGGTTTGGCTGCTTCTCTTTGAGGGCCTAGGATAGAAACCTTCTCTCTACTCATCTTGGGGATCAGCAGAATGCCCGAGGACAGGGCAGATCCAATAACCATTTTCTGAATGAGCGATCGGCCCTTTCCTGTTTTTTAATCATTAAAGTAAATTCAATGACAATTACACTTCTAGAATTCTGGCTTAACTAAGGATTTTTTCCCCCTTGAATGATGTAGTTTAAGTCAGAATATAGACGAGGGAAAGGGGGGAGAGTCTGCAATGAGATCACCTCCAATTTTTTTAATGCTC
Organism: Typhlomys cinereus; assembly: GCA_023101885.1. Lineage (NCBI taxonomy): Eukaryota > Metazoa > Chordata > Mammalia > Rodentia > Platacanthomyidae > Typhlomys > Typhlomys cinereus. The sequence goes on along the minus strand of JALPQD010000093.1, from coordinate 6,415,774 downwards.
CCACCATTAAGAGTTCAATATAAATTTGCAGAGGCTTGGTGAACAATTTAGCAAGTTTTGGCCTTCTGCCTCACAAGCATTCATGATTACAAACTGAAACTTGGCCGCGGCCACCGAAGACTAAGAATGACGTAAGCACAGAAGAAATCAACTCCTGTAGGTTTGGAGTTCAGGGCATGGTAGACTCGGGCTCAATGTGGCTTAGAGAAATCATACTTGAAGGTGAGACATTTCTTGGTAGCACACAGGATCATGGGAACCAGAGTAAACACACTCATTCTCAATTATCTGCTGCTGTTTATGGTCAGGATTAGTCAGTCTTTTTAGCTCTCTGGGAAGGTGTAGTCTACCACTGACATCCAGTTGCCTACTGAGCTGTAGCACACCCCAGAACTTTCTGCTTCTGTTTAATTAACTCAGCACCCTCTCTCTCCCACCCCTTCCTCCGTTTGCTCCCTGCACCTCCGCAAACACCAAGCTACCCTCACTTGCTGAGACCGGCTCCTCCATGTTGCACAGAAGCGCGAGATCTTGTGCTCCTTGGCTGTCTGCTGCCCTGGCTTGTTGCTCCTAATATGATGGTTTCCAGACACTCGGGGACCAGACCCCTTCTGTGCTAGTGGAGGGGGATCCCCCCCTGGTGCACTCTTCCTGGGAAAACAGAGACCCTAAAGAGACAGGAGCATCCCCTTTAAGGGTGCATGTGCCGGAAATCTCTAAGAAAGGGGCTCTTTGAACAGGTGTTTACTAAGAGGGCTGTGTGATCCCTGACTAAGCCTATTTCTGACCCAGGGGTCTCCCCTGGGAGAAGGTTAGGGGGATTATGGCTGCGCAGAGGTCACGAGAGAAGAATCTCCTTAGAAGGAAGCAGCAGCGGCCTTGAGCAGAATAGCTGAAGTGTTAGCACAGGGGCGTTGGAGGGACCACCGTGCCCTGGGAGACAGCTCCCCTGCATGGCCACAGTGCTGTCTTCAGAACCAGGGCCTGGGTACCGTCCAGGTAATGTTGTGAGTCAGGGTGTGAATGTGAGTTGCCCCCCCCAGACTCATATTCAAATCCGCGGCTAATGTTGATGTCTGGTCCTGCGCCCTGGGGAGGCGGCACCTGGCTGGAGGAAGCACATGAGGGCGGGAGGGGGGCTTGAGGCTTTGGTAGGTTCAGCACCTTCCAACTTGCATCTCTCTCTCTCTCTCTCTCTCTCTCTCTCTGCCTCCATGACCGCCTGAGGCACCTTCAGTGGCTGTCTCCTGCCATGCCTTTTCCACCACAACAGATTTATCGCCCCTCCGGAACTGCAAGCTAAGTAATTCTCCTCTTTCTGCCTGGGCTTGTGTCCGAGTGCTGTTTCACAGCAGCAGAAAGAAGGGGGACTGTGACGCCCCATCTTCCTCCTCGTCCGGCCGGGAGAGGGTCAGGAAAAGCTGTCTCCCTTTCCCTGTCCTCTGAAGACTCAGGGAGTCGAGAGCTACGACCATTTTCCTTTTAGCATTTAAAAAGAAGCCAGAACAATTTAAACAAGAAAAGGAACAAATGCAGGGGTCCGAAGAAGGGCCTCGGCTTGCCTTCGTGCAAGGCTCGGCTTGGACAGCTTTCTCCTTAAGACTTGACTGCTGCCCCCAAAGGCACAAACTAGGGTGCTGGAAGGACTAGCTCTTACTGGCCACTCCCCTCAGCCCACCTGCAGCCCCAGGCCCTCCACGGCTCCAGACACTAGTAGTCAGAGGCGGCTCAGCCGATTGCTCCGCTGACTCGCTTCCTCACACTCAAGCACAAAACCTCAGCATCATCTCCTGAAATACTGTTCTGGGGAGGTAGGTCTGAGATGGGGGGCCTCACTCGCTACCCCAGGCTGGCCTTGAATTCCCTGCATCTCCGGGTTGGCCTTTCTCTCAACACTTGCCTTCCGTCTCAGCGTCCCAGGGCTGGAATGACATAGGAAGCATGAGCATGGTGATGCTCTGAGTCACGTGAGCGCAAAGGAAACTGATTCTCCAATGGTTCATTTCATGCATATACTTTTCAACACAGCTAATATGCCAACAGCAATGTATTGGCTAAACTTCATACCTCATTGGAGCTCCTCTCTCTCTCTCTCTCTCTCTCTCTCTCTCTCTCTCTCTCTGTGTATGTGTGTGTGTGTGTGTGTGTGTGTTCAAGAGGGCACTGAGACTGCCTGGGGGGACCCAGGGATGACATTGGGGATCATCTTAGATTGCTCCACCCTCTTAGTGTTTTATTCTGGAGTTTTCCAGGCTCTGCCTTCCAGAGCCAGAATCACAGGCAGCCTGCATGTCCCTCTCCCCCAGAATTGTTACGTGGGATCTGGAGATCTGAACGCAGGTCCTATTCTTGTGAGGCCACCAGAGTGCAGATTCTATGGAGTTATCCTGAGGAACTAGACGGAAAAATTGTACCTAGGTGTGGTGACTCAATCCTGTAACCCATTCACTTGAAAGATTGAGCCGGGAGGATGGTCATGAGTTGGGCAGAGTGAGGGCCCTGTGATCAACCAAACCCAAACACGCTTGGAGTGTGAAGGGCCCTAGAATTCCGTTCTCTTCAGCATCCTCCGGAATGTGGAGTGAACTCAGGGTAGAATGCCGCTGTCTCACATGGACAGTTATGCAGGGAAATTCATGAGAAATCATACATTGAAACGCCATTTGCACGTGGCAGGAGTACCAAGTCTATTTTCTAAGAAGCTATCAAATCCTCAGAACCTCCAGCAATGCCTGTTTCTCTCCCCAGTGTCCCATGAGCAGTAGTTTCCTGAAACAAAGGCCCATGGGAGCATTCTGGCTCCCAAGAGTCGTGAGCACACCTCACCTCCACTACGTCGAGCTCTGATGCACAGCCAATCCGCAGACATCAGAGAAATCTGCAGGCCCCACTTAGATAGGAACAGCCGTGGCTTTGAAAGAATATTCATCTGACAGTTAGAAAAATAAAACTAGAGTTTTAGTACAACGTCTCGGAAAGCTCTAGATTTTTTTTAAGTCCCTTTGTGCATTGCCCCTCTGCTGTGTTGGAGAAGGGGTTGGTGGTACAGCCCAGAATTCACACAACCTTCCATCCTCCACGTCTTGCTGTAATCCACAATCCTGCACCTCAGATCTCCTTGTGATTAATAGTCCTGTCAGCCCTTCCTATTTAAACACTGTTCCTACTCTACATCTTCTTTCTTTGGCTGGTCCCTGAATTTTCTCTGATCTTTATTTTTCTCCTCAGCAGAAATTACCTGCTGTCAGAGTTTGCTTCCTAGTCTACAGCCTGGTAACGTTATTCCACAGCTGTTTGGTTAGAGCAGGATGTGTTAAGTCCATGATAAGACAAAAGCCACTTCAAATTAAATAAGTAACCAGGCAGAGAAGTATGACATGTGGTGAACAATTCACCAGAACCTTTCTCTCCCCCCATCATCCCGCCACAATTTCACACCATCATTTTTTAAGGAAGAAACGAAAGGGAAAAAAAGAGAAAAGTAGAGGAAAGGAAAGGAAGAGAAGAGGAAAGGAAAGGAAAGGAAGAGGAGAGGAAGGGAGAGAAGAGGAGAGGAAGGGAGAGAGGAGGAAGGGAGAGGAGAAGGGAGAGGAGGGAAGGGGAAGTGAGGGAAGGGGAAGGGAGGGGAAAGGAGGGGAGGGGAAGGGAGGAAAAGATGAGATTTTCAAATGATGCATTAGCAAGTGGTCAAACGCCAGGCAGTCCTTTCCCCTTGTTCCACCTGTGCACTGGAAATGTAAGTTGCATTCTCAGAATTATTCTGTCAGCCCCTTGACAATTTAATCAATCAATTAATTAATTTGTCTAGCGTGGCTAGCCATGTCCCATTGATATCTCATTCAGGTGTGGCACGGTGAGGCCTCGGCCAAGCAATACGGGACCAAGAATGCTCTGCCCAGGGCAGGGCTTGACTGTGCAGGAGACGAGATTCGCAGAGACACATGGGGGCACAGCCCACCTTTCTAACTTGTGCTCCGAGAAACGGAGCTTGTGTTAAAGGGCTTTAACCTTGGCTCCATCCCACCCCCCAAATTGTTTGCTTCCTGAATAAATACTGGGATTTCAGAACGTCTCCTGGACTCCTGCTCGATGAGCCCTACTTAGAGTGTTTGTGGTAGTTTGGATATAAATACTGGAAATAAAAGACTGCCCCAAAGCAAAGTCAAGTCAAAATGAAATACCTAAAATCAACCTTTCTTTCCAATTGCAAAACTCCAGTGCTTTGACTCAGAGTTAGTACATTGCAACCCTTGTTCCTTTTACAAGGACCACTGACAATTCATTTACTCGTAGGGACCATCATTCAGTTGCTTGTCCCTGTTAAACCACATGCTTTTTTTTTTTCTCTGCGAATGACCAGATTAAATCAGCAATATGCATTTGTGCTTTGAAGTTCCTGCAAAGGGGACCATCCCTTTGAGAAAACCATGAAAAGATCTGAAATGGATCCCACCCTCTCTCCAACCTAAGAAGACCCCCATGTGCAGAAACCAATCCTGCCCCTCTCTGTGGGTCCCATTCACTTCCCACCCAGGCCCCCGATTTCCCTACGCAGCTCCAGCGGGAGCCCAAATAAGCGTCTACGGAAGAAGAAGCGTCATACTTACAATTCTGGGGTGCAAAAGGCAGCTGTGTGTGGTAGGTAACGCCTGCTACATTTATTTTTGCTGGCCTTCCTTTTCAAAGACATCACCCCTCTGGGTGTAGCCAACGAACCTAGGGAGACGCAGAAGGTTCTTTCTACTCCGTGGACACGTGAGCACTGCTCCCTGAATCGGGGTGCACGGCAGACAGCAGAATCGGTCATGGGAAGCTCTGTCTGTCGGAGTCAGCCCCACGGCCGTCCCGATGATGAGCCATCTAACCTCTCTGAATCTGGTGGCGATGGTTCGCCACAGAATGGGTAATGTAGACTATTCCCCACGGCACAGGGACGAACAGTGTAGACCTGGGCAGGGTAGACCTGCAGGGGGGCCGGGGCTCGGGTCCGTGCCCCAGCATGGGCTGGGAAGACTGCCTGTAACCAGGGCACAGCGGGGAGCAGTGCTGCCTCTGGGTCTGTCTGCTCTTCTCCTAAGGCTGGATGCCATCCCTGGCCAGAGCCATATTCCATTGCATCAGATGCCCAGTAACGAGATACCTTACCGCGCAGAAGAGGCCCCTGCGGGTCACAAGCGAAACGCACTTGGCTGCCAGTTGACAGTGACGCGCTGTGGTCATGCAGATCACACTGTCCAACTGGGCCAAGCTGGCCCTCTCCAGAATAAACCAAGGTCCAGCCTGTCCAGCTGAAGCAGGCGCAGAACCCAGCAGGGGGCTTTCTCCGATGACAGTTTGCTTGGTCACTGCGGGCGACCACACATTCTGCTTCTGGGGCTGAGAAAAGAAATTCCTTGAGGTATGTCATCTTGGTTCGATTTTGTGGGGTGGCAGCCCATGGTTTTCAGATAGTCACATCCAAAATCGTACCCATCCCCAGAAGCAGGACTTCCCAGGCTGGGACCCAGGAGTACACAGTTTGGAAGGATAGAGGCCTGAAGATCGCTGGAACTTTCTCTAAGAACTCAATCTTGGTTTTTATTGGACCCCAGAGCTTCTCCCCAGACTTCTGTCTATCCTCTGCCGGCCTGGGGAACCTGATGCTATGATGGACGGGAGCGTATTCAGGGAAACACGTGGAATGCCTGTGAACGCCCAGCCGCCCGCAAGGCCGTGTGGGAACAACTCTGCTTTCGGCCCACAGGGTGTGCAAGCAAGCGGAACCACAGCATGCAGGGTGCACCAAAGGCTACAGCCTTTGTCTTCTCCAAGTTCTGTCTATTTCAGAGGCTAACACGCAGCAATTAGTCTAATTAATGTGAAACAATGAGCTGTGTTACCACTTATCAAATTGATTGTTCCCCTATCAAAACAAAACAGCCTGGCTTTTTGATGTAATTTCAAGAGATGATTTGGAATGTCATGTTGCTGCAAGCCAATTACCGCGTGACTAGAGTCACGGTCAACAGAATGCGTAATTAGCATGGCTACTGGAAAGCTGCTTACTGCTAGTATGTTAATTAACTGTCTTTTGTCATAAAACAAAAAGGTTGGAGGAGAGGTTTGGAAATAGGTCTTTTTTATTTACATTTCTTTGCGCTTATCAAGGCTAGGCATGACAGTGCACACGCACAGCCGATTTTAATTCCGCTCCTTCAGTGAATCCTCAGCCACAAGGTCAGGCATAATGCCGGGGCTGTGGGTACCATTCACCTGGCTCTCCTTCTGCCCCTGTGTACTTATGAGTCCCGGAGTGAAAGCAAACATCAGGTAAAGGTAAGAAATATGCCACAGATCCCACGCAGACTTCTTCAGGGGCTCGGCTCCGTGCAGGGTGGGCAGTTCCCCCTCACCCTGGGAATTTCATTCCTGTGTCATCTTTCTATTTCAGTCTGGGTGTGGAGAGAAGAAACCCTCACCCCACTGGCACCTGTGGCCTTGTAAAGGAATCATAGATGCGAGGCCAGAGCGCCAGGGTCCTCTGTCACTTCCTTCTGCACATAGCAGCTTCACAAAAGTCAGTTCTGGGTATTTCTTGAACCGGGAATATTCCGTGGGGAGCCGTAATCAGTAATTGACCACTTAAAATCAAGCTCACAGCAGCCTTGGGCCAAGGGCTTCTATGCACCTGTCAGTTGTGAGCTGCTACCTTGGAGAATGAGTTGGAAGTTTCTAGCATTCTCTTTCTTTTGAATAACGAAGATTCTTTTTTCAAGTCCTGTTGAAAGATGCGCTAGGACAGAAGGCGGATGTTCAGGTTCTAGCTGGCCACTCACAGCAGGAGAAGCCAGGGATGAGCAAGTGAGCGAATCCCTTGGGTACTTCACACTTTCATTCTTGTGTGCATTTCTGTGCATGTGTGTGTGTGTGTGTGTGTGTGTGTGTGTGTGTATGTGTGTGTATGTACAGGTATGCGTAGAAAAGGGCACTCGAGTGAGTGGACCTGTGGAAGCCCAAGGATGACACCATAATCATCCCGGATTGTTTTATCTCCTTGTTACTTTGCTCTGGGGTTTCCCAGGTTCTGCCTCCCAGGGTTGGAATTACGGACGACCCAGAATTTTTATGTGGGACCTGGGGACCTGAACTCAGATCCTTTTGCTTACAAGGCAAAGGCTTTAACCATCCAACCATCTCCCCAGCCCACACTTTTATTCCAGAAAGATATTATCTGTTTGCTTGCTTGCCTGCACATGCGTGGGTGCACGCACAGAAACTAATGAGAGCTTTGGATATGCTTGTCTGCAACTCTCACTACCCCTGCAAGGCAGGGTCTCTCCTTTAACCTGGCTTAATATTTGAGGTAGGCTGCAAGTCAATAATCCTTAGAGACCCTACCATCTCCAACCCTCTTGGATCTGGGATTAAAGATGTCTGCAGGGATACCTGCTTACCATGTGAGATCGCAGGACCCTAAAATTGAGTGAAATCTTAGAAGTTGACCCGATGTTCCTTTCCAGTGCGATCCCTGCCCCCATTTTAACTTTCCCCCTGGAGGTTAGTTCTTTTATTTGTGTTGTACATATGAATATAGTGAATTTATTTGCACCCCTTAGTCTCAAATCCCATTCCCACTCCTTCGTCTATTACAACCCTTCATCTCCCCTGTAAGATTCCCTTCTATTTTCAAATATTTTCGCTTGTGCTACCACCCACAAGTTTGTCTTTGATGACATAGGCCTGACATGATTCATGCTCCAGCAAGTATCACAGATCCGTGGACACGCCATTGAGGAAGCATCCTCCTTTGCTTCCCTCTCGGCATTAGTCCTCGTCAGTCCTCCAGGGAGGTGTGGAGCATCTTGAGATCTTTCTGCTTTCACGGTAAGAGGTTGATAGGACAGTTCCCACGCAGCTCATGTGAAAGCGTGTATATCGGCTGTGAAATCATGCATACCACAGCCCCGTCACAGCACAGGAGATAATGTCTGGCCCACCACTGTCTTGATTTCAGATTCATGCAGTTTTACCGCCCCCTCTTCCTCCATGTTCTCCGAGCCCTAGGATTGAGGATGGGGGTGGCTTAGATGTCCTGTCTAGTGTGGCCCCTTTTCTGTACAAGGCCCGGCAGCTCTCAGCGAGCTGACTCTGGCTGAATTTCCAGAACATCCGAATAAGTTCTAAAAGACCTGGGACCTGTGCTGCTGAGAAACTTCAGATTTCCTCGTGTGCAGAACCATTAAAACTCTGCCGTTGACCCTTGTAGGTAACGCCAGGCACCGCCAGCGCTGAGCGTCACTCACTCGGCAAGATGAGACAGACGGCCAGGCGACGTGGCCCGGCTGCAGACCGGCAGAAGTCCAGGTGAGCGATCGCCCCTGAATCTGAAAGTTAAAAGCCGGAGACCAGGACATCGGACTTGGTAAGAGTCAGCTGCGTGGACTTGCTGACCTTTGCATTCCTGTAGAAGGGGGTCCCGTCGCAGCTCACGGAACCCGCGGGCAGAACATAGGGCTGCTTGTTCATTTCTTAATGCTTGTGTGCTCGCGTACACGGGTACACACGTGTGTGTGCAGTGCACCAGCGTACATGCAGGAGGACCAGAGGACAGCCTCGGGTGCCATCTTCTGGGGGCCATCCTCTTGAGAGGGGGTTTCTCATTGGCCTGGCTTGAGCTGCTGACCAGAAAACCCCAGGGAGTCCTCCTGCCTCTTCCTCTCCACGCTGGGAATGCAACTGCATGCCAACAGGCTTTTTTACTTTTATTTTTTTTATTGATTCTGGATACCAAGCACATCTTACTGAGCCTCCCCTCAGCCCTGCAGCACATTTTACATCACAGAATTCTTCCACAGGTTCTCTCCCCCCTAACATTTTATTTCTCAAAGGAGAAAGAAGGAAGTTTGAAAGGGAGGAAGGAGAGAAGGGAAAGAGGAACTTAAGTGATTGCATGTCACCAGGCACCATCCTAGTGCACACGAAGTCATACTATGTGCATGACAGGGCCATGCTAAAGCTATGCATCGCCTACTAGGCTCTCGTGAGATACTGTTTTTTCCCATTGCATCTTTGTTGCAATGAGAGCCCACTGGCAAGACTAAGAAATGTTCATTAGTCAAACCAAAGCCCGGCTTCAATGAGATCAGCTCAGACAACAAGGAAGAAAGAGATGCTGGAGGGTGGAGAGAAAAGCAGATCCATGAAGACATCATCTCCGCTCCGCGCCTGCACGATGCTTCTGGACATCCTCAGAATCACCTATGTGCAGGGACTGGGCGTCAGCAGCAGCAAGACTCGCATTCAGAGCTGAGATGCCTTTAAGACTTGCATCTGACGCTTTGGGCGCCCACTCATGTCGAAACACTTCTTTCTAGTCACCTCTGTTCCTGTTGTTTCTGGTCACAACCTGCTTACAAATGCCCTGAGCACGCGGTGACATCTGAATCCTCGCACAATTGTGGCACACATGAAGGCGTTCCTCTACGGTAAGGCTCAGAAAACGCAAGCGCTCGGAAATCATGCAGCTGAATAGAAGGGCGGTGCAGTCTTAGAGACAGGAGCTGGAGAGCCCTGATGCCGCTGATGAAGAGAGAGTAGTGTACTGAATATGCGGTCAGCACAGGGGGGAAGAGTGCATTTGTGATACATGTGTGTATTAGTGTGTATGTGTGTGTGTGTGCATGGTTTATGATAAGCAATCCTCCGTTTTGTATATAAAATCTGTCTTACAAAGTATTACATTCTGAAAACTAAGCAGTTCTACTTCTGTTTTGGGAGCTGAACCCAGGACCTTATACATGTCAACAGCAAGCTTTACCACTGAGTTCTGGTCCCACCCCATATATAGGCTTCGACAAAAGAATCATGATATGATATTATAATAAATATAATATAATATAATTAATATAATATATAAATGCATATAAAATATATATCACAGAGATGCATTTATGTATATGCCGTTGTCTCTTGATAACATGAAGGGATTGTTCAAAGGTCCCCCATGGATACCCAAATCCAGAGTTGTTAAACTCCCTTATATAAAGCAGCAAAGTATTTGCATATAACCGGTGCATGTCCTCCTTTAATAGTCTTTAATAGTCTCACATACACATGGCTATGTGATGTATATAGATAGCTCTTTTAATATGTTGTTCAGACAATGAAGAGGTGGAAATATCTGTACATGTTGGAAATGAGCACAATCATTTTGCCAAATAGTTTTTGTGTATATGGGAATGTGTGTATGGATGTGTATTTACATGTACATATATCCACTTAAATGCATATGCATGTGCATGTATGCATGTGTGAAAGCTGGAAGATGACATCCAGTGTGATAGTTAATCCTGGTTGTCACTTGACCACACCTGGGATTAACTAAGAGATCTGCTGCAGGCCACTTGAAGAGATTATCTGGATCAATATAAATGCAATACAAAGACCAGCGCTAAATCCAGATGAAACCTCCCAGTAACAGACCAGATAAAAGGAACCATAAGATGGAAGAGCCCTGGGAGATTCATCTTCCCTTCTGCCCTCTGGCTTCCTCGACCCTCCAACCCCTCAAGGAGACTAAAGACTCTTCAAGAATCCTCCAGCTTCAGCCACTGACTGGACTTCTGGACTGAGCAGCTACTGGCAGCCAGTGTTGGACTACCTGGGCCGTATCTCCCAAGCCAATCCAATAAATTCCCTTGTTATGTCCTCATTCTGTCGTTCTGTGGCTCCAGAGAATCCTGACAGCATGTTTCACCATTGACCTCTCTCCACTTTCCTCATGGAGGCAAGTCTCTCCACAGACCTGTGCTTTCCAGGTGTTTAGCCCAACTAGCCACCTTGTCCTGGGATTCTCCGACTTTGCCTCCTGAGTGCTGGATTCACAGAGGAAGGTCCTGTGCCTGGGTCTTGGCAATCTGAGCTGGTTCTCTTATTTATAAGTCTAGTGCCGCATCGCGTGGGCCATCTCCCCAGCCTTCTCCCAAACACTTCCTGTTCATGACTGGTTGACCTTTTAAATGTGAAAACCACGGATTCAGAGAGCTCTGCACGCGCGTGCGTGTGTGTGTGTGTGTGTGTGAGAGAGAGAGAGAGAGAGAGAGAGAGCTGTGTGTGACAGAGAGAATGTGAAAGAGTACATGTGTGAGAGAGCATGTTTGTGTGATAGAGAGAGAAAGGGAGGAAGAATATGTGTGAGAAAGAGAAAGAGAGTGCATGCTTGAGAATGTATGTGAGAGAGAGGAGAGAAAAAGAGAGAGAAAGAGAGATAAAATATGTGTATATGTCTCTGTTTAATACCAAGGTTCTGCCAATAGGACCCTAATCCTTGCCCACCCAACATATGTCACACATATCTATTCCAGTTTGGTTTAAAATTAGTCCTAATTTCTGAAAAGCAATATGTAGGGAAAGACAGATGAACTACACATAGGAATCTGAAATTTTCCTTGCTTCGTGTTCAACCCTGATTGAAACATGCCAGCTCATCTGGCTGTCCGTGGAGAAGCAAGACAATTTCTGAAATTGCAGAGAATAAACTTAACTACAATTTGCATCATTGGATGGAGGCACACAAAATCAAAAAGACCTGAATTCTACAAAGATTTCTTTTCTAAATTGGTCGCTTTGGTTACTCTCAGGAAGTGGTTGGTGTGGGAGAAGATGGAACCTATCAAATAAAATGAGATAATATAAATATTTCATTTTGTCGTTATCATCTCTTTATGATGATGAGAAGACATTATTATCATATTTTTTATTCTAACTCATGAAAATGGCCAATCTTCCATATTTGTAATGGGCTACAGCACACGAATTTTAGTTTGGCACAAAGCTCATATGAATCACTCAATATTTTCAAAATAAACATAATGACTTCTGATTTTCAGGAAAAATAACAATGCCCCACCCAAAACAAAATTGGAAAAATAAAAAAAGTCTATCTGTGGTTAATTCTAACCTGTCCCATTGATCATTTGTAAATATGGGCACATGTGAAAATGAAATAAAGTTTCTGCATATTCATTATGCACGAGACAGATGATAATCACAGGGAGAGACGGCAAATTTCCTCCTGAGGATTAGGCCCCAAGCGGCTAAAACTTCAGCATCCGCTGACCAATTTCACCATTAAGTCAGCAAAAGTGAGTTCTTACACGCCAAGCCACTTGCTACTGGAGAACATCAGGCAAAGGGAAAAGAACACGCTAGAATAAATTGTGCATTATTTCTGGCATTAGTTAAAGGAACAGAGCATTATAAGAAAAAAAAATACAGTGCCATTGATTTTTACAGGTGTTTAATACAGATAAGCTGAGAAAAGAGTTTCCATTTTGAGCTCAGCGATGGCTAAAGATGCATTCAAATATGCTCAAAAGCAATCTACAGCCTTCTAAAATGTGTTTAAGCCATTCAAGCAAAACGTAAATAGTTTTTGTCGTAGTACTGAGGAAAGTAGAACAAACACATTGTCCAAAGAGCTGATTCTGGCAAACTGAGGGCCACCAGCAAGTCAGGGGGCACTGAAAGAGGGTCTGTACTGTTTATCCGCAGTGTGATCACAGGATATTTCCATAAAACACTAGTAGAGGGCCCTGAGGAAGGTGGGAGGCATAATTATCCCACCTCACTCGCAAGAGGAGAGGCAAAGGAGACAATCCTGCTAAAGAGTCAAATATATGCTTGAAAGATGGGACAGAAATTAAGCCCAGGATACTTTAACCATGTCTGCTTTTAACTTACTGCTTTAAACTCAATAAGAATGGGGATGGGGGAGTGGGGGGGGTGGTGAGTTGATTGTATCTGACGACACTCAATTCATACATTTAAGAGCTTTGTAAAAAGAAAATTAAAAACAATACGCTTTGGGGGGCTGTGGTGTAGCAATGGGAGGGTAACCCTAAGGATGCAGAGAGCTGAGGGGCCCGGCCAAATAACAAGCAAAAACAAGCAAGTAAATAAGTAAGGCCATAGCTGCCTAGCTACTGAACAGAGTCTCCCTATCTGGCTTCTTTGGCCTTTGACTTCTGCAGGAGCATTTGTTCATGAAATTGACTCCACAAAAACCAAGGCCAGACAGAGCGCCCCCCCCCGTTCAGCAAACGCTCAGCTTTCACGGACGCTAGGAAAACACGAGATGCACAGTGGCTCTTGGCCTTCTCCATTGCACGCTGTGTTTCCTCTGAAACTATGTGACTTTTCTTCCTTAGAAATTAATTTTTAGCACTCTGGCTCAAACATACAACTAAATCCCCAGAGCTCCCATTTCTTGTAATTTTTTTTTTCTCTGCTGTGGATGGAACTCGGTTCGTCTCAAACTTAGCAAGAGCTCTACCAGTGAGTGACAGTCCGGTCTTCCACTTGGGAGATGTCTTCCCCATGACCTTGGCTAGATGCCCTCACTGTTATCTCTTACCACAGCTCATGTGAACTCCTCCTAGCTCAAGGACTCAGTAATTGTTTTGACAGGAACAAAGAAGCAGGTCATGACGAGCCCAAGTTTTTCTGGACAACTGGCAAGATTCATAAAGTTTACTACGCTCAGCAGCGATAAAGATGGGGATGGTATCAGAGAGAATGGAAAGGGCTCCCCGTGCCAATGAAATGCACCACTCTCATGACAAGCATGGGGCAAGGACAGAACCGCATGCTGACTGACACAGATCACCACTACACCGCCAAGTGGTCAACTGTGGTGGACGTTACCGGCTGAGTAACAAGAGCTAAGCTGGGAAGATTTATTGAAGACACCCAGGCACTAACGGATCTTACCAGGGATGGCAGCTGCCGCATGCTGGGGAGATGCTAGAATAGAAACTCCCATGACAGAGAACGCGGCTCATCCAGCACATGGTATGAGCAGCCAAAATTCAGAGCCGTTGAGTCGTCACTCTGCCAGCCTGGCCTGGCAAGTGAGGAGCGACTGATACCTCTAGAACATGCCAGGGATCCCACTGTATGTCACAGAATTTCCACGGGCAAAGAGTTCACAAGCCAACATCATGGAGAAAATGAAAGCAATACCTGTAGCCTAGTAATCATTAGGAACTGAGCTCTATTTGTAATTTCATAGATGCTAGTTATACTGGGGCAGGAGATGAAGTGGATTTTTTTCTAATCATCATAAACTTAGATTTCTATCTGGCGTAGGTGGAGCTATGGGATCATAAGAATACAGGTTTTGTACAATGAAAGTTAAGATTTAAGTTCTTGCCTGGCCAATAAAAATGAACGCTACCTGATCAGTTGCTTATCTGTGCTGAGACTCAGGGTAGCTGTCTGTCACAGGCGACCAAAGACTATCGCCTCGCTGGCTGTGGGAGGGACACTGGGACAAGAAGAAATGGAGAAGGTGAGCAACATCACACAACAATTGTACGCACACCATGGCCTTGGTCTTCTCCAGTTTCAGGCTCCACTGCCCAGGGTCCAGGGAGCAAGTCATTTGGGGGCGCACACCCTCGGGAAAGCAATCGGACCACGCTCATGACTTGGAGAAGCGGGTCTCAGTTGCATTCCCTGGTGTCTATTAATGTGCTCTGAACCTCTGCCATGGGGTCTGACTCACAATAGAGAGATTAAGCATACTAATTTGTCATTTATTTTCCAGAGCCTCCTGTGCCTGCCTGCACCCCCTCGCACATCCCAAGAGCAACTCAAACCAATTACTTCCATTTCTGCATTACTGCAGAAAGTTACACTAATGTGCCCAAAAGGCTTCTTTCCTTGGGGGTGAGAAAGTCTCTCTCTCTCTCTGTCACATACACGCACACACACACACACAGGACTTCCTCTTTACTGGTGCCAATACTGTTGTCCTCTGCTGAGAAGCAACTGCCCCCCCCTCCAGCGCCCTGGACCACTGGGCCATATCTAGTAATCAAACCAAATTAGCAGCCTGGCTGAGTCGTGGACAGGAGCAGCCAACCCGTGCTTATTGACTATTTATTTTGAGGGTGGAAGGGAATTCCATCTGTGGAATGAGGCTCACAACCTAGAGGGAGTTAAGTCTATGAAGCCTATATCCACAAACAATTTGGTTTGCTTGTTTGGGGAATTGTGTGTCTAAATCATTCGAATAACTGGCAAATTCAACTTTTTCTTCTTGAGAAAAAATTAATAACCACTCACATAGCCAACTCCAAAGATTCACTTGCAAACCCATTTGTTGGTTTAGACACCACACATTACTGGCAGCAGCCAAAGGATGCAACGTTGTGCGTGCCCTTTAGCCTAGCCTTATAAATGTTTTTGAGCCTTACAATGCGATTTTTCTCCTTTTTGCTGCTTTCTTCAGTCTTTCACTTTGCAGTGAGCTTTTGGTGATTCCCAGGAGCTTCTGTATTGCTTAAGGCAAAAGACTGCAGAACATTTTTACCTCTGTGAACTGTAAACATTTTTCTGCCATCGTCTGCCCACGGCTGGGCATTAAATGTCCATAGATATTGCCACACATGCACGGGTTCACAGCACCCAGAATAATTATATCTTTTTAAAATTGTCCATTTCACCAGGAACGTGAAACTCGGATCTTAAAAATCCAGTTGTTTTAGCTACAGAGAAATATTAACTACGAAAGCGGATTGTTATTTATTTCAAATATGTTCAGCTTCGAGGAGGAGACCAGCAGATTAAGTTAATCTCGATGAGGTTGGATTGCACTACTTTTTTTTTTTAATCCTCCTCTGGCTTTAATCAAATACAGGAATGTTAAGTGATTGGGTAGGGAAGGAGCACAGATGAGGGGTTAGTATAAGAGAATGGGGGCCAGGAAGCGATCTTAGGGACACTTGTGACTTACAGTCTCGGCTTCCCCATTACACAGTGGAAAACACGGTGTGTGCCACCGACTGGGACATCGCGGCGGTCAGATTGCTGAATGTCCAGGCCCAAGTCCCAACCCAAGAGCTCCCAACGGGTTATCATGTTCCATTTTCTTGGGTGCAAAATATCATCACCCTGACTTCACAAATAAGGAAGATGAGCAACTGAGAGTGAGTGGAGGCTCAGGGCGTCCCACTTGCGACTAACTACTGAAGCTGAGCTTGAACCCCCGAGTCACGGCGCTGCTGAGCTGCTCAGCCCTGGCAGACGGTGGCTCCGAGGAAGGGGGCAGGCAACATTTTGAACCCTGGCACGGTTTGGACTGACCCCGAGTTCCCCTCTCCTCCGGAGGCCTGGACCACCTGCTTGGGGAGAGGACCACCCGGCTCCCGCCTTCCCTGGCCCAGCCACACGGACGCGCCCACACGCTGCCTGCCGCTTTCTCGGCCAAGAGAACCCGAGACATTGGCTGTGGGGTCAGCGCAGCTGGTGGAGGGAGGCTCAGATTTCCGCTGAACCCGACACAATGACGAGCCGTCACAAGACCCTGGCGAAGGCACCCGCCTCCCTGCGCAATCTGTGCTTTGGCCACTTAAAATGTCCCCCTCGAGGTTCCCAAATGCCTTCCTAGGGGTGACGTGATCCAAGGGTCCACGGGCCATATGCTCTTTGGTTTCCCTTCCTTGCCTGCTGGGAAACAATAAAAACATCCTCCACGCCAGGGGACCGCATTCCCAGCCACCTACACCACGCGGCACTCTTGCGAAGAGCCTGAACTTGACCCAGATGCTAAAGCAGAGTCTCTTTGATGACCAGGTTTCATCTTGGCACGCGGGGATGAACTCGTCAAAGCAGCTGCTTGGAGGAAAGCACTTGCCACGCAAGCGTGAGAACCAGAAACCATGTAAAGAGCCGGGCACGGGGCCAGGGAGACAGCTCCGGGGTTAACGCCTTTGCCTCGCAAGCGAAAGGATCGGAGTTCAGATGGATTCCCAGATCCCAGGTAAAGACGCGGCCTGCAATGGCAGTCCCTGCAGAAGAACCTGTGAAACCCCAGAGCAAAGCATTAAGTAGAACCATAGAACCATCCAGAATGACTCCATGTCACCCTTGGATCTCTACAGGCGCACCCACTCTAGTGCCCTCTTTTACACATATCTGCACGCACACACACACACACACACACACACACACACACACACACACACACACACACCATTCCACGCTGTTGGAGTTCTGCTTGTCTGCATGCAAGAAGCATGGCTTTTAGAGACAACCCATTCAAGGTCATCCATTAGAAAGGATGGTCATTTAATAGCAGCATTATCTCCTAATTGTGGATTTAACAAGAGCTATTGAAGAAAAAAAATGGCAAGTGTGTGTAGTAAGGCTTCTGCTAATTAGCTCAATGGAATCATTCCACAATGCATCTCTCCTTTCAAAATAACATGTTGTCCATGATAAATAGATACAACTTTTATTCATCAGCAAAAGAAAAAGAGCTACTGATCCTCACAATACATGACTTGGGCTGCATAAGGAATGGCGAAATGATGGTTTTCATGCTTAGGTTAAAAATATAAATATATATGTGTGTATATATATATATATATATACACACACACACACATATATAGATAGATAGATAGATACAACCAAGCAGAAGAATATTGAAGGAAAAACAAATGCTTGTAGAAAGGCAGCAGGATCTGAAAGGAACTGAAGTCACTTCCAAAGGAGGCATGCCTACCTTTCCCTAAATCCTGCACTTTTTACTTGCAATTGCTAGATCGATATTTGCAAATTTAAAAGAACTCCACTGGATTAAGAGCAGCTTAGTGTTTGCTGACATGGAAGCAAAGGGGAGAGGAAGATATCACCCCTGACTTTTAAGATGTTTTGAAAGACTTCTCCCTAGAAAGAGGCCTTGGAAAGAGAGTAGATGCTAAAGACTTGTAAGAAAATAAAAATACCTTGCAAAAGAAGTCATGCAAATGATGCAGATGCCTCCTCTGGTATCGCTATTTTATGACTTAGAAAAAAATATTTCTTGGCTTTTTCACATCCAGATATTGTCCTTCCAAAATGACGCCATTCTTGGTTTAGAAATCATGAAGAATTGAAACAATTTTGCAAGAAAGCATTGACAAGTGTGAATTTTTGTTACCAAAGAAAATAGAAAAACAGAGGTTTGGGGAGTCAAAAGAGACCATATTTTCTCAGAGAGGAAATAGTTTGAAGAAAATCAGTTCTAGACACACATAGATATGTAATATCTAGTGGTTGGAAGTTGTGAAAGACTCAGGAAACTAACTTTTCTCCTTTCTACAAATACTGAAAAAAAACAGCTTCGGGATGCAAATGAACTGCCTTCAATCCATGGTCTTAAAAGCACGTTTCAGTAGAATGTCCAACTCACCGTGGCAGGGTGAGAAGGATGCATGGTGATAGCATTTTGAAAAATGAATTAAGAACACGCCGTCACCAACTCCCAAGAACATAATAAAGGTGGGAAAGATGACGAGGCGAGTGTATCTTTCAAAATTGTAAAATGGGTTTATAGGTCTTCTCATAACAACTTTTACTCAAACCTTACATAAATAGGCTTAGATGATACAAATATTATGTGGACCGTGCGACATTCCCTGCCTCCTAATCATGTTTAGGGATTACTATGCAGGGCAGTGAATCTGTGTTCCTATTGGACCGAGGATTATAGCAGAGAAACATCTAATATTCCATTTTTTAATTTCATGCATTTTTTATTTACCTTTAATGACGCTGTATATATTCATCATCCTGAAATATTAAAACAGTATGAAAAAAGTAATAAATTGGTGGAAAATTTGAGGACTCGGCATGCAAAAGCACGCAGACCGCAGGGTATCAAGTGCTTGATACACATTTCAAAGACGGCCAGTCGCGGTACAGCCCAGTTCCTTTCAGATTTCTGAAACACGAAGTCACAATAAGAAGATCAGCAGAACAGAGTGAAATAATAGAATATTCATCCCTCTAATCCATATCAATTCTTTAGGGCTTTTTTTTAACGATGCATATGAGGTCTCACTGTATTCAGGATTGAAATAAGTTGTCTCTCCCCTCCCTGTCCTTCTCTTTTTATTTAAAAAGTGCATATAAGCTTATCGTATCTGCACTACCACATGAGCGTTGGCAAGGTTAGCACTTTGCTTTGCACCTTACATGAAGCGACAGTTTTTTTTAAAATTTTGTTTTCATTGTGTATGTGTTTGTGTGTGTATGTGTGCCTGCCAGAGGGCACTGTGTGTCCCTGTAGAGGGTCAAGGGTGACTTTGGGAATCATCTTGGATTGCTTCTACCTCCTTCTTGCTTTACCCTGGGATTACCCTGGCAGGAAGTGCCATTGCTTTTCTCCCTGGCATTCTTAAATGGGACCTGGTATCTGAACTCAAGACCTTCTGCTTGCAAGGCAGAGTCTCAACCCCTGAGCCATCTCTCCAGCCCCAATAGTATTTTTTTAAATTTTTTTATTATTTATCATTTATTCAATTGTGCGTGTATGCATATGTGAGTGTGTATATGTATGTGCGTGTATGTATGTGTGTGTCTGTATGTGTGCGTGTGTAGAACCATGGACGAATTCGGGAACCACCATGGACGCTTCTACCTCCTCCTCCTTGTTTACTCTGCCCCGGAATTCATAGGCTCCGCCCTACCAAGACCAGAAACGCAGGCTGCCCCCGCTTCCGCCTGGCGTCTATACGTGGGCTCTAGGATCCAAACTCAGGCAGGACCTTCAGCCTTCAAGGCAGAGGCTTAACCCCTGAGCCACCTCTCCAGCCCCCAGCCCCAATAGTATTTTTAAGAAACAAGAGCATGAAAGGAAATACAGTCATCTGTCCCTCTGAAAACCTCTTCAAGTAGCTTTCTGGGAAGAGGGGAGATGTTCCGATTCACCAAGGAGATGAAGGGTCATTCTGTCCTTTAATTACCAATCAATCATTGGCTGCTTTGAAAGCCAGCAAGAGGAGTCAGCGTTAGTGCCTGCATTCCGTCCTTTGCAAAGAGAAGAGATGGCTTAGCAGGTCTTACTTACTTACTGTCACAAGGAAGACGTGGCTGCAAGGCGCGGATGCAGAAAGATCCTGGAGCTCTGTGAATGGAGGGACCCCCAGGGCCAGACACCCCCTCAGCAGAGCTTGCGCTGTGACTGCCAGGAGTTGGCTGCTGATGTCTCCCCAGGGCTGCAGCATCTGCAATCTATCTCCTTTCACGCGTTTACATATTCTGATTTTTTAAAAAATAATCATTGTCTTTTAGGAAGGAGAAAAAAAATCAACAAAACGGAAATTAATTTGAATGCAACTATGTTTTAAATGTAAGTCCTCTAGGCTGGAGAGATGATTCAGAGATTAAGCTCCTGCCTCATGAGTGGAAGAAATGAAGGTGAGATCCCAGATCCCATATAAAAACTTCAGGCAGAAATGGTGGTGGCGACCTGAATTTCCACATCTGAGAAGTGGAGCCTGGGAAACCCCAGAGCAAAGACAAAAGGAGGTAGAAACAATCTAGGGCAATTCCCAAAGTCACCCTTGGGCCACCATAGACACACATAGTGCCTCCTGACACACACACACACACACACACACACACACACAACAACAACAAAAAAAAAAAAAAAAAAAAAAAAAAAAAAAAAACAGAAGCTCTAGAACATTCTCAGCTACACAGCAAGTTAAAGTTCAAACTAGGCTTCGTGTGACCATGTCTCAAAAAAAAGAAATCAAAGATAAATTTAATCTTCCTATATCTCTGCTTCTTTAAGAGGCATCTCTTTAGCCTTGACCACTGGGGTGGTTTTTAAGGCAGATTGATTCCCATACACTCATGTGTTTGAGCATCATTAGGAGACAAACTCTCTGGAGGAAACAAGGCACTGCCGGGCCTTGGCGTGTGGCATCTCAGGCTGCCTCCACCCCTGCATACTGATGGCCTGAATCAGCATCCTGCTTTGACCACGCCCTCTGCGATGTGAATTCTGCTGTGAATGACTAGATCCCTTCTGGGACCTTAAGCTAAATATATAACCTTTTCTCCCTGAAGGTGTCCGGGAGTGAGTGTTGTCTCACAGCAACAGAAAGGACTGGCTCCTATCTTGTGCCCATACTCACAGTCTGCCCGGTGGGCCAGGCCTTTGCCTTACAAACATGTCTCTTCAGAGAGACATCGGGTCTTACTTCCCAGGTGACTTTTGTAAAACTCATCACAGTTCTGCTCTGGGTGGGTTTGTCATGTCTCCTATAGTTTTCAATGAAGTGCCTGAAACTGTTTTTGGTGCATGTATATTACATTGTTTCACAGTTCACTGTTCAAGTCAACCAATCCTAGCTCCTGATAGGAAGGCTTTCCACGAAGAATCTAGACACGGAGTGTGACGCCTTTTCAGAGAACAAACTGGAGAGAACCGGCATGCTCTCCCAACCTCAAACACTTGTGTAGATACAGAAAAGACACAAGTAACACAGGTAAACAGGAAGCTGTGCAACAAATGAGATGGGGATGTGGTAGAGAAGGGAAGATCCACATTTCCCCAAGGGACAGGAAAGGGTCCCTTTCTGTGGAGAGATGCCTTACTCCAAATGTGATCAGTATGGAAACATCTCATCGAGACAGGATTTCTCACTGAACCGGGAAGGAAAGTCAGAAGTTTCTTGCCTCCCACAACACAGGCTTAAACCCCTCTGTCATTCACAGAGCAGGAAGATGTCACTGTGTCCTTCCAACTCCAACAGCCCACAGAGAACTGACCAGGTCTAGGGACACATGAGAGGACTGGAGCTTGTAGTTCAAATCCTCAGAACAAACACAAACTGGGCGGAAATGGTGGACCACCTCTAATTCCAGCACTTGGAAGGTAGAGACAGGGGTCTGATTCCAAGGTGGCCTGGGAAATGAGTCGTATCAGTGAGCTCTGAGTTCAATTGGGACACACAGCATCAATGAGTAAGGGAAGAGTGATGGAGGAAGATCGCAGACACCCACCTTGGCCCTCTACACACGTAGGGATATGCACAGGCACCTGTGAATGCAAATAAATCCACACACCATGCACATGTGAATGAAAGGGGAAAAAAGAATTAACTCCTTCCTTCCTTTGTGTATATCGGGTGTGTGCATCTGTGTGCGAGTGTGGGTGTGTGGGTGTGGATGTGTGTGATGGGTATAGTAAGTAAGTATGGGGGGGGGAGCATGGTCTCATGAATGCCCAGGGGCCAAAGAGGAATGTTGACACCAGGTGTCCTGTTCTGTCACTCTGTCTTATTCATCCAGACAGGGTCTCCACTGAGCGAGAAGCTAAGCTGGTAGCCAGAACCTGCTGTCTGTGTCTCCCACCCTCTTCCACAGTGCTGGGACATGCGAATGACTAAACCCAACGTTTCAAGCGAGGGCCGGGGATTTGAACTGAGGCCCTCATGCTTGCACGGCAAGCACTCTTCCTGTCTGCCCAGCTCCTCCTATGTTTTAGACTCACCCCTTCAAATTCCTTCCTAGATGTTAAAGAAGTTGCAGGGAGGAAGATCTGCAAAATGCGCAAAATGACAAAGAGCCGAGATAAACTGCAGGAAAAACGAAAACTATTTGCATTTGGAGCCCTCTGTGTCTCGTATCTGAGCAAGCCGCCTCTCACCATGACTACGACACAGTCATGTTATGTGCAGTATCCCATCTCTTCTTTCCCAGCTCAAATTCCCACACCATCAAGCCTTTGGACTCCAGGCCCTCATTCAAGAATTCAGGCCCGTTCTCAAGGGCTTGTGCGAACCAAGATGTGTCAATCCAGAGCAGGCGGCTCAGTGGCCCCGACATGCTTTGCTTGCTACATCCACCATTTGGCCAAAGCCTCTTGCAGACCATGTGCAGCTTTGGAATTAGCCACCTACAGTCGCTGGGGTTAATAAATTACTTGACATTTCTCACTGTTGACAAAAGGTGAAAGGTGTCACCTATGCAGGGTGGAGAAAGTGGTAAAACTCGCTAGCACTTCGGTTCCACACTCAGCATCGGCCCTGTTCACAACCGCTTGTCTTCTCTTCTCTTTCCTGTGAAGCATGCCACCAATGCCCACGGGCTCACTCCTGCTTCCTGCCACCTGGTTTTCCTGGCCTTTGTGAGCTGGTAATACTCCACTAAAGATTCTTCTCTAAATACTTCCAAATCACGAATAGACCACAGTGTGAGTTCTCAGAGATTGATCTGGTTCGACAGATTTACCTATGTTATGTGTGTTCACGTATATAAAGGTGTCACCTAAGAAAGGTGTGACAAGGTTAGACCAAGGTGCTAAATAGCCAGACAAAGAATCTACAGGTAGCCGACTTCTCCTTCCTGTCCCTCTTCCACAGACAGACGTGTTCACCCTCTCCTTAAATGCAGAGTCCCCTTCATGGAGTCCAAAACACCCTACCGTGACTTTCTGTAGAAGTTGCTCTTTACTACAACTTCCTGTTTGCTGGTAATTGCTTTGCATGTTTTACCCAATTCAACTGAAGTTGGGTTATTTGGAGAAACTTAGTAAAAATGTGAAATGTTGAGATGTTTTATGAGTCAACTCGATACAATCGCTCACTGGAGTCCCAGAGTGGACATTCTGTGATATGAAGTATAATCTCCATTTTGCTATTGCAGTACAGAGAAAAGACACTAAGCCCAGCAAAATCCAGGTGTCAAGAGTGGACAATTTGACTTCAGAGTTGGACCAATGATCTCTGTCTTCGGATATGCTGTTCCTCTCTGTGGCTTGCCCAGGATTGGGAATGTATCTTTCTATCAATATCCTTGCTTTACAACTGCTTGAAACTCTGGTTTAAAAGAGTTTACATTTACACCCTCCCCACCCATCTCAGACTATTAAGCTGCAGTTGTACTTTTGGTAGTTCTTTGAAGGTAACAAGACACGGTGGTGAGTTCTCCAGTTCTTGCCTACACACATTGTACACGGCCTATGTGTAAATGACACCGGTCCCCAGCCCTTGAGACAAAGGCCTTGCTCTTAAATGGAGTTGCCTTTAGAAATAAATAGGTCCTTGTGGGTGACCAATCACATAAAAACAATGAACACTTGCCAGGAAACGGGTTAGTGAAACCCTGGGTTGAAATTAGGAAAGCAGTGGACGGACCACCAACGGACGTTTCTCTGGAGAAAACAGGGTTGCTTTGAGGATATCACTGTGCCACAGGGCCAAATGGCCACCACCCACCGAAGAGACACAAGCAGGGCCGTATAGCAGCACACGTCTCCGCGTCCTTCCCCGTGAGCCAGCTGCGCCCGGTGGCACGCAGCTGGGGTTTAACAGGGAGTCTAGCAGGTGTGTGAACGGCCCATCTGGGAATCACGGAGCACATCCACTTTCCTGAGACTGGGGCTGCTTCCAGAGACACGGATAACCCCGGGTTCCTCCCTCTGTTTATTTACATGGGACGATGGCTGTTGAAACACTTCAGGGCACTTAACTAAAGCAAACAGAGATCCTGAACTTTAAATAGCCAACAACTGGAGCTATGGACGAGGAAGACTGGACGCAGCCGGTCTCAGAACCATTCAGAACCTTCATGCAATCCAGATTTAAAAGGAAGCCACCCGGAGCAGATGACTGATGCTCTCTGCTTAGACTCCACCACCTTGTGCTTTGAGACAAGGTTCACAGGAAGGCTGCTGCCTACCTGAGCATTCCCTGGCTCCCGTTTCTGTTGAGACCGAAGATGAGTCTTTACTCAATTAGAGGAGAGAAGGGAGGCGTGGGACTGACTCTGAGCCTTGGAACTTTTTAATTCTCTCTCTCAGACTAATGGGAATTTCAGAGGGAAATCTATGCGAAGAGGCTCAGATGCACATCAAGGTATTGCGTTGCAGACTCAGCCTGTACCATCTAAAAGGACAGATCTAAGTCATAGACCCTCTCCACACCTAGCTCTCTGATCAGTAAAGAGTCGGCTCTTTAGAACTGCAACAGCCAACCATGTTCCTTTGGGTCTCTATTCACTGGAAACTAGCTGGCTTGTCTGGGTGGCTAATGAGGAAGACCATGGAGCTGTTGTAACTGGGGCTGGGGAGGCGGCTCAGGGGCTAAAGCGTTTGCTCCCAAGCAAAAGGACCAGTTTGGATCCTCAGATTTCATGTAAAAATGCCTGCAGGATGTGGTGGTGATCTGCCCATCTGACCCTGGAGGGCAGTGCCCGGGAAAGCCCAGGCAAAAGCAATAAAGAGAACAATCCAGAATGATTCTCCTCAGGGTCTCCACAGGCGCACACACTCAAGTGCTCTCTTGTATATATGTTCGTACACACACACACACACACACACACACACACACACACATACACACACACACCCCACAAACCACAACAAAACGTTGCATTTAAAATTCCGGAAAGCATTCCCCAATAGAGACAATTTCTTTGTGTTGGTCCTTTCAAGCTAAGAACAAAAGTGCGAGTGTCCCTGATGATTTGGGGAGGTGCTGGTTTGGGGAGGGGGTAGGTAACCGGCACATGTGGTTCCTCACACTGCTTTGGACTTCAGTCACCACCGGGTACGGCTTTGATTTCTGGCCAGCAGGGAAACACCAAAGGAAGCGAAGTCCCTTGAAGACATTCGAGTCCTGCAACCTTGTTTCTCATTCTCTGTCCGGGCTGACCAAGTTAATTGTAACTCTTTCTTACTTTCATTTATTTATTTATATTTTATTTATTAGTGTGTGTGTGCATGCATGCGTGTGTGTGCGTGTGTGTGTGTGTGTGTGTGCATCAGAGAGCACATGTGTCCCTGTGGAGGCCCATGGGTGACTTCAGGAATCATCCTGGATTGCTTCTACCTCCTCCTTGCTTTGCCCTGGGGTTTCCAGAAGTGCAGTCATAGCCATTTCCGCCTGGTGTTTTGACCTGGGACCTGGGATGTGAACTCTGAACCTTCTGCTTGCCAGGCAGGGTCTTAACCCCTAAGCCATCTCTCTAGCCCTATTTATTTATTCTTAATTTTCACCACCCTGTTTAACTTCTCAGAGCCAACCAGGTTTCGGGGGAGGGAAGGCAGCTTTCTAGAGGAGACGCAAGGCCTCAGTGTGAAAAGAGATCACTCGGGGAGGGGTGAAGCTTCGGGAACCCCTGGCCTGTGATTTCCTAACTTTCAATGCACAAGACATGAAAGTGAAATGCGCATCTTTGTGCCACTGATGGTTCCAGTAAAAGACACACGGTGTACCAAACAGATGTGGCTCTGACTTGGCAGGACTGGAGACAGGAACCTGAAGGCGAGATGATTCTCATTCACTCCTTTTCTGACCTACCCACGTGTAAAGACGGAATCAAGTCCAGAGAAGCTGAAAAATAACATTTTTCCTTTTCACATTCAGAAGGCGGTAGAGCGTACCCAGTGTGTGCCACGAACTTCTGTGGCTTAAGGGCATTTTGGATCTGTTAGGCTCTTTTTTTTTTAAAGTCTATACTAGAGAGAGTAGGAACTACCAAATGACAAAACAGCGTCAGGCCTGCAGGGAATAGCTTGAGGAATTTTCAGGCATTCTAACTTATAATTGGGTTTTAATGTATAAAATGGCTGAGTAATTTAAATGTTCAGAAGAGAAAACAGTCCTTCCTGGAGTTTATGAAGTGCAAGCCTGTTTCTTACAATGATTAACTGTGAGTCAGCCTTTCATGGCAAGCGTTCGCTCCACCACGACGCTGCAGACACACCCCCACGACCACACTCGTGTCTTCTGTCGGTGGCCTGGAGCGCAGAGTCATCTGAGACGGGAGACAAGCAGGGTCCACCCACAAGCCACCCCAAGAGTACAGTCTCTCAACCCCTCTTAACTAAGGAAGAATGCTTTTAGAGGCGCATGTCCACTGTCTGTCTGTTAGTAGTCTTTTATTGCATGTGTATCTGTGGGGGAATGCATGGATGTATGTGTATGTGTTCATGTGTGTGTGGAGGCATGTGTGCTTGTAGGCCCGAAGTTTTGAATGTGTATATGTGATCGTGTGTGTGTATGTGTGCATATATATGTGCACAATGTGTGGGCAGAGGCCTGAAGTTTTGCATGTGCATGTATGTTGGATTCATTCATGTGTATGTGTGTTTGCATGTGTGTATATACACATGCATACTGTGTGTGTGTGCCTGTGTGTAGGCCTGATGTTTTGAATGTGTATACATGTGCATTCATGTGTGTATCTGGACTGGCATATGTGTGTTGCACATGCACAGTGTGTTGGGGAGGGGTCGAAGTTGACACTGGTGTCTTCCTAAATCATTCTCTACTTTTCTTATTAAAGCTGAGTCTCTTAACTGCACTCACGCCTCCCTGTGAGACTAGACCAGCTAGCCAGGCTACCCTGAGGATTTTTTTTATCTTTGCCTTCTGTGTGCTAGGATAAAGGGGCCACTATGCCTGCCTGGCTTTTACATGGGTTCCATTTCAACTCAGTCCCATGCCTACAAGAAAGGGGTCTTATCCAGTAAGCCACAGATCCGACCTTGCAATTTTTTTCTTGAAGAAGAAATCATGTGCTACATGAGAAGGTCAGTGATTCTCAGGACATGTCGCGAAGACATAGACACCCGGACTTGGATTTCTTGGTGGGCCTGCCTGCCCACCTAAATATCAGGTCTTAGCTACTCCCCAGGGAAATCAGCTTGAGAGGTGCGTTCTCTTCCCCGCTCCTGAAAAGGAAGGGGCTTATGTCACCTCCCCAGATCATCTTGACCACCTCAGTCTGGAGACCAGACCCTCCCCCTGTCTGCCCTTCAAGGCAAGGTTTGAACAAAATCACCCCTGGCCTTAGGATTCCCCCTCACTAATCATGGCTATATAACTGAATGCTGCTTCAATGTTCTTACTAAAAAATCTCTATAACAAAATACGCACGTGCGTGTGTGTATGCGCGTGTGCACAGGTGTGTATGTCTTTGCCATTGTGCGTTCATGCAGCTGCACACATGTGCAGAGACCAGAGTACTACCTGGGTTGTCATTCACAGGTGCTACCCACAGTTCTTAGAGTCAGGGTCTCTCGCTGGCCTGGACCGGGTCAAGCAAGCAAGGCTCACTGGCCAACAAATGATGGGGCTCCGTCAATGCTATCTGACGTGGTCTTGCCGCCATCACACCTAGTGTTAAGTTATGTATTTTTATACATGGATCAAACCTCACTTCGCTGTGTTCGCAAGGCAGACTGATTCTGTACTGACTTTACTGACCGATTTATCTCTTCTGTCCGACACACATCTTTTTAAATGAGAAACCATCAAAGGATAGGTGATAGCGTCTACACCGATTTGTTCCTGGCATCTAGTGGGATGGCGTAGAAAGCATCCCGGGAGAAGCTTGCTACGTGTAATGATTCTCCACAAGGGCAATCAGGCCTTTGAATCTGTTAGCGGTACATCAGAAGCTAAGAAGAGGGGGTATCCAGAGGACCTGCCTTTATGGGCTGTAAATTATATCTAAATAATATAACTGAAGTGGGAGTGAAGTAAGTTAAGCGCACAAGGCACATACATTCGGTGATATACGTTGAAGAAGGAAACGAGCAGTTAGCCGGGTATTCGGTATGGGCTGCAAACCAAGTCTAGTGGTTTACATTCTCCAGGGCTTTGCAGAGAGTGGAAGCCACCACGTAACATGACTACCTTGGCATCTAAGTGTGGTCCTTCTCGAAGCATAATGAGGGGGAATCATTCACCCACCGATACCAAAACATCAACTGCAGATCAATGAGCTTCCCGGTGCTCGCCAATTCCCCAAATTCAGAAGAAATCAAGTAGCTCATCTTTGCCCCGACTCCAAACTTTTCCACTCGACAGAGATAATCTACCGTTAGTGTTGAAGCACCAATTCATGTTGATTTCCTCCAGTGTCCAGCCAGGAGTCTACACTGTCACTGCCTTTCAACTGACGAGACTAGAGGAACCGCATGCTTCAGAGGCCAAGACGGAAAGACAAGCCAAACAGAGCTCCTTTGAACCTTGCTGGGACATTTGGAAATTGCTTAATGCAAGTGCTAATGATAAAGGACTCCAGTCACCACGATCCAAGCAAATTGTTTAAGAAGCACAAAGCACACATGCATAGAGACACGCAGACTGCGCTCAGTCGGTGTGTCAATGAACATTGCTGAACGAACAGTTCTGACATAGCTCGTTTATCTGGCTGTGTAAGCAAATGGCATGCTGGAATGTGGCGTTGGGATCAAACACACAGTGTTGACTAAAGCGAACTGGGAGACGGGCGGTGTTGTGTTTCAGGTACTTGCTAAGAGATCTGGGCTCATAGGGCCGGCTGCGTCAAAGAGAGCAAAGTTCACAGCCTAGTTCAGGAGTCAAAAGCCACGATAAGTGGAGGCTAGTGACAATATTGCTATTGTGGTCCTATGATAAGATTGGCCGTCCTGCAGGATTCTTTTATAAACCTTTCTCGATTTCTAATGCTGTCCTTGTAAGTCTCCAAGGTGGATAAGGAATGCCACTTTAGAGTAAAAGAGACCTATCAAGGAATAAGGAGATATTTTGGTGAGTCTTAAAAGCCTGACTTAAAACTTCAGGCCCTACGACTCGATTTAGGGCAATGCTAATGTTCTGGTTTGGGGTTTAGGAACAAATCTGACACCGTTCGCCCACACTTGTCTCTACTTTGGTTTTACCACAGGGGCCCAGGAAAAGTCAGTAGGGACAATATAGTCAAAAATACAATACAGTCAAAAAGTCAGTAGGGACATACAATCGGGGCAAAGGGGACTTGAAGCTTTTTCTCTAACAACTCTGGAAGGAGTACAGCTTCTCACAGATATTGACACTGGAGGGTCACTGTAGTGCTTCTGAACTGCATGAAAGTCACACCTCAGATCCACAGCTTATGGGCACCAAAGAAGCCTAGAGTAAGTATTCATGCTTAGTATTCATGGTGGTTTCCAATATCCAGCAGCAACAAAATAGGTGTTATCCATTTTCTTCTTTTGAGTTGCATGTGTGTATTTGGTTCTTTCAAAAGTTACATTTAAGAAAACCTGGGTGAGAGACTGGAGAGATGGTCTAATGCCTGAAGCACTTGTATTACAGGTACGAGGAGAAGAGTGTAGACCCTAGTAATGTAAATGCTGCATGGCTTCTGTAACCCATGAAATTCCAGCTCTTGGAAGACAGACGCAAGGGCGTGACTGGACCATGCTGACCAGCCCTGGCAGCCACAGCCACAAGATGGAGGTTCTAAGAGAGGCCCTGCTTCAAAGAATAAAGTGCAGGCTGTTGAGAAAGATGCGAAGCACCAAGTTTGGGCCTGCACACGTTCACATATGCAGCCACACACACGCAGCCTGCATGCTTACCAGCACACGCCATGCACACACGTATGTATGAAGGAGGAACATGGTGATGCGCTGGTCTGGTTGTGCGAGTTACAGAGACAGGCCTGGGGGGGGGTCCCATTGAGTAGACATTCTCCTTAGTTCTGGTTTTCACGTGTATTCAAATGTGACCTGGAGTTGTGATGTATTTATCCATCACTCTACATTTTCTTCTGTCATCTAGCATCTGATAGCCACGAGGAGGGAAGTTGAGCTATAACCACAGTGTGCTGCTCACTGTCTACATGGTCTAGACAGCAGAAACTTGCATTTCCCTACCTATCAAGCATGAAGCACAATGCAAGAAAGTCCATCTCTTGTAATGAAATGAAGCTTCTCAAAATTGTCTAACCCTCCTTAAGTGTTTCTACTCAATAAATGCAGTTTATTTCATAGAAGATATCTGACATTCAGCTCTTTCTCTATCTCTCCCTCTCTGTCTGTTATGTACATTAGTATATGAGTGTGTACACATGTGTGTAGAGAGTTATGTTAGACGTGGAAGCCAGAGACTGACTCTGGGTATCTTCCTCTATCATGGTCCACCTTCTTTTTTTTAGATGGGCTCTCTCACTCAATCTGCAGCTCATCAATGGGCTAGACTGCTGGTCAGCGAGCGTCCAGAATCCGCCACTTTCCAGTGCCCCCGCCAATTTAGGGCAGGGTTATAGTTCACTGCCACACTTATCTTTTACATGGGTTCTGGGGATTTGAACTCAGATTGTCGTGCTTGTGTGGCAAGTCCTTTACCAACTGAACCATCTCCCCGGCCACAGAATCCAGCCTTGCTTGAAGATGTGCTGTGTATGTGTTTTATCACATCAGTAGGTTTAATGAATGAATGCATGGGTGTTACACAAATAGATACACAGTAGCAAGCAGGATTGGTGCAGAAAAAAACATAAGGATCTAGCACTGGCAACCAGGCAGGGTCTGAAGGTCCCATGCAGCCACCTTCAAAGTAAACTAAATATCAAGGATGATAAGGGAAAAGTAAGGTGAATTCCCAAAGAAACAGAAATCAAGAATGATTTCATGTGCAAGTGGGCAGCTGAATCAGGACTTGCCGAGAGTAGTTAGATTGCACAGACAGGGAATTGGAGACACGTTCAAAGTGTGTGCATTCTTTCTACATTGCTGGACCTTGGAATTAGTCCATGCAAACCATGCTTCATTGTTCACTAATCTCTGTTTAAAGCATAACTTCTAGCTAGATGACACCAGCGATGAACAAACACCATCTCCCCAGCCCAAGAAAACTGAGCTTGTACCAGGGGGAATTTTCTAGAAGGAGAAGCCTTGACTTTGATCTTGTGACTTCACAGATCTCTTCACAATGAAAAAAAAGGGAGGGGGGGGGTCTCCTTGCAGTACTTGACAGTGTAGATTTGGAGCTCGCATTTCTTTGTTCATTTGGCTGGCTGACATCCAAACAGCACTTCCTTCAAGGCAAGTGGGTGTGTTGAAGGGAGGTGGGTCATGGTGTATAACCATGGATTCTACACCTGTCAACTGCAAAGGTCCATGATACCGGAACCAGAGGTTAGTACCACACATAGCATAGCACTAGCAAGACCTTTGCAAATACAGTAAGAACACATGAACTCATACACGCACGCGCACATGCACACGCTCACACACACACACACACACGTGCATGCACACACCTCATTTCCTCAATATTTAAGAGATTGCTTGCAGTCTGGACATGTATTGGCACTTGTGTCTGCTTGAGTGGGAAACTCAGGTGGAGTACACTAAAGCCAAAAATACAGCTGGTCATAAATGTTAGGTTTCTAAATGTTTTCATGGCAAGTTAACAGGGACAGAAGGGATGTGGCATCCTGCAGATAAAAGATGGCACCCTGTGCCAGCAGGTCATCTTTCCCCTGTCTCCTTCACTCCCTCCCACCAGCCCAGGCTACCTGCTGCACAGCTCAGTCCACACTTGCCAAAGAGTGGGTGCCACAGAGTCCCAGAATCAGGGTTATGTGCACAGCGCTAATCGGCCTAAGGCACTCCAGGAGCACAGCCCGGGGAGCACGGCCTGGGAGGACGGCCTGGGAGGACAGCTGGGAGGACGGCCTGGGAGGACGGCCTGGGAGCACGGCCTGGGAGGACGACCTGGGAGGACGGCCTGGGAGGACGGCCTGGGAGGATGGCCTGGGAGGACGACCTGGGAGGACGGCCTGGGAGGACGGCCTGGGAGCACGGCCTGGGAGGACGGCCTGGGAGCACGGCCTGGGAGGACGGCCTGGGAGGACGGCCTGGGAGGACGGCCTGGGAGGACGGCCTGGGAGCACGGCCTGGGAGGACGGCCTGGGAGCACGGCCTGGGAGGACGGCCTGGGAGCACGGCCTGGGAGGACGGCCTGGGAGCACGGCCTGGGAGGACGGCCTGGGAGGACGACCCCTGTACTTTGCCACTTTGTGTTTTTCTTTCTCCGACTTCTGCTTGCAAAGCCCCTCACGACCCCCACTGAGATGGCCCGGATGGAAAGCGCCCTCTAAGGACTCCTGCTGGCCCCAGCTGGTGACGCTCTCTCAGAAGTGTGTGGAACCTTCTGGACACTGGCCACATGCCATAGGTGGTCTCGAGGTTATAGGCAGCCCTGGTCCACCAGAGCCACGCCTCTGCTCGCTGACCCAGGGCACTGAGGGTCAGCCACACCACACTGCCAATGTCCACCCCATCGGTGAGGCCTCAGCGACGTGAAGCCACGAGCGGACCTAAGGGCTGCGGGCTCCACTAGCCCCTTTCGGATGCTTCAACGCAGTGACAGGCAGAGCGACAGTGCACCCAGACACCCGGGGACCCCCCAGTCGTGAAAGGGGAGGCTGTGACAGTCATGGCCCCTGGTGTTAAGTTCTTCCACGGCCGTTGGCGGAGGTCCCCCCGCCAGCCCTCCCAAGACCCGCGGCTGCTGTTCCCACTTCACAGCTGCAGAGCGGGGGCGCTGCGGGTCAGCGGCGTGCAGGAGCTGCAGTGGACGCTCGGCGCCTGCCTGGCCCGCTCCCTTGGCCTCCGCTCTCCACGCGCTCGCGCTGGAGAAGGGCTCGGCGGGCTCGGCAGTGACAAAAGCAGGGGCTCGGCAGTGACAAAAGCAGCAAAACTCAGATGAAGAAAATGAAGCAGCAGTAGAGGTGTGAGGAGACCTCCGTTCATGGAGGCGCCGCATGTGTGCACACACGTGCCTGCATACACACACATGCACACACATGTTCACACAGAACACACGCATTCACACAGGCACACATGCAACATACAGGCATGTATGTTTGCACACATGCATATATTCCCTCGCACAAACATGTGCATACACATGCACACACATGTATACACACACACACACACACATATACACACACAATTCCATCAAAGTGTCCATCCTGAACTTCGAAGGCAGCACTCCAGTGAACTCCCTGCAAAATGAGTTAGGACGGCCTCCCTTCATGTCCCCAATCCACAGCGGAGGAGAAGCAGCATTCGCAGCACTGTTAATATGAACGGTTCAGGGCCTTCAGAGACAAATACAACTCAGTCAAATCTCCTGACCACAGAGGCCGCGGAGGAACAATTTGGTAGATCTCATCAACAGTTCTAATTACGTTCCTGTCAAGTCGAGAACAAAGTCATCCATAACTGGGGGGGAGGGGGCAGGCGTGGAGACAGCAGCACACAAGAGTAATCTACGCCCCAGACACGGGGTCTGCTCGATAGTTAGCGCGCACAAGGCCTGACTGGCAAGTGAGTTCAAAGAGGGATTTCTTAGGGAGCACATCCCTGTCGATTTGGAGGAATCATCAGGGGTGAGCTGATGGTGTATTCCAAAGTGACGCCTTCGAGGAAGGCGAACGGACACGGACAGCTGGATTTCGGGGAGCATCGTAGCCTTACCCAGCGGAGGCTGAGGATACAGGATGCCAGCCCCTCGCCCCGCTCAGACTTCTTTTCAACAGCTAAATGTGAGCCGTGTCCCTGGAGAGCATTTGTGGGCAGACCTTCAAGCGTGACGGGAGGGGAGCCAATAAGGAGGCAGCGTATGAAATAGATTTTTTAAAAATAACAGTTCAATCCTCAGATAGCATTATCATCAGAGGTACAAGGAGATGGTTAGAAGGGAATGAAAGGGTCCTTTCATGAAGCTATAAATAACGTGCTAATGGACTGCGAAGGAATTGTTAGGAAGGATAAACCGAAATGTCAGAACCTGAGCCCCCTGTGACCCTGTGCATGTTCCTGCCCCCTGCAAGTGCACTGTGAGGATTGGGGGAGAAGAGCAGAGGAAGTAGGGTGAAGACAGGAGCTTGGGATGGGACATGAGGGGTGATTTCAGTGATCTGTCACCTGGGCTATGGCCGCTTGTCTGCAACACAGGACATTCACGTAAAGGACTGAAAATGGGGGGGGGCTGGGGGAGGAGACATCACATGTCTGATGCGTTATTTATTTTTTTTCCTTTGAAAAAGAGATAAAGCTGGTGATGTAGCAGTTGGCTTAGCCATTATTGCCATTTGGTTGCTAATTGAAATAAAACAAGGCTTCCTAAACTTCAACACCATCTTGCAGATTATGCAAAAAACATAACTAATTGCATTATTAGCAAAAATTACATTTAAAAATAGCATCACACAAAGAACTAAAATTATCAAATGCAAACTTGCTTTTACCAGATGAAACCTGAGGTGACAGAGTTCTGGAGAAACATACATTGTATGTGGGGGGGGGGATTTAATGCTACTGCCAAATATTAATAGTAGCAGCAAATCAATTTGATATAATTTAAAGTAAGTTGTTAAGCAATAGATTCCAGACTTTTCTCAGCCAATGCAACTTGATGTGTATTTGGATACATATAATTTAATTCTCTTTCTTTTTTATTCCTTTCTTAAATTTTCTTTCCTTCCTTCTTCCTTCCTTTGATTTTTTTCTTTGCTTCTTTCTTTTTTTCTTCCCTCTTTCCTTCTTTTCTTCCTTCCTTCCTTCCTTCCTTCCTTCCTTCCTTCCTTCCTTCTTTCCTTCTTCCCTTCCTCCCTCCCTCCCTCCCTCCCTCCTTCCCTCCCCCTCTCTCTCTCAGAGCTGAAATCACAATCTAGACTCTTCTACATGCTGGGCCAGTACTCTACCACAGAGGACCATCTCCTCCATACCCAACTGCAATCAATTCTTGACCCATTACAAATAATTTTTGCTTTGATGAAATGAAGAAAATCAGGTATCTTTGTTACCAACCTTCCCTTGGTCTTCAAAACTAGGGTCTTACCAGAGAATATAAACACTCTACATAATGAAAAAGTTACCTATGATTTACTAGGTATTTACTGACATTGTTCATGCCCTTGAATATATGAACACACATGCTTGCATGCACATACATACACATTTGCAACTATAAGGTGCTAACATTCATTGTATGACTACACTTGTGATGCACACTTAAATAGAAGGCGTTAGTATCTGCTGTGTCAACATGCACATGCATGCATCAAACACATTTGAAAGCAGAAGACAGTATTTGTTGTATCAACTTACAGAGGCACACACATTAGTAAACAGGAAGCAAATATGCATTGTTCTTTTTAAGTTGCTACTGCACTCACCTGCAGCTGTGTGTTATATGTTCACCTTGCTCGACCTTCCAGAGCATTCAGGGTGCCTGCACGTCCCTTGGGACTCTCTCCTGCTATTGGAATCTCAGCGCATGAAAGCCAGACAAAGCGTGCATTCCACCAACTAGCCCTGTCCGTTTGCTCATCTGGCATCGGTGTGCATTTAGTATCATTGTGGTAGTTTGTTTTCTTTGCTCCATCTCTACTCAGACAACACAGATTATTCAAGTAAAGCAAAGCGTAAGGACAAAGGGCAGTGACATGACACACTTCAGGGAATTCCTTGCCAAACACTGACAAAAGCGGCTAAGCTGAACAGAAGGTTCCTTTGGCCTATTTGTTTTGACCACGTTTCTCCTGTAGGTGGAGAGCTCAAGCATTGGTTTCCTAATCCAGGAGACAGAGAGGAGATCACCCACCTGAACATCATCCTGCTTTGGGGTCACGTTCTAGTACCATCTGGATAAACGGCAAGCGCCAAAGGAATTCCTCATGACCAAGCGAAAGGGACTGTGCAAGTTAATTAGGCAAAACGGTTGTGTTAACTACTTAGCAGGATGAGACCCCCCAGCACTCAAAGTGTGGAAGGCGGCGAGGGTGCCTCCTTCACCCCCCATCCTCATCCTTCTAATTACATTTCACTCTTCTTTCAGCGCATCCAGTGAGGCTTTGCCGGGAGACAGGCAGCACCAGACAAGTGGGGGGGGGTAGTTATGTCCAATGGGCGGTAAGATGTCATGGTAATTGACCCAATGTCCACAATCAGATGAGAAAGGAAGCAAAGCGATACCAGGGCGGTCAGTGGTGAGGGCAGCAGAGGTGGTCAGCAGACCCTCACCTGAGGTCCAGCCACCCGGGTGCAGGTGGTGTTGGGACCGGAAGAGTTTATAGAAAAGTGGAAGGCCGATTGAGGATGAGAGAGTTTCATGAGCCGTTATCCATGAGAGAACAGGAGTTTGTCATGATCCAGGAGCCCAAGTCACCCACAGTCCTATGAGCCCCCCTCATCTGAGCTCCCACAATACTCTTTCACCCATGATCCTATACGTAACCCCTTACCTATTCTGCTGAAACTAACCCTCACTCTTGCTCCTGGCGCCTTGTCTTCAGTTAGAAGACATTTTTTTGCACTAACCAAGCGCATCACTCAGAACACCGAAGACTGGCACCCTCACCCTCCTCGTCTCTGAGCCAGGAAACACCAGAATCAGCTATCCCGGTTACCCCACACTTCCTCCCTTACTGCTAGTGAGGGTCCCTACGGGTGGATCCTGAGCAGGGGAAATTGCATATTTTATCAAAAGAACACTTAACTGTTTCCCTTCGATGTTTTATAAAGGAATTATTCAATCACATAGCGTTTTGAAAAATAGGTCATTTAAAACTAACGGATCAGATGAGCAAACTGTTTTCTCATAAGCATTTAGTGCTAAGTTCTCCATCGAATCCATGTGTCCTGTTCCAAGCGGTATGTACTGGTCCCTGCCACGGCTGAATTTTCCCAGGCTGCCTCTCTTCTTGCAGTTAATTCAAGGCAGATGTTTGTAAGTGAGCTGGCCTATTAGTGGCCTGGTGACGTCTTGCTGCTCCTAGGTAGTTTGGTCATTTTTTGAAATCTGTGCTTTACAACCAAAATTAGACAATTAGTGCCTTCATCTGTTGCTCCTTTCTAACTCTTAAGTGAAGAGCCAGTAGGTGCTGCTTAAGGACTGAGGAGAGGCAGGGTCTGCATTAAGGTGGCTCATACAATTATCAAATTTCTCTCTCAGCCCAGATGCCCTCGGGCTACTGAGGATCTGAAAGTTGTGCTTCAGAGATTTTGCTCAGGAAAGTCTGCCAGGTTTATGTTTCCTATGCACAGCTGTAAGAGAAACAAGCGTTGATAAAGTACCGTGGACAGGACATCTGTGGGTGCCGGCTGAGGAGGGACCCATGGCCATGTCTTGGAGTCTGTCTCTATGCAGCCAGCGTTGGGGCACCATGGACAGCCAAGCTGGGGTGTGGGGGGAGGCAGGGAGCGGGGCTGGAGCTCAGCCCAGCACCACATGAATGGGTGGTCCCAACACCTGGGAGGTGGAGTGGGCGTTTAGGAGGTCCAGCTCATCCTTAGCTACAGAAGGAGTCCAACCAAGCCTGGGGTCCATGAGACCCTGTCACAGAAGAGCAGGAAGGCTGGGAGATGGCACTGTGGGTTAAAGCCCCTGACATGAGACGGGAGACAGACAGAACTGACTGCAGGACCATGTACCAAGAAGAGAGACAGAAATGGCCTCAAAGCTAACATAGGAAGAGAGAACTGATTGCTCCAAAGTGGTCTTTGCAATATCCATGTGTGGGTCTCTTGGAGGAAGGAGGGGAGTAGGAGGGATGGAGAGAGGGAGGAAGAAGGAAGGAAATGAGAAATGGAGGGAGAGAGAAAGGAAGATCCAGGTTCCAAAGAAAGATGAATGAGGAGATAAGTTTTGGCCAATATGAACAGGACACAATGTATGCAAGTATGAAAGCATCATGGAGTATTCAAAATCATGTAAAAATCTTGCTTGTATGTGTAGGTGAAGGTGTGCACACAAGTGTGGGTAAAGGACACTGTATGTGCTTGCCAAGGTCCAAGAGTTACTTTGGGAATCATCCTGGAAATAAAGAAGGGAGGGGAGGGGGGAGGAAAGGGAGGGAGGAAAAGGGAGGAAAGGAAGAGGAGGAGGAAAGAAAGGAAAGGGGGAGGAGAGGAGGAAAGGAGGAAGTAGAAGGAGAGGGAAGGCAAGGCAGAAGGAGGAAGGCAGGAAGGCAGGAAGGCAGGAAGGCAGAAGGCAGGAAGGCAGAAGGAAGGAAGGAAGGAAGGAAGGAAGGAAGGAAGGAAGGAAGGAAGGAAGGAAGGAAGAAGGGAAGGAGGGAAGGAGGGAGGGAAGGAGGGAGGGAGGGAGGGAGGGAGCTAAAAGCAACTTGAAGATGTTTTAGTGTAGACACACTGGACAAAGAGTGGACGTTAAACCCCCGGCCAGGCAGTGAACTTGGAAAGGGAGGTGAGAGTAGCTCTGAGAAGGAGCATCGTGGGCTTCCGGGTGCAACTCCGTGGCTCTACTTGGGAAGCACAGGGACGGATCAGGACTGGGATGCACAAGGGGCCGCTTACTGCCTGCGCAGACCTGAGGCTCGCAGCTCCGCTCGCAGCAGAGGGTGGCAGTGAAGAAGCAAACGCTGTCTCAGAATCAGGAAGAAACCTTGGCCTGAAGAGTGTCCGGGCACCCGAGGACCAGGGCAGCCCAAGAGAGAGCGAGCAGCGGGCAGGAGCGCAACCCCAGGCGCTCCAGTCTGCAGCCCAGGAGGGTGGCATGGACGGTGATAACTCGTGTGCTGAAATGCCAGAGGGCAGGAAGTTTCACCACCAAGGGCAAGAAATCAGATTTAAGCGTGATGTCACCAACCCCGCCCTTGGGACATGGTTGCAGATACCGAGACCTTCCAGGCCAGTCTTGGTTATGCAATAGGTTATGTGACATTTTCACTCAAAAGACCCATCTCCAAAGAAAACATGAATAAGGGGATGTTTCGCTGGATCTGAACATGACCAATATATGCATATATCAGATCATCATGTAGTACCCAGAATCATATATAACTTTTTTTTGCATGCACAGGTGTGTATATGTGTGAGTATATGTGTAGGAGGTACTGTGTGTGCTTCTGGAGACCCAGGGGTGACATTGGGACTCATTCTGGATGACGCTACCACCTTACTGCTTTGCTCTGGGGATCCCCAGACTCTGCCTTCCAGGGCCAGAAGTTCAGCCATCACCATTTCTACTCAATGTTTTTACCTGGAACTGGGATGAGAACTCAAGTCCTTTTGTTTATGAGACAACGGCTTTAACCCCAAGCCTTCTCTCCAGCCTCTAAATCATATACAATCTTTATATTTTAATTAATGTAATAAAATAAGTACTTTTGCAAGTACAGTTAAGCAGCGCAGAGCTGGGGGG
This sequence comes from Typhlomys cinereus, assembly GCA_023101885.1. NCBI lineage: Eukaryota > Metazoa > Chordata > Mammalia > Rodentia > Platacanthomyidae > Typhlomys > Typhlomys cinereus. Next base: position 6,376,010 of record JALPQD010000093.1, on the reverse strand, counting down.
TGGGGACTGAGCCAGAGGTAAAGATGTACTGGTGTGCACAAGGAAAGACCACCATTGACCCAGACGCTGCAGAGGGAGGGGATGCCTGGTCCCGAGGGGCTGAAGACGGTGGCCCACGAGAGGGTCCAGGCAGAGACTGAGCCATGAACCAATTTGCTGAGAAAGCTGGTGGGAAAAAGAGGACGAGTCTTAGAGCGGGGGCTGTGGAGGCGGAGGGAGTTTCTTTTACTCCTTTATGGGATCTGGAGTTAGAAGACTCAGAGGGCGGCAGAGGCCTGGGTGGGCTCTGGCGGACTTCTCTGAGGCAGGAGAAAGCGACAATGGCCGAGCTCTGCCGCATATGGCCACAGGTAAGCGCGTCCAGAGGAAGCGCATGTCAGCTCCAGGCAGGCTCTGGAGAGAATCCCAGGCGACCCGTGACGAGAAGCCCTGGGAGACCGGCGACCAGCAGGGCTCAGCGGGATCTAAAGCTGCAGTGTCTGCTTACGACCTTCAAGGAGGGGGCTGAGCTGCAATGATACCCCATGTCTTACCAGCACATCTGCTGGATGGATGGATTCTGCTTTTTGTATGCTGAGTCCACTGTTCTAGAATCACGGAGTCCAACTTCAACGGTCATGCGGTATCAAAGAGCATTTACTTAATATAAAGTAGAGGCTTAATTATGTTTACCTCTCAGCTTATTGAACTATGTTTGGACCTTGACATTCCACTTATTTTAAGAAAGGAGAGTTGATGTCATCACAAAGATAGGGACGTAACTGGCAGATTTGGGAAAAATCAAAGATGCCACTCAGAGTCTTATTTTTAGAACCCACCATGGGGCTCTGCCCCGCAGTGCCAGGATCCTGGGTACGAGCCTTGTGCCTGGCTTTCTAGCTTTCTTGGTACCATCTTGGAAGCTTCACACGGCAACTATCAGCTCTGTTAGTTTCCAGCAAATGAACTTCAGGAGAGAGAGATTAAAAGAAGCGAAGTAAGTTGCTCTCTCACCCGTGAGTCGAAACCCAGCAGCAGTAAGTCACTGAATTTAAACCATGTTTCTTTCATTATTTTATTTTACCTCCTTCCTGTTTTATCTCCACAATCACAGGCCTAAGCAAGACTGGGGTCTCCCAGTGGGCGCCCAGCGCGGGCACAATGGGATGGCCGTGCGGACCCCAGGATCGGGGTGATCCTGTGCCCCTCAGCTCTTGTGTTGTATGAAAAGAGGCCCTGCGGCATCCAGCCCTATGCCAGCCACCAGCCATGTCTTTCTTTTTTTTCTTTCCAGGAAGAATCAACAATATCAGCTCAGGGACCAGAGTGAGCCCAGCATGCAAACGTTTAGGCCAATTTAAAATCCTCGTGCGGCTGAATCAAACGTGACAAGGTGATGGCCAGAGAGGAGAGGCTATTATCCCAAATGGGAGAGGGGAGACGGCTGCATGGAAGACGCGAGGGGTGGGGGACGGAAGGAGAGAAGCACAGAGAATGGTAATCCAAGAAAACTTATCTATATGGACACCCACGTGCTCTCTCTCTCTCTCTCTCTCTCTGTCTCACACACGCGCACGCGCGCGCACACACACACACACACACACACACACACACACACACGAGGACACAAACAACTACTTCTAAGCTTTATCGCGGGGCAGATCGAGCACAGGAACCAACTGTAAAGAGAATACCGCATAGCATACAGTAACATGTGGGTGCAGTTACAAGTAAAAATACACATCACTTTTTAATGGAACCCATTCTGTCCATTCTGTCGAGATGTATCATTTGCAGAAGACCAAGACTCCCATTTCCTGCTTGAGTTGATATGCAGATGTTCACTCCTCACGGCTGAGGATGGGACGGCCCTGACTTGGGGCTGGGGCATGCAAAGCTGAAACAAAGTCTGGGGATTTGCATCCAGCTCTCCGCCCGCCACCAGACCACTGGGAAAGGTCAGATTGGAGAAGCCAAGAGATTCCGCTCTCGAGGCAGCCGAGTGTTCCGGAGCAGGCCGAGGAGGAGATTCTGAGCTATGAACCACTGTTTCCCACACCACATGGTGGGACCACCCAGAGCATTGACCAGATGGAAAATCGACAGTTTCAAAGGGGCCCAAATCAATTTTTGCCAACTACTGACAGGTGCCAGCTTCCCAAACAGTAGGTGACAAAGTTGGCCAGCGTTCGGAGACTTCACAGTGACGGTGTTTCTCCCTCAGCAGGAAGAGGAGACCGAGGACGGAGGGTAGCTGACATCCCTGACCAAGTTGCTCTACAAGCCCAGTGGGCAACAGGATTTCTTAGGTCTGTCCCCATTTTACCTGCTCCTTTGTTCGGTTACGGGGGAAGCAGGGGCACAGTGGTGCAGGTGAGAGCAGGTACCCGCTGCAGGTAACCCGGTCCCCTCCCCATGTCTCCTCCTGCTGGCACCCCTGGTGCCAGGGAGCAGGAAGTAAGTGCATAACAGATGGATCCCTGTAGCTAACACCCTAACTCCTCCATACCTTAGCTTGAAACCAGGTTCAGCTCTCCGCAACAAGGAGACAGTGGTGAGACTAAGTGATCGGCCAAAGCGTCCCTCGCTCCGTGAGTGTCATCTCTGTGCACGACGATCATTCTGCAGATGATCACCATTCACGGGGTGGGTCGTTTGCCCTTCGGTTCTCATCATGGTACAAACCCACCAGGCTCCCTTCTCTGCCAAACAGGGACTCGGGCAGACATGCTGCCACCTGCCAGGGGTGACGGAGAACATGGAGACTGTATCTGCATCTTAGAGAGGAGCCAGGCAGGGACATTCAGTGTCCTGGGGGCATCACATGCTAAGCAAACCCCAGCCCCGAGGGGACTTGTTTCAGGAAGGAATAAAATAAACAGCCATCTCTCGTCAGCCCCACGTTCCTCTGCTGCAGGTGCAGTGGTTTCATTAAAATAGAACATGTTTTTCTGACTTCTGAAGGAGAGAGAAGGAAGGAGAGAAGCCAGAGAACATGGGAGAGCGCACGCTCCCTCTCTCCCCTGAGGGTAGATGCTCAGCCTGCTTGGGCCTGAGCGCCTTACTAACCCCTTCAGCCTCCTTCCTTTCACCCTTCCTTCCTTCCTTCCTTCCTTCCTTCTCCTTCCTTCCTTCCTTCCTTCCTTCCTTCCTTCCTTCCTTCCTTCCTTCCCTTCCACCCTTCCTCCTTCCACCCTTCCTTCCTTCCTACCCTTCCCTTCCTTCCTTCCTTCCACCTCCTTCCACCCTTCCTTCCACCCTTCCTTCCATCCCCCTTCCTTCCATCCCCTTCCTTCCACCCCTTCCTTCTCCTTCCTTCCTTCCTTCCACCTTCCTTCCCTTCCTTCCTTCCTTCCTTCCTTCCACCCTTCCTTCCACCTCGTCCTTCCACCACCCTTCCTTCCTACCCTTTCCTTCCTTCCTCTTCTCTTCCTTCCTTCCTTCCTTCTTCCTTCCCTTTCCTTCCTTCCGTCCTTCCTTCCTTCCTTCCTTCCTGCCTTCCTTCCTTCCTAACCCCTTCCTCCCTCCTTCCCCCCCTCCCCTTCCCTTCCACCCTTCTGCCTTTCCTTCCTTTTCCGTTCCTTATCTTCCTTCCCCTTCCTTCATTACAAAAATATTACAAAACAAAAACAAAGCAGCAACCCTATTATACAACAAACAATCCTAGTTCCCTAAAAACAATAAAAAATAATAACACAACATTAAAAAAACAAAAACCACAACAGGACAGAAACACAAAAACAACAAAAACAAACAAACCAAACAAAAGAACACACAACAAACCCAAAACAAAAACACATAACAATAAAACAAACCGATTACATAAACAAACCCTATTCTGTATCCATTTGTATTCTTTTTTCCTTCAATGTCACTGTTTACCCGCTTCCGTTCCTTTCCTCCTTCCTTCCTTCCTTGGCCCCTTCCTCCTTCCTTCCTTCTTCCTTCCTTCTACTTCTTACTTCCTTCTACCCTTATCCCTTACCTCCCTCCGATCCTTCCATCCTTCCTTCCACCCTTCTTCCTTCCTGTCCTTCTGTCCCTTCCTTAACAAACACAACCCTTACTTCCTATCCATTTTTTCCTTCCTTCCTTTCTGTTCGCCTTTCCTTCCTTCCACCCTTCCTTTCCTTCCTTCCTTCCTTTCTATTCGCCTTCCTATCCTTTCCTTCACTCCTTCCTGCCTTCCTTTCTTTCCTTCCTTCCTTCGTACACCCCCCACTCACGCTACCACTCACTCACTCCTCCTTCCTTCCTCCGTTCCCCTTCCTCCTTCCCTTCCTCCTCTTCCCTCTTCCTTCCTTCCTTCCTCTCGCTCCTCTACCCTCCTTCCCTTCCCTCCCCCCTCTTTCCTCCTTCCCTCCTTCCTCCTCTCTCCCTCCAGTCTCCTTCCTCCCTCCTTCCTCCCTCCATCCTTCCCTCCTTCTTCTCCGCTCTTTCCCTCCTTCTTCCCCCCCCCTCCTTCCGACCTCATACCATCCTTACTTTCATTGTTCCTCCCCTCCCTTCTTCGCTTCCTCCTCCTCGCTTGCCTCCTCCTTCCTTCCTCCCTCCCTCCCTCCTTCCTTCGTTCCTCCCTCTCTTTCTCCCTCCCTCCCTCCCTCCCTTCCTCCCTTCCTTCCTCCCTTTCTTCCTTTCTCCTTCCTTCCTTCCTTCCTTCCTTTTTCTTTCATTTTCTTCCTTCCTCCTGCTACCTTTCATTTCTTTACTTTCCTTCCTCAAAAAAAAGTGCACCTCATAGCTCATCTAGACTTGGCAGATTGGGAAGAGATTTAATACATTTTATAATTGAAAAAATCGGATTTTAGGATGGCACAAATTCCAAAATGACAAACAAATTAAAGAAAAGAGACACTCTTTTCCATGATGAAGTTCAGGTTTCATTTTCGTTCAAAGCTAACATAACAAAAATTTTGGCCAATGAAGAGAATAAAATTAATTTGTCTAGAAGTTTGCTGGCAGCTTGGATGAAGCAGGGTCAAGAGATCCTTTGCTCCGAAGTTCACACGGACAAGCAAGAGCCAGACACTCCAGCTGAGGATGGAGCTTGATGCAGGCCAGCCTTGCCTGGGCCGTCCAGGCTGGGAGCATCTTTACTGAGCCTGCTTCTCCACAGAGGTTCATCTTCCGTTGGCTCTAGAGCTGAGCTTGTGTCTTTCTAGAGCGGCTGGAGCAAACCTCAGTTCATCACTTAGGAGCTAGCCTGGCAGAGATTCATGGGGTCTCTCCTCCACCCTTGCTCACGCGGCACTCAGTGCCCATGGACCCCCCCCTTACAGGACCAAAAGACACTTAAGTCTGGAGGCTGAAGAATGGGCACAGCAGGGGGCTGGGGGGATGGCTCAGAGGTTAAGGCCTTTGCCTGACATGCTGAAGGACTTGAGTTCAGATCCCCAGATTCCATGTGAAAACGCCAGGTGGAAACAGAAACAGCCTGCAGCTTCAGTCCTAGAAAGCGGCCGAGCCTGGGAAAGCCCAGAGCAAAGCAGTAACGAGGTGGAGCAATCCAGGATGATTCCCCATGGCCCCCTGGGGCCCAAGATGTGGGTCTTCAGAATATCAGCAGCCACAACCTTCCCCTCGTGTCCAATCCGTAGCCTCCTTAAGGCATCAAGCAGCGATACTTGGCCTGGAGAGGTGGTGCCAACGCGTCTGTCACCCACGGCTGCCATGAATGCATGTGAAGAAATGGCAGGGCAGCAGGAGCCCAAGAACTCACCCTCGGACTCCACAGTCGAGAGCACAGGGCAATGAGTCACGCGTGCATGCAAGGCGCTAGTATCCCACTCTCGCAGATTCCGTCGGTCCAGGACCCCAAGCTTAGGAAACGACGCCTGTTGCTTTCTGGCATGGTCTCCCCATCCATGAAAGCCAGCAAGATAGCCCTTCACAAAGCATGTCACAGGCCGGCTTGAATCCAGAGAATCCCTCTCAAGGGCAGGAGACACGGCTCCTACGTGCCAGGTGCACAATGAATACCAACCAGAGCGAGGTGCACAGTTCTAAAGCAACCTACCAGAGGCAGGCTGGCCATTCTACTGAGTTTTAAAGGCTTTGCTAGGAAGACAGATGTCAGGAAGCATCCAGCCACAGGGAAGTCACGCTAGCAACGATCCAGACGCAAAGGTGGATGTGCTAGTGCCTCACACTGCAGAGGTGCAAAGAAATCAAAGACAGCTGAAGACGACCATATGCCCTCGCATGCCAGGCACGATCACAGACGCACAAATACTACTGGCTTGTTAATCTTCCAGCTTGTGGAATTCCATTAAGCCCCACCACACTGCAATCTTAGACTTGTAATATGAAAACTATACCATTATAAAATTAAAGCTAGAACTACAGCTCAGTTGGTACACTTGCCTAATACACATGAAGTCCAGGGCTTCATCTCACAACTGCAGAAAGAAAAAGAAAAAGAAAAAGTAGATCTTAACAATAGTTTCTTTCTTTTTACTTTAATTACGACTAAACTGACCAGTGTATGTATATGGTGTGTGTATGTGTGTGTGTAGTGTATATATGTGTATGTGCATATGCGTATGTGTATGGTGTGTGTGCATGTGTATGGTGTGTATGTGTATAGTGTGTGTATATATATGTGTATATATGGAATATGTGTGTTTGCGTGTATATGTGTATGTATGTGTATACATGGTATGTATGCATGTATGTGTATGGTGCGTGTATATATGTGTGTGTATATGTGTGTTTGGGTGTATATGTGCATGGTATGTGTGTGCATGGTGTGTGTGCATGCATGTGTATGGTGCGTGTATATATGTGTATATGTATATGATATATGTGTGTTTGTGTGCATATGTGTATGCTATGTATGTGCATGGTGTGTGTGTGCATGTATGTGTATGGTGTGTGTATATATGTGTGTGTATGGTATATGTGTGTTTGTGTGTATATGTGTATGTATGTGTATACATGGTATGTGTGCATGTAGTGTATGGTGTGTGTATATATGTGTGTGTGTGTATGTGTGTTTGGGTGTATATGTGCATGGTATGTGTGTGCATGGTGTGTGTGCATGCATGTGTATGGTACATGTATATATGTGTGCATGTATATGGTATATGTGTGTTTGTGTGTAGATGTGTATGGTATGTGTGTGCATGGTGTGTGTGTGTGTACAGTGTGTGTGAGACAGCGATTGGGGAGCTGCGTCATAGCACACGTGTGGAGGCACAGACAGCGTAGGATGTAGAGCTCCACCTTCACCTGGTTGAGACAGAGTCTCTGCTGTCTGTGGCTCCCTGCGGCAGGCTGGCAGCCTGTGAAGTTCAGGGTCCTCCTGGCTCCAGCTGTCATTGGTCGGAGATGCACTGAGACGCATGTCACCGTGCCTGGCTGTACAGGGATTCCGAGGATTTGAACTCAGGTCTTCACGCTTGGACAGCACTTAACCTACCAAGCTATATTCCCAACCCTGAAAGTACCCTTTCCAACTCACTCTAAATTCACGACGACCAGGCAACCCCACAGAACAACTCCCTAGCCCCCACATTACACAGCTGAGGAGATAGATTCTTCTGAAGCTCCAATACACTTCCTCAGCACCATCCGCACAAAGGAGGATGTTAATAAAGCGAGTTTATTTTATAATATTCTATCTGAGATTTCTGAAGGGTTTTCTAGGGGGAGGAGGGAGTCCAGAATGCATTTTTTAGAAACACACATGATAACAGGTGAGTTTCAAAATTGTGGTTTCATTAGCAAAGGGAAACCCTTTCTTCAACAGGATTCTGCACACCATCCCATCAGCACAAGTGTGAGGCGGGTCAGAAAAACCAACTTTTCCAAGGCATTAAATGAAAAGACGTTGAATTACGTTGACTGGTCCTCGCTGAATTGACGCTTCCTCCTTTTTAATGCAAGCTGAGATTGATGAAAAATACCACTTATCTACATTAAGGGTCAAAAGCGCTCACACGAAGAGCTTCTGGTTCAACACACCAGAACAGAGGTAGTCTGCCATAATCCCAGGCCCCGGACGGGGATCACATTCTGATGATCCAATTAATGGTGGGGTACTTTGCAGTCACCCAGCAGGCAGGGCCCCGAACAGATCGTGGGGCTGTAACATCAATTTCTTAAGTGCATTTAAGGGATTACAAATGTTAGTCCTAGCCGGGGCCTGGAACACCTCTTCAGGTGCTCGGAGCCACATTACTGTAATTGGGAACCTGAGTTAATGCCATTTCTTCTGACGGCTGAGTTGAATACATCGGAATTAAGAGTCCTTTTTGCCTTATTTCACTTGCGTGTTCTGTCTTCTTTTTTTTTTAACATCCTTGGAACATAAATCTGAAGTGGAATAACTTGCCTTTTATTCTAGATAGCTTTAATTACAGCCCTCGGGGCCCAAACATGGTCGGCATCCAGCCTCCTGCACTGTCTGCATGGATGCTCCTTTGAGAGTCTGTTATCTTGCTATGCAGCCCTCAGACTGTGAAAATCCACCTCTTTTCTTAAGAAAACCGAGAGGGAGGTGAAGGAAGAAGAAGCTGGATGAACGTTTCGGCTTCCCCTCCCTCCAGGCGAGAGGATCCACTGCGGGCGTGCGGCGACCACACTAGCAGCTCATTACGAGGCTAAGAATTAGGAGCCCAGTCCTCTCAGGTCTCAGGCTGTCTCGAGTCGACTGGAGCAAGAGTTCAGGTTGGGGAAGAAGAGAAGATGTGGGTGCACCTGGATATTCAGCGTCTCTGTTGTCTGGGGTTCTGGGCCAGATCGCTCCAGAGTTGCTGCTTATTGCCAAGTAAATGAAACAGCTTCTTGCCATATTCTGAAGGGCCCCACCCTCGCTGCCTTGCTCAGCTCTGATGGCTCAGGCTTCTGCTCTCCAGCCTCTGCCTTGGGCCCTTCAGATCATTCCACTGTCTGAATGCATCACCTCCCCCACCCGTGCAGCCATCAACTCTGGATCCCCCCATTCTGACATCCCCCCACTACTTCACCCCTCTTCTCAAACACAGACATTTGGAGTTTCCTGGTTCTGCTGTGAGTAGCACTCACATGTTGTGTATCCACAGCAGACATCTTTCCTCGTGTGTGTGTGTGTGTGTGTGTGTGTGTGTGTGTGTGCGCGCGCGCGTGTGCATGCGTGTGCACATGAATGCAGATATATAATATAAGGATACAACTTAGTAATATATGTATTATAGAGTAAAAAAATGATGATTTCCTAGAAACAAAGACTCTTTTATTCACTGATATAATCCAAGTGACCACAACGGTATCTGGGCCAATTTAAATATTTGCCTAGTTGAACTGAACTCGGTTTCCGCATGGCTTATTCTGCCTCTTTGTTGAGTGTCGGGTGGAATGCTTGCTTCTCATAGCCCCTTGTGATTATCTAGAGGGGCACTTCCCTTCTCCTCTCCCCAACAGCTAGCTTCTTACCTGCTTCATCATCTACCTACCAGTGGAAAGTATCTGAACTATCACAGGCATGAACATACATATGTATATATGTGTCCCTGTTTGCTGTGAAGACCTTAACAAGGTACTTCCAAGTTCAGCGGTTCAGAACTTCAGGGTGTTTGGTGCTAAGAACAGCACTTGGCACGCAGAAGGCGAAACCATGAATATCTAGTAAGCTGTGAGTGAATCTAACTCAACCAGAGAAGCCAAAACTGGAAGACCCTTTCACAGAACAGAGCTGAAGACAGTACCAAATCCCCTCGCTTCATTTCACTGGTGGAATAATAAAGCATCTGCAATGCATAAGGCTACTGCTCTTGCAGGCTGGGTTATTTCATTTTCTGTAGAAAGGCAAAGCTCATCATTGTCTTCTCCACCAGCCTTGGTAGAGAGACCAAGGTGAGAGAAGTATGGGGCTGAGCCCACGTAGGGCATAGGTGGGAAAGGAAATCCTGCCCAGTTGCTCCCTGCCTCTCCCATCCTGCACCTGTTGGCTTCCAGAGAGCTTTGCCTTCTCCCCTCTTTGGACCCTGAAGCGTGCCGGGGGCTCCTCTGCAGTGCTGGACTCAACGTTTCCCTCTGCAGAAAGCGTTCTTGCTCAGGAACGTACTGACTCAGGCTTTCCTGCCAGATTATCTCGTTCCCGCCGCCTCTACTCTCGATGGCGGTCGGCCGCCAGCTCAAAAAAGCAGCAACAGCTGCTGCGAGTCATGGGTGGGACCCCACCGTTGAGGAGCAGAGGTACGCCTGCACCTGGGGGACCTACGTCCCCTCTCTTCTGCTGTCCTCCCACCACCCCCAGAATGAGCCATCCACAGAGGTATCCAGGCTTCCTTCCTGTCTGAACAACGACCACGGAACCTTCAGGCCCTTGAGGGTGTGAGTCATGTTTCAAAAGCCCAGTGGGCACGTGGGGATGTGCTCGCAGCTGGAACGCATGTCCAGTGTGCACAATGCCCGGGGTTTGATCCCCGCCACCACCACAACACAAGACACAGAATCAAAACAAGTGGTCGAAATCTTGGCTCTTGGGAAAAGCAAAGGATTTAAAGGGCTTGTAATCCTAAAATCCATAAATAAGAGCTTTGCAGTTTGTTTCCATTCCAGTATTTGTCTTTGCTCCCTATACTTCTTTATGGCTGATTCCTCACTCCGCATGTCTACCTACTGTCCCCATGTACTACTGCATTGTGGAAATACCTCTATATTTGTATAAATGTAAAATGCAAATTTTGTGCTATATATCAAATACATTTATATATATACAACATGCAAATTTCATTCTTTGACAATTTTATACATGTCCATTCCTGTTGCTCCCCTCCCCCCCCCACACTCTCTTTTGTCCACTCCATCCCTGCCAGTCCCTCTTCTCTACAAATCTCTTCCCTATATTTGTGATTTTCGTTTCGCTCTGTATACCACTGAGCCTGACCATCGTCATGTGTGTTCATGGATTGCGGAGCATTTAGCTGGAACCAGGTGGGCTTGTGGGTGGGCACATACCTGCACACTATTCCTCCCCCTATCCCAGAATCTGTGAGTGGACCCCCAGGGGCCCCTCCCCATCTATAACTGTCTCTCATCCAGGTCAGTTTGCATAGACCCGATGCCAACAACTGCTGCTTCTGTGATTCACCATCTCCACTATGCTCAGAAGCTGTCCTGTGGGTCCGTCCCCTGTCTTTAGGCTCTTATATTCTTACTCTTTCCATCTTCTCTTCTGTAACGATCCCTGAGCCTTAAGGGGTGATATGGATGTCTTGTTCTGTCTGGGCTGAGAATGTGATAAAATTCTTGATAAAAAGATTGGAAATGTGGCTTAGGGGCTGATTGACTACGCACAAGACCTTAGATGTGATCTCCAGAAACACACTCACATGTGTGCGTACACACATACACACACATTAATACACACATGCATGCATGCACATATACATGCATGCACATGAATACATACATGCATGCATGCATGCACACATACACACATACACATGCAGAAAATTTTTCCATAAATATTTTGGTCAGTGTTTTATGACAGGAACTTACTGTTCCAAGGTTAAGAATGTCCCATAATGCAGTATCAAGCTAGCCAACTTTTTTGACCTATCAACAAGGAAGTCACAGATACATTACCTTCATCCGAAGAGCCACCAAACTTCCCTCTCATCTTTATGCTTTATGAGTCAAGTGGCCTCTGGCTCAATAAAACGCCTGGGTCACAGCCAAAGACAACAACTCAAGCAAGGACCTGGGACTAGGTCCCAATAAATAGTGTTGACAAAACAGCGAGATGCTAGGAGTTGGCCCAATGGTCGTCATCGACCAAGGAGACCAGTGGTCTAGATCTTTACTACAGTCTTGGCGTGGCCAAGAGTGGAATGGGAAAGTCAAAGTCGTTCGCACACCCAGTCACGCCCCTCTGGATGGCTGTCCGCTTGCTCGTGCACCTCAAATGCGCTAGTGAACTCGAGGGGACCTGATACCAACGACCATTCATCCACAGGGAGGGAAACTGAGGCCCACAAAGTTGAACGAAGTCTTTGGCTTCTCGGGGCACTTGCTGCACATCAGCCATGTCCAAGATGGACTTGCACAGCTGTCCCGAGACCGAAGGACAGCGGGAGGGCAGAGGCTAGAATCCCTGGGGTGCTGGCCCTCCCATGTGGTAAGTAACGTGGTGGTCAACAGCAGAGAGACAAGACGACCCCTGCTTGGTTTTAAACGAGTGAAACGAGGGTGACTTCCCGGTAGGCGCAGATGCCCAGCCACTGACGATGGCCCTTCAAGTCCACTTGGCTGGTTCTTCGCTCTTGCCGCGGGCGGCTACGCGACTGAATCTTGAGTGAGCGAGGACACGATGTCTTCTCTGTGACGTGATCAGGTGATGTTTTATCTTTTGCTACCAATCTGCTCTAAAAGATTCCTGGTTTGGTTTCAATGGATGAATTGAGAGGTGGAGAGCTTGCTTGCGATTTACCTTTATTCTAGGCAGAAAAGGAATCTCGGTATATTCTCAAGTAAGCCCAAAAGGAAGAAAAAGAGTAGGGGGTAAATTTTAACTCCTACAATGGCTTTCTTTAGGGGATAGTGAACTTTTTTATTTTCTATTCTCTGACATTTTCCTCTTAACTATACAATGCGTCGTTTCCCTACAACTAACAAGAAGGGACTGAACGAATCCCAAGAGCCATTTTCATCCAGGCTTTGCCCTGCACAGGGCAGTCATTCTCCTTGAACACATCGTTCCTTTCTAAAAATGGCATGTCAGGTGCTGCGATTCTACCAAGGCTGGTGAAACCCTGGGAAGGGGTGTGGGGGCGGGAGCCTGGGCTTCACCTGTGGTCCTTATCAGACCATCAGGACTATTAACTGTAACCGGCTGTGTCAACGTATCAACACTGGGCGTCTGGATGCCAAGAAACAGTGATAGGAGCTGGGCAGGGAGCAGAGCTCTACTGTGTGTGCAGCACACGCGGCTCTGCTGTGAGCCCCAGGCTGGACAAAGGTTAAAATGGTGCATCAGTAATTACGATTTCTGAATCTATGAAACAGGAAACGGGGAACGCCGTGTGAGGGGGACAAGGGCATGGGACAATCCATTCTTACTACTTTTTGCAATTTTGGTTGCTGCTTCCATTTTTTTAGTAGTAATGTGCAGGACAGCATTTCTCACTCCAGCATGACTGATAATTAGGTGCAGGTGACACTCTGCCGTCAGAGAACAGCCCTATGCATTGTGGGATGTTTAACAATATCCCTGGTTTCTGCTTAGTCAGTGTCAGGGGAAACTAATTGTGACATGAGAGAGAGATCCAGGGACTGGGGAGATGGCTCAGCAGGTAAAGTGTTTGCCACACAACCATGAAGACTTGAGTTCAAACCCCGGGTGCCCAGGAGAAAAGCCAGGTCACCAGAACGCATTGGAGCATGGCGCTGCTGGAGCAGAGATAGGCAGAGGCCTAGAGTTCACTGGCCAGCCGGACAAACTGATCTGTTTCAGATCACTGCTACCAGGGAAGGTTCAGTGAAGGACAAATAAGGTGGAGACGGCGGAAAAGATGCCCACACATACACCACGCAGGCACACACGTGTACACATGCACAAGACGAATGCAGAGTTTTCCAAATACCCCCTGAGCCGACCGTGATGAAGACACTGGAACGGCCGCTCAGAGACAGAAAAGCGCCCGGACTTATACTTGCACGTGGCCATCTCGTCTGCCAACCAGTGATGTAATTGTGAAGGCAGCAGGTCCCACGGCCTTGGCGAGCCACGGGGACGACGGAACCCTCCGTGGCAGGGGAACTTCGTTTCCATCTGCCCCTCCTTCTGCCTGCTTCTGGCGCTCGACAGACTTCTCAAAGCTGCATGGAGATGATCAGCTTTCTACTTTTTATTTATTTATTTTTTTGGACTCATTAGGTTGCCCTGCTCAAAATGATTTACACGTAGATAATTAAACGGAAGCCCCAAGGACTAGTTAACTGTTTAGCAGTGTATACATTTCATATAACCATTTCCATACATCTAGTTTTAAATTCATTAACAAAAATTAATGGCCGCCCAGCGTCGAGCACCGCGCAGCAGGCGGCGGGCTGTGCGCTTGCTAAATTGCGGCTTTTGATCACCCCTCATGTGATCGCCAAGGCAGTTCAACTTTCCAGGGCTGGATATGTGGTGCACCGATGTGCAGCACACTCGTATTGACTGTATTTAGTATGAATCATTGATTGGGTGTCGGAAAATATGTGGCTCTATGTGGAGCGCCTATGAAGCGTCTCGTCACCTTTAGAGAGAGACACACACACTCTGTTCTCTGGCCTTGAAAACATGACCAGACTGTCATAGTTTAGGCACAGGGGTCAACTTGACAATTGAAGGTTTGAGCTCTGGGCACATTTATGGAGAATTAGTGGTTGGGGGAAGCCCAGAGCAAACCTGCAGGAGACTGTCTGGTTGATGGGGAAGGCCCAGGTGGGTGGGATAAAATACAGAGAGCTGGTTGAGAGCGTTGGCATCCTTGTGTACACTTGGCCAGACATGCTGGCCTGGCAAGTAAGGATCGTCCCTCTCTCAGCCGTTATGTGGTGTGATGGGAGTTCCCTCAGCCCTGGTGTTGGTGCGTGCTCCCCCGTCAAGCTGGACTGAGAACAGAAACCAGAAGATCATACGACAAAATAAACCCCTTGTTCCCTTAAGCCTCCTGATGGTCATTTCTCAGCAACCACGCAGGCGAACTGCAACCAGACCAAGAACCATTTAATTGGCAAGATTGGCTTTGAAAATGCATTAGAAACGTGTGTGTGCACGCGGATGTGTGTGTGCGTATGTATGTGTATTTCATCTTAAAATCCCTTAACTGTACTTACCCATCTTGTGTTTTTTTTTAATTTTATTATTATTATTATTATTTATTCAACTGTGTGCATGTGCGTGTGTATGTGGGCTCTCGTGTGTGCGTGTGTCTGTGTGTGTGTATGTCTGTGTGTGTGTGTGTAGAACCACGGACGAATTCGGGAACCACCATGGACACCTCCACCTCCTTCTGCCCCGGGATTCACAGGCTCCGCCCTACCAGGACCAGAAGCGCAGGCTGCCCCCACTTCCGCCTGGCTGTCTATACGTGGGATCCGGGATCCGACTCAGGACCTTCTGCCTGCAAGGCGGAGGCTTAACCCCTGAGCCACCTTTCCAGCCCCCATCTTATGTTTTTATCTCCCCAGCAGTACTATTTCTTGAAGGTTCCATGTCTCCGTTATAGGTACTTCCTTTGACTCATTCATGATATTCTTTCTCTCTAAATACCACCCTTAAGAGAAAAAAATTCAAGAGTATGTCTCTTTTCTCTAGTGCCATACTGATGTATGCTTCAGAATTTTCTTGTAATCCAGAAAAAAAACTCTTGAAAAATAATCTTCAATCAGACTTCACCAAGGTTTATACAGTTCACCATGGATTTGAAAGAATAGTCCCGGAGGAGGAAGTCATTGTTTACACGAGGAATCTTAGGCGGCCAATCTCGTGACAGGGGACCCCTGTGCTATATCTTTCTTTCTTGTTCTTAGGACTTATCTTAATCTTAATAACTTGCCAGACAACCGACTCCACAGACTAAGGCTTATCACCTGCAATTCCTCACGTGAACCAGAGAGAAGACAAGAAATGCATTATATAGGAAGGGTACAGGAATCATTATCTTTTAGATTTTTAAAGGTTGGCACTCAAAAGCCCACTGTCAGGCTTTTGTTTATTTATTTATCTTTTGCTGAACTCAAACTCCACTTGTTCCTATTCAAGGGGGAGCCAGGGAACAGAACTGCTCTTGTTAAGTGTTATCTGCCAACAGTTTCCCCACAGGAGATCAAAAGGATTCTTCCTGCTATCAGGAACAGCTTCATCTACACACTTGCTTTGATACTGGCTATTTAGAAAACAGATTAAGAAGGGAATTAGAAAAAAATAAGAAGCCATGTACTTCCATGGCTGAAAAATGCCAGCTCTTTCTGGGGACAATTCTTGTCCGCCTCTGAGAAGGTCGCCCGGGTCCCTGAGTGAGGCTCTCATAGACAGCAGCAAGGCTGATCTGTCCACACAGCGGTTTCCCAGATCACGTTCCAGGTTAAAAATAGGGCTAGACTGTTCCCACCACCCACGCGGGGGCTAGCTTCAGCTGCGACTATCCCAGGAAGCTTCTGACTTTGGCGGGCGATTTCAGATAAGGATTTTGAATTGCATGTTCATTCTCAGAAATACCACGCACTCTTTTTTTGCCGCCTGGTACAAGATCAAGCTACTCATTTAGGCAGTTGTAGGGAACATTCTGCCACACGCTGAACAGAGCACTTTTCTCTGAAACTTCAAGCAGAAAGACACCTTCTAAAATGATCAAAGAATTGTCACCATGCGTGTAAATATTTCTTTTAAAACCACTGCTTTGGGCTTTATTTTTTCAAATGAAAGAATGAAATAAGCAAATGTCTGTTAAGTGATACATGCATGTTAACTGCATTACTGATCTAAGCACGCGGTCTAATACATGTTGTGTATTACTTTCTTGTCTTCTTCAGAAATAAACACCAATACATGAATTATTTAAGGTACTTTTGATCTTTGACTGGCATATTTATTGATTTCTCTTGAGACGGCATTTGCTTTATTTCTCATTTTTCATCCATTCACCCATCCATTCACTAATTTTGAGATGGGATCTTGCTACATCAGCCAGGTGGGTCTTGGAACCAGAACCTTTAGTGGGCCTCTTGCTCTAGCCTCCTGCGTTCTGGGGCTAAAGGAGCAAACTATAATATGTGGCCAGAATTCTTAATGTCACAAACATATTGATGAATAAAAACAAGCCCGAATAAAAAAGACAAACGTCACGCAGTCTCTTCCATAGGAAGAATCTACAAGAAGCAGAGAAAACATCAAGGAGGAGGACTACGTCGGCAGCAGGGACCAGGCACTGCTCCTGAAGGCTTCCTCCCAGGAAGAACGGGCAGAACGAAGAGTGAGAGAAAAGGGAACGGGGTTGTGAAATACCATCGTCTTCCAAGTAAAGACACGCCAGTCGTGAGCTCACAGAGGAACCGACTAGACTCCAAGAGAAAAATCTCAACCCCAGGCTCAGTCAAAGGGGGCCCTGGTTGAACCCAGGGTGTCCAAAACAAAACAAAAGGAACGTAGATAGAAGACTTGAAGGGAGGAGGGATGGAGGGGAGGAGGGAGACAGCGGGAAAGAGGAAAGTTTTATAAATGTGCATGGAATTGCCAAAAAGGAAAATCCATCAATACAGAAAAGTGGGGGGGGGGAAGACATCGAAATACTAGAGGGGCTGTTTGGAGGAGAGAAGAGGATGGGGAGCCAGGCGTGGGGCACCAGTGCAATAACGGGGAAATGAGGTCAAAGGGCATCAAGCCCATTTGTAAAAGAGTCATCGCAAAGCCCTCTGTTCTGTGCAATTAGCATATGCTGATTCAAAAGGTTTCTAAAGGATGCAACACTTTTGGAGGGAGAGGCACGAGGTTCATTAATATTAATATTATAAAAAGGCACATGGTTATAACCCCCTCTCCATACATAGGTACAAAACGAAGACCTCACCTAGAAACGGCCCCACATCTAAAAAGGGGTGGAAAGTGAAGTACAAGTAAATACAACGGTCAGTGTATAATAGTCAGGCAACCTGCTAGAATCCAATCTCCTTCATGCGGGTAACCAGTGGGTTTTCTACTGTCTTGTTTTTTGTTGGTTTCTTGGTCTGCACTGGAGAACCGGCCTTGATCTGTGGATCGCAACTCAGGTCTTTTAGCTCACAAGGCAAAGACCTTAACCACTGAGCCACCTCCCAGCCCCTTACTGAATATATTTTTATTATTTTTATTATTTATTATGTATTCAATTGTGCTGTATGTGTGTGTGTGTGTGTGTGTGTAGAACCACGGACGAATTCGGGAACCACCATAGAGACCTCCACCTCCTCCTTGTTTACTCTGCCCCAGGATTCACAGGCTCCGCCCTACTAGGACCGGAACCCCCCCCCCCCCCCCGCTTCTGCCAGCGTCTATACATGGGGTCTAGGATCCGAACTCGGGACCTTCCGCCTGCAAGGCAGAGGCCTAACCCCTGAGCCACCTCTCCAGCCCCTTACTGAATATATTTTACACATGATCCAATATTGTAAGACAATCATATTTTCCAAAACTGTCTTGGAATTTCTGGCAGGTCTAGCAAGAAAGGTTAAAGATCTGTGCCCAATCAGAACAATTGTTTCCTACTAAAGAAGGAATACCACACTTTTGTACGGCCCACTCATTTCTAAAAGCTCCCAGCTCTGACTCAGCCTGACCTTAAGCCCACGAGATGTCTTTGCCTTATTTTAAACCTCCATTTGGCATCAGTGTCAATTTTGGAATACAACAATTTAGCAGGGAACTATCTATGAGGAGCTGGGGGGGGCACACCTTCATGTATAGAAATCTTAGCACTCACTGCAAGGTTATAAGCAAGGAGGACCCCTACCCAAGATGCAGTTCATCATCGTCATCATTAAAATAGAGCTGTGGTCTATGTGATTCTCCTCTTGCAAACAGAGACCAGACAGCAAGTTCATCTCCTTCCGGCCGTGTGAGGCTAGGAGGAGCCGCCACAACCTCTTCATAACCTTATAACTGCCAGCTCCCCAAACCATGAGAGATGTACTTGTATTACTGATGGACAGGTTCCCCTCCTGCCTACCCCACCCACTCCTTACGGATGTGGGCCTCTCCCACCGGCACTGTCAGGGGTCCGTTCATGTATTTTTTTTTTTTCTTCTTCAATGCTACAGACATCAACAAGATCCATGAAACAAATAGAAACAAGTCAGCACTTGGAAGAAGAAAGAAATCACCCGAATTGGACCATGCTGGCACCAGCTTTCCAAAATAAAGAGGTGTGAAGAATCATCAAATGATTTATTCAAGAAGAAAGAAACAAGATTTGGACCAGAGGCCTCCTCATGATGTAGGTGGAAGAAAAGTAATCAGAGAAGAACTAGAAAAGAAATCCCACCGTGAAGAAGTTTCCTACGCAAGTCAAGAGACATAGAGGACAGAGTTTCCCGTAAGAGTGGCTCGTGTTTGGTCCACGTGTGACCCGGTGACACGTGTGCTGATGATTTGTACACGTGACCAAACAATCCAGGGGAACGAGGCGTCTATTCAGCCGGTGATTTCTAAGAGAATGGGAGCTTCCAGCCGCAGCCAGAGTGCTTCAGTGTCTTCTCTCACTTATCAAAAGAAGGGAGCCTCCTGTCTGGGGGCTTGGCCTCCACCCACGGGTCCCCAAAGGGCGTCCTTTTCTCTTTCCCTTGCCCCAGATCCCTAGGGAATGTCATTCAGCCACTTGCTCATAATAATAATAATAATAATAATAATAATAATAATAATACAATAGCAAAAATGTTACTGTGGCTAGGACGTACAGAGCTGGTCAAATGTGGGAGGAGAATGAAAGACAAAACCCAGCCCACTGAGACCAAACCACCGATTCTCAGAAAGGTCGCCCTGTCCCTGTCCTCTTGGCAGCGTGGCCATTGCCTAGCCTCAGCTGCCTGCCTTTATCTCTCTTCATGCTGCACACACACACACACACACATACACACACACACACACCACTGAACACTAAACACAATGACACACTTGTGTTGCCCTGAAATTGCTTTTGGACCATGTGGACCTCTGATATCAAGACACTTCATGTCCAACAGGGTGAAAGGTCAAGCAACCCACAAAATAGCAGCTTATTTAAAAACCAAATTCAGTCCTTATCAAAAATGGTGATAACACACACACACACACACACACACACACACACACACACACACACACAGAGAGAGAGACATGCACACAAAACTAATTTAACCTTTGGAAAGGTCTCTCTGGAGGGAAGAGTTGAAATCCCTTTATAAGATTTTTAAGCACTGCAATTATTGACGAGCGGTAATATTACTTCAGTTTTCTCTGATCGGGAAGAGAAAAATAAAAGAGCGGAAGCCCACAGGAGACATAGGCAGCTGCCATGCTGTTTCCCAACTGCAGTCAGGGTGTTTGCAGTGGGCTAATGTCAGTCTCCTAAGGCCCAGATACGAAGCCTTTTAAAAATGCCTTAAAAGGCAACTCATACATTAATCAAGTTGAGCCCTCATCCGTACTTACTGCAATACATCAATTACTATGTCTCTCTCTCTTTTTTTTTAATAAATTCTGGTTGACAGCAGACACCTTATTAAGGCCCACTAAAATGATACAATAAGTAGAAGGCTATTAATATCGCTCTGTTTTTTTCCCCCTTCTCCAATCTATTGTCTTACTGCACTGGTCTGCAAACAAATTCAGGCTGCATCACAATTAATGCCAGTAGAACTCCTTCTAACGACTTCCAGCTTGCTAATTTTTTACGCTAATAATAAAAGAAAGGCATTGCCATGCAAGAACGACCCCCCTTTATCACGCCGGCATAGCACACTGGAGAGCGGCCGCTATTGTTCACAGAAAAGACAATTAAAGGCTGCAACATCAAAACCCAAGCATGACAATCTGCTAACCAGCGCTGAGCACCGCCCAAGTCTCACTCCAGGTTTTGAAGGGACAGAGAGCAATTCTCTGGAGACATTTCTTTCCTGGTCTCACTTAACTACCTACCCTGTGGGGTGGGACGACGTAACAGAAAAATCCTTGGCTGATTTATGCGTCTCTGCTTGGCATTTCTGGACTGCCAACTTCACTTCGAGGGCTTAGATTTCTCATGTTTCCATTCTGGACACATGGAAAAAAAAAAACACACCGATGTCACCTAGGGAGGATCATGTTTAAAAACCAACACTGAAGAGTGTCCTTTAATGTGCACAGAGTAGCCTATCTAGAAGGTGATGTTCTTTCTCAAGGAAAACCAATTCGGCAGCTATGTGTATTTTGTCATCTCTGTGGGACTCCGTCTGTATGGAGGGTTTCTGGGAGATCGCGACAAATCCAGATGTTCATATTCTCCTAAGTCTGAGTCCTACAGACTGATCCGTTCGCTCCCGACAACCTAAGGCTTCATATGCCAGAGGATACTTCTGTTTCCCAACAGCGTACCCCTTACTGGAGTTTTAGTGACAGCACTGAGAATGTCCATCAAAACTCATTCTTTGCAAAGCTTTTTGTTCCTGAATTTTGACACACTACTGCCATCCTAGTCACAATGCCCAGGGAAGCTCGAGACGTTGCAAAGGCATGATGGTAGCTCTGGTTTTGCCACCTGCTTGGAGACAGGACAGGGGGTCTCACCACGCAGCCCTGGGCTGGCCTCAAACGTGACCTTCCTGCCTCAGACCCCCTGCCTAAATCATCGTGGGGACCTAATCTAACCTCTGCTTCAGTTTCCCTATTCATCGAACAAGAAGAAAACACCCTCTTCGTCCACAAAGTTGTAAGGTAAAAAAAGAGAGAAAGTGGACACAGAAAACAGAAGTACTATATATGGTGGTTGAACAGAAACTTAAGCAGAGGTGTTGCATAGAGGGGGCTTTGTCATTTAGTTCATTTCCACAAAAGGGCTCTTTGATGGGAGGATCACTTCCCTGCCCATGTGTGGAGGGGGAGGAGGAGGAGGAGGAGCAGGAGGAGGAGGAGGAGCAGGAGGAGGAGGAGCAGGAGGAGGAGGAGGAGGAGGAGGAGGAGGAGCAGGAGGAGGAGGAGGAGGAGGAGGAGGAGGAGCAGGAGGAGCAGGAGGAGGAGGAGGAGCAGGAGGAGGAGGAGGAGCAGGAGGAGGAGGAGGAGCAGGAGGAGGAGGAGGCAGGGGGAGCTGAGATTTGAGTCCCCCTTGGGACCACAGAGATGATCCCTCACTGTCCTCAGCTGTGGCCTGCATCCAGGTGACTCCCCAGGGCTGGTTTTAGTCAGGCACAGCAGTTGGGGGAAGTGGGTTTAGGGGTGACAACCTGCGTGATAGTTTAACTCTCACACTTACCAATGCTGCAGCAGTGACCTGCTCATTCGCCTTTTGCACCTGAGAAGTATATATATTTATCCCCCAAGCATGTGATGAGGGGCAAGTAAATTAGTCCAGGTCTGCTGCTGAAAAAAAATATTTGACTGATCATGACCTTTCAACAAACGCAAACCCACACTGTTACTATATCCTCCATTACTGTGTAAGACATCCAACAGAGGAGATGCTGGCTTAGATGGTAAAGTGTTTGACAGTATGCACGAAGACCTGTGTGCATGTGTTGGTTCACATTTAGAATTCAGGTTCTGGGGGACACATAGGCAGATTCTCAGGAACACATTAAGCCTACACTAATCAACAAGGCCCCAGTCCCAGTGAGAGACCTTGTCTCAAAATAGGAGGTGGATGACACCTAAGGAATGATACCTCTGGATTCCATAAGAACATAGATGCATACACACACACACACACACACATGGATACATGCAGTGCTAACAGGCAAAAGATAATAAAAGAAAGCAGCAAGATCAATAAGTTTTGCATTCAACCAACACACAAATTTAGCCTCCCACCTCAAATAATCAGAACACAATCTGGAGAGAACATTTTGCAAACTTCCAGCGTGGTGGGAGAACAGTTAATCTCGAAGAGATGAAACGCAAAGGAGGCTCAGCCTGTGATTGTCTAGACTTGTTCCTTCAAAAGAGAATCCGAGACACATGCCGGTAGTCAGCCCAGCCCCAAAACTCATTGCCAAGGGGGACCTCAGGAAATCAGGACAGGTAAGTTCTATGGGACAGAAAACTAGTAGAGACAGGGCTACAGGGGCAATCACTAGAGAGGTATAGATGGTCCTCTTTGGTATTCAGCAGATATACATTAGCACGAGCACATAGGAAATTAGCCGCGCCTGCAGAAAGAACTACACCAACAACAAAACGACTGGCAGACACTGCACCTGGGGCTCCCCAAATGCTAGGAGGAGCCCCCATCTCTAAACCTCACAACATGGAAAAGCCTTTTGATTGGAGGGATGGCAGCGGCAGGAAACCCGGGGAGGCCTTCACTCAGGTCTGGGCAAGACTTACATCTAGGATGAGTATCTGCGAATTTACCTAACAAGGCTTGAAAGTGAGATACTGGAGCGTGGGCACGCTTAGCAGCTCTGTTGCATGCACACACATATGCACACATAGAGACCACTTGGGGGCTGTCAACAATTTCCCTAAGCACTGTATTTTTATGTATTCCTAATCTTTAACTTGCCCAGGATCACTGGTAAGTTAGCTTTGGCAGTCGCTACTCACACATTTGATGTATTTATGACCTGCTTTTATAGCATTTCGTCACCATTTCCTTGGTGGCGAACTGGTCTTTAAGCCAACAAGTCAGTACAAACGAGCCACAGCCCCAAAGAGGAGGTCAGTACTGCTTGGGATCATATTTAAAACATTCTTGAGAATCACTTAAAAAATGTGTCTTTCTATGTTTTCAACTCCCATCTAAGGATTCTGCACCAATGTTCTCAATGATTCTGGGGAATATTGCTATCATAATCCCAAACAAAGGTTTAAGGAAATGAAATCATGAAACTGGTAGAGAAAAAATTAGTCTCTCTTGAAATGTTTATTTTCTTTAGGAAGAAATACACACTAAGGAAGCAAAGTAGACATTTGGGATTTCTGAGGAGTAACCTCCGTGACCTTCTTGGTGAGTGTGAATAACAGGGTGGTCGGGACGGTCTAAGCCCGGGAGAATACCCAGGATTCTTTGGGAAGGTCAGCTGTTCTGAAATGCAGAAAGCCCGGCCAAGAAGAGCAGGTTACACACTTCTAGAGTCTGCCACCAACACTGGGGTCCGGGTTTCTAGATTCTTCCATAGGCATGGAGCCCAGCCAAACAGTATGACTGATTCCAGTCTTCAGCCCTACAGGAAGTGAGCAGAGGGATCCTTGCTTTGGAAACACCTCAATACCGAAGGTGCACAGTTATAAGTTTCTTTTTTAATACTGATCTTTTGATAGATGAGGAAAAATTAAACTCTAAGAAAATTTTATAAGAAGTTTTCTCTATGGTTCAATTTTTTTAAAAAAATAGATATTGCAAACACACACACACACACTTGCAGCAAAGGTCCAAAGACACTACTAACCAAAGAAATTTCCGTCTCTGATTTTCTAGCCTGCAAAGCCTTCTGACAAGGAAGGGCAAAGCGGCCGTTTGGGGGCTTCTGTCACTTTGTCTGGGACTCATATGTTATTTTAAATGAACGTTGCTCCGGTAGTTAAGTCTTAAAAATCAACCATCCTTGACAATGGTCCAATTTTTCCCCCCAAATCTTACCTTAAGGGTTTCAGAAACACATTTAAGAAGCAGGTACATTGTGGCGGGAAGTGGCAGAGCCTCCCGCCTGGCTTCACGGTGGGTGGGCTATTGGCCCTGGTCCACTTTGTCTTTGAAAACTTTGTCACCGTGAAAAGCACGCAAGACAGGGTGAACCTTAGACACAAGCGGCGTGTGACTGAGGGAGCAGTTAGGGGAAGGCAGAGGTCCCAGGCAGGTGAATCCTATAACCCCGCAGAATGCTTCATTTGCAAGATTTCGTCCCAGCACTTGACAGGCAATGTGACCACGGACAGGAAACCTGCTGTTTGTCAGGCGACACACACATGATCCTCCTCCGGCGTTCCCTTTGGAAATGCCAGAGTAATTTTCCTTTTGCATTTTCTTTTATTGTTTGGTCTCTTTGGTTTTGAGACTGGCTCTCATCTAACCCAGGCTAGCTCAAATTTGCTAGGTAGCTGAAGATAGCTTTAAACTCCCAATTTCCCTTACATACACCTCCAAAGTACAGGGATGGCAGGTGTGAACCAATAAGCGCAGCCCTTTGCATTCTTAGACACAGATTCTCAATCTGGAATGGTATCGGCATCCTTAAGATCCATATCTGATACCCCTTCCTCCATCCCATAGCTGCTCATGACTGACTCTTCATGCTGACCAACATAATCAAGGCCTTAGGAAGGAAGCACAGTGATGTGAAGTCTTCCAGCCATCTTTAGACTGTACACACATTAAACCGTGCTTGATCCTGACGCCCAGATATTTGTGCTAACACAGAAAGTCTGGTGCTGTTGGTATGTGCTCAGTCAATGCAAATACTGCCAACGTGCTGTTGAACAGCGGGGAGAATCATCTTTATCACGTTCTGAAAATAACATTGTAAAACATGCCATCGGAAAATAAGCATGTTTACCAAACCACCTCTACTCAAGCTAGGCAGACCTGGAATTGCTACAGGCTCTGCACATACATGCATAATGCTCTGTAACTATTGCAACATTTAATACATATATGCTTAATAGTATTAATATACAAAATTTTAGGGAGCGCAATAAGCACACGTGTTAGCTTCTGTGGATAATACATACCTTTTATATTTTCTGAAGACAAATATATTAAAATCGCCTCCACTTGCTCTTCAATGTAGCAGGAAGATCTATACATCTCGGTGTCTTTGTCTTCGAAGGGCTTCAGGTAAGCTTGGGGTTTCTTACAGACTTCAAGCTCTAGCAACTGAGATTAAATGGTCTTTCATTCTTTGATGTGGGTCTTCATATTTTAAAAGACAGCACACATAAAGTAATCTCTCTTCCTTTGTATGTGTCTGACCCGCAGATTTCGGTTAACCTCCCACAGTTACAATTTTGTGAATGACGAGCTTCCGCGGTATTCACCGTTGGCATTCATGCCGAGAAATGAGCAAAAGGCCTATTTGGCTTGATTGAAATAAAGTCAGCTCGACGACAAAGTCGGTTTTCTTCTGAAGGGTTTCTAATGCATGTGCACAGGGTGCGCACGATGGGGGCTTCTAAAGCACATGCACAGAGGTGTGTGATACCATCTGGGGTCAGCAGAACCACCCGGACATGACATATAATGGGGAAACTGAGGCAGACAAGAACTCACTGGTTGCCTTTTCATAAAGGCTCTGTGCATGTACGCAAACTGCTTGAGAGCAAGACAGGATGATTTCACTTGGGACATGGGCTTAAAGGTCATTGCTGTGGGGTCACAGTGCAGCCTATTTTCATGGCGAGGGCAGCGATGTGGCCTGCTCCCATCAGGAAAGGAACGTGTCTCTATGTGAATGGAAAGTAAAATGAATTTGGATGGATAAGAGATGTTTAGCTGCTTAAGATAAACAGCTGTGTGCAAGTCTGCTGATTCAGAGAAAGCTACTTCATTACCAAGAAATTGAAAAACAAATTATCCTTACGTTTTTAAGGGTCTTAATCCCTGTATTAGATGTATTGTAACTTCAAGTTCTGTTGGTTTGAGCTTATTTTATTATTTGTGTCTTTACCTCTTCCAATTGCCATTTCTGCGATAGCAACATCATTTGTCTTTAAGTATAAACTATTTATATTGAAAATCAGTATATGTCGTGTTTGTTTTTTTTAATGTCATAGAAATTTTTGAACTTGATGGCATATGATTCCAAAATGTGCATTTTCATTTGCTTAATAGAGTTTTCTTTGGCAATTTTAGATTTTATTTTCTAAATACATTATATCATCATGTGTTTTGGTCTAGAGTCCTGTGAATCCTCAGAGAGAAAGAGATGTCTGCGATTACCTGAACAATCAGGACAGAGAAGCAGTCTATCCTCCTTTCTCTCTCTAATTCCATCCAGTAATCTTTTAGAGGCAAACTGCGCCCTCCTAAAACATCTATTGATCTGCCTATCACTGCAATTTATCTGTCTGTGAACTCCATATAAATGGAATGATGCAGTATGTCACCATTGGTGTGGCTAACAATGGTAGCTACCTAATGTCCCATTGTGGGAAGGTGCTATGGTTTATTTGCACACTCACCATGAAGGACACTAGGAGTTCAAAGAGCTGTAAACAGAGCTACTACTGCAAACGTTCATGGATAGGTTGCTGAAAGATAAGATTAAAAAAAAAACATTTTGCTGGGGGAGATACAGAAGCAAGGGATGTTTGAGTCATATGGAGAGCATATGTGTAATCTCATGAGAATTTTTTCAAGTTGTTTTGCAGATTGGCGGGATCATTTTACATTTTTACCAGCAGCGTGTTTAAGCCCCAGCCCTTCCACGTCCTCATTAGCATGTCACACTGTCGCACTTTAAAAATCTAGGCTTCTAGCAGATGCACCAAGCTCTGCGCTGAGCGATGCTGGGCCTGCTTCCTGCGTTAATACACACATCAAATATTCTCTTTGGTAAAGTGCCCTGGTCTTTTGCTCATTTTGAAATTAGGTTGCTTGCCTCTTGCTTAGTTTGAGAAATGTGCATTTACTTTATTCTGTATGTTTTGGATTTTTCTTTGCAAAAGGGTCTCACAGTGTTGCTCGGACTTGTGGCAATCCTCCTGCCTCAGCTTCCTGAGTGCTGAGCCTCAGGTCTGAGCCGTCATGCCTTGGCCTCCATTCATTTACAATGTAAGAGCTGGGTAGATACAAAGAGAAAACGAACAAAAGTTTCAAATCTGGATGAAGACCAACGTATCATTGTTTTTCTTTCATGGATTAGACTTTTAGCGCCTGAGAACGTTTTGTCCAATGCTAGACTAATACTTTTACTCCCGTTTTCTTTTAAAGTTTTACAGTCTTGTCTTTCACAAATCAGATCCAGTTGGAGTTTTTGACATAATTTTTACCATAGGGCCAAATAAATCATAGTAGATAAGAGTTAAGGAAGAAGCCCGTTGGTTTCTTAAGGACGTAAGCTCTTCCAACAGCGCCGGTGAAAAGGGCCAAAATGCTCTGTATCATTAAGAATTAATTAATCACATTGGTGAATTCATTAAAAGAGTCCATTGTCACACAAAGACAAAGGTCTGTTTGTAAGATAAACCCTCCTGGTTGTGACCTATGTAGGTAGACAGTAAGCCTTAAAACTGGAAGGTTTGGTTCTGGGTTTATTCATTTTCTTCTCAAAATCATTTAGCGATGTCAGTTCCTTTCCCCTCTTATTTTTAATTTAATTATATTTTAATTAATTAATTAACTAATTAATTAATTGTGTGTGTGTGGAAGGCACTGTGTGTCCCTGTGGAGGACTGAGGGTGACTTCCAGTATCATCCTGGATTGCTTCTACCTCCTTTTTGCTTTGCTCTGGGATTTCCCAGGCTCTGCCTACCAGGACCCCAGAAGTTCAGGCCAATGCCTCTCCTCTCTGTTTATTTTTTCACTTGAGACTTGGGATCTGAACTCAGGACCTTCTGCTTGACAGGCAGAATCTTACCCCTGAGCCATCTCTCCAGCCCATCAAGACTTTGTCTCCAGCTGACAAGTCCAGGCTCTATTCCACTGCTTGCATCACAGCAGGGGAATTGCCAGCAGGAAATGAGGGGCCCGGCCACATCACGGTGCAAATCAAGAGCTGAGCAGAGTCAGACCAATGCGCAGAAGCTGAATTTCCAGGTCTCCAGACTGCTGGGTACCATCTTTGTCAGCCGACACCCACTAGATCCTCTTGCATCAAGTACACAATTGTCTTTTTATACACTTGCTTTCCTACCGAGCCATCTCACTGGCTCCTTGATAGTTTAATTTTTGATATTTTATTCATTTAATTGAGAGAGAGAGAGAGGCTGTGACTTCAGAAGGCACACGTATGCTTGCCGTGGCACATGGGTGGAGGACAGCGGACAACTACTTCGGAAGTCAATTCCACCATGTGGGATTCTGGGGATCG
Organism: Typhlomys cinereus; assembly: GCA_023101885.1. Classification (NCBI taxonomy): domain Eukaryota; kingdom Metazoa; phylum Chordata; class Mammalia; order Rodentia; family Platacanthomyidae; genus Typhlomys; species Typhlomys cinereus. Next base: position 6,347,389 of record JALPQD010000093.1, on the reverse strand, counting down.
AACTCAGGTCACCAGGTCTGCAAGCAGAGTCCTTCCACGGGGAGCTGCTTCGGTTACACAGTGAAGACCAGCCATCCCTGCAGGCTTCCTTAACTCTCATCATCCTCTGTCTTGACTAGCCGGCTTCTCACAGGTATGCCCGAAGGTCCTTTCTGCCATGGCAACATGGGAGCAGAGATTGTCACAGTCCAGAGAACGGTTTTCTTTGCAATTTTAGTAAAATTTCATTAAATCTGTACATCACATTTGGGGGAGTCTCTGTATTTTGCCAAGTTTCCTAATAAACTGACATTGCATAACTCCTAGTTTTATCAATCTATGGACTTCTTTATTAGTACTTGCCATTGTTAGCACAGGGATCTTATAAATGTTTTTCCTATTTATGCATTTCATTTTTTGTGGCTCTTGTGTTTTTTTTAAATGAACATTCTGTTGTCAAGTGTACATTGGGAGGAGTGAGGAACGTGAAGGGTGTTACATGTTGATCTTGTGTCTTGAGAACTACCCCGTTCATGTCTTCCCTGTAGGAGTTTTTTTGGTTATATCTTGGACTATGCGCCATCGCACAATCGTGGAGTCTGAATAAAGAAGCACACTTGCTTTCACAGCCTCTGCCATTTTAATTTCTAAATGTACTTCTCTGGCTGGTGATGCTGAAATCATTTCTTAAGTGGGCCACCTTGTTTTGTTCCTGACTTTCAGGCAAACTATTTAGTTGCTCTTGTTGCTAAGTCTATCAGCTATGGGGATTTGATAGGTAAAATTTATCAAGTTTAGGAAACTTCCTTGTATTCCCACCTTGCGGGATTTCTTTTTTGTTTTGTTGTTTTTAAATCATGAGCTGCAATGCTCAGGCAAATATATGTATTTTTTTTCTCCTCACTGATTAATAGGAGTCTGTGTTTTCTTCTTTGGACAAATAAATCAGTAGCTTGCATTGATTTCAAATATTTGGTCAGCTCTGCAATATTACTTTGTAGTTGTTGTAATTTACATGTAGAGAGATTTGGTTTGCTACAGTTTTAATGAGAATTTTGATATCTGTCATAATGAATAATATTTGTGCTTTTCCTTTTCCTCTTAATCTTGGTGATTTTTCTGTCACTAAAAAATTACATTTGCTTATTTATTTTGCGTATTTGTACACACATACACACATACACACAGAGCATGTGCGTGGAAATCAAAGGACAATTTGCAGGAACAGGTTCTTCCACCTGTGGGTTCTGGCGGTCAAGGACCATACCCATGAGCCATCTTGCCACTCTTGCTATTAATTTTGTTTCACAAAGGAAAGTGACATGTCTCACCCTATAATTGTGGATTTGTTTATTTTTGCTTCATGTATCTTGGGGTCAGATACACTGCTAATGAACTGACCCTGGACCCCTAATGCCTTTCTCTCTTCGCCTCCTTGGGTCTCATGAGGGCTGCTGGGACCTGAACCAGCCTCCTGCTTCTGCCTCCAACCATGTTTTCTGCTGTGATTCCCACCACAATGGACTCTATCCCTTCTGGAACCATGAGCTAAATGGATACACTTTTACTCCTTTTCTGCCTCGGTTAGAGTATTGTCTCACAACAAAGCAAAAGTAACAGCAACATAGCTGTACATATCTCCCTTTAAAGTCTGATGAGAAATGTAACCTTTCCAATTCTTGCTCCTTTGTGGCAGGTTTTCCCGGCAGAACTCCTGCTTCTTGTGGAGCTTAAACACACGGTTCCATTTCTACTGAGCTCCTTGAATCTTTCAGTTCCCTTCTTTGCCCCCATGTGCAACATTTTGGGCATTTCTTCCAGTGTGATGCAGAATCTACCTTAGTTTCTCCTTAGTTAACCTTAGTTTCTCCACACACACCCCATCCTGAAAGCTGTGAGGGCTCTACTTTTCCTGTATTCCTTTCTCTCACTCTGACACTGGATACATTTCATTGGTCTAGTTTAAATTGACTAACTTATTCATTCCATTTCACTACTATGCTGGTCCTGTAGATTTCCATTGTGGGTTATTAGATTCCACAACGCTAAAGTTTCCATTGGCACTCCCTTTGCATGTCTTATTTCTGTACTGAGACTTTCATTTTACCTTTGTTTCGAAGTATTTGTGATTGCTTGCTGGAGCCTTTTTATACTAGCTATTATCAAAGTCCTCTACCATCGATCCTAGTATCTCTTTCTTTTCAGCATAGTGTCTCTTGGTTGGTTTTTCTACAGAGGTTAAGATTTTCCTTTTTTCTCCTAAGTCAAGGAGTTCTGGATGGTTTTTTGGTCCTTTAAATCACTGTGGCATGTGACCATGAGTTGTGTTTACATCCTTTGGGCAAGAAATCGGCCTCAGTTTCCGGCTGACGTCTGAAGGTTGTGGCTCCAGAGTTCAGTCAGTTTCAAGCCTTTGCAGTAAGATCCAGATTCTGTGTTGCAGATGCAGCTGATGAAGCTCCATCTGACGGCTTCACGCTCACAATCTTGGATGTGCTAAATCAGCCCCGAGCATCATCCAGGGCAGAGCCCGGGCTCTCCAAAGCATCTTTATGGGGTCTCTCTCAACCTCATAACCGCCTACACTGGCCTTGGTATTTGTCATTTGGGAGGATCGTCCCCTTCCAGTCTGCCAGTCATAAGTTTGGGATTTTATTTATCTTTTTCAGTCGCATAGGCTCTTATGCTTGCCATGGTGGGAGGACAAGGTGAGCGGGCAGAGCAATGTGGACCTGCTCCCCCCTTCTGAGACCACTGAAGTAAGCTGCTCTGACCTTGTCTCTATTGCTGACACTTTTGTAGAGTGTGGGGATGTTGAGAAGTCAGAGTGAAGGGGGGTGGGAAAGATGTCTCACTCTGCTTTATCATACCAATGCCCAGATTCCGTTGGAGATCTGGTACCAACTGCTGGTTCTACCCACAATAAAGTCCAGCTAGGGGCACGACCAGAGGGGACAGATGGAAACTGACCACCAACTACGAGTATCAACACCTCTGGACTTCCATGACCTCTCTTCCACGCTCCTGATTCCAGGAATTGCACCCAACTCTTTTTTTTTTTTTTGTCTTGATTTTTTTTTTTTATTTCCACTCATACAAACTTAACAGATATACCAGTCCCCCGCTCCCTCCAACTCCCATCCCCCTGTGCCCCCCATCCCCTTTCCCTCCCCATCTCCCAGTGCCTCCCCCTCCCATCCCTGGAGCATCCTTTAATGAGCATGCCAAACTCTCCTCTGGGTCCTCCTCTCTGATGAGGTGCAAGGACCCAGGGGCATTTCCCAGAACCATTTCCTTTGTTCCCTTTAAGCATAGAAACACTACTGTGGCTGTCAATCCCTTGCCTCCAAGGATCCTAGTGCCTTTAGCAAATGCAAGACTTTGTGGGGTCAATAGTGTGTTAAACATTGCACAGGGCATGCAAAGTCCAATTATGATTGCTTCGGCCCTAACTTGTATGGAGAATCTTGCATATTGTTACTCCTCCCATCCTTGTGCCACCCAACTTTTAAAATGGAACTCTGGAGGAGCCATGGGGTGGGTTGTGTTTGCTCCAGAACCAACACACAAGTTTGTTTTGTCACTTTGAGATATGAATACATCATATAAAAAATATGAACTTGTTAAATTAAAAAAGTAATAATCACCAATGTTCCCTTATCCCCCCTCAGAGGTTTCTGCCCCCCCAAGCCCTGACAACACAGCATTGGAGACAATTTTCTCATTCCCCTGGTCAAGGTACTGCTTGGCTTTGACATTTTACATTTTAGCAAATTTCATTAGTCATTTTAAGTATTTATTAATAATTAATCAATAAATTAATAATTAATAATAGAAAAGAAAAGCCCTTGGATCCCACCTACACAACACATCTAATCACCTCAAAGTTAACAAAGGACCCTCCAAGTCCTCAGATCTCTGCAAATCATTATCTCTACCTACTTCCCCAATAGCTAACAACTTTGCTGGCTTCTGATCCCTCAGACCATCTTGATTTGCCTCTAAACGTTCTATAAATAGAACCTCCGGGATACATAGTCTACGTCCGGCTTCTGCTCCCTGTCATGGTAGAGTCACAAATTGCTAGCAAGAACAAGCTCTAAAAACTGCATCCTTGAGAAAATGTGACCAGGTAAATACCACAGAGTCGCTTATGCTCATTGGTCAAATTCCATCAGAAGCCTGGGTGAATTCACTCTCTGCGTGTGAGCTATTGCCAGGGTGGCGTGGTTTACTGCTTGACAATAAGCTTTCATTTATTTGTTTTTGGCATGAGTGTGTGTATGTGTCAGAGTGTACTTGAATGTGTGTGTCTGTGGAGGTCCAAGGGCTACGCTGGGAGTCATCCTGGATTGCTCTTCCTCCTTATTGTTTTGCTCTGAGATTTCCCAAGCTCTGCCTTCCAGAGCCAGAAGTCTAGGTCACCACTACATCCACTAGAGCAATATTGTGTGGGATGTGGGGATCTGAGCTCAGGTCTTTTGGCTCTAACCCCTGAGCTGTGTCTTCAGCCCCAGCTTCAATTTTTGTAAATACAAAGAGCACTGTCAAAAATTAAAGAAACATTATACTGTGGTTTAAAACCTAAGCTAGAGATTTAGGGTGGTTGAGAGAATGCTTAACCAGCATATAGGAAGCCCAGGGCTCTGTCCCCACAACTGCAGAAAGTAGGTGTGATGCCAACTGCCCATGGGAGGCAGGCACTTGAGAATCAGAAGCTCAAAGATACATCACGCAGCCCAGGACCTTGGTGCGTTTCTAGCTGAGCTTCTTTGCTCCTTGCTCTCAGCTATTGGTCTCTCGTCTGCACAAGACATTCAAAGTGAGTCATAAAATGAACAAATTATTAAATTGCAACATTATAAAAAAGTATGGACAGTGCATTGGGAGCTCTTTATTCTTCCCCAGAAACTTTAGATTTGCTCATAACTCTCTTTATGTTTGACCCCCTCCCCCACGGCATAGTCCCAGCCCCTCCCCCCACAATGCCAATTAGAGATGATTAAATTATAAGGACAGGCGAGCACAGAGAACATGCTAGCTGAGCACAGGGGAGGAACACTACATGTGACATGAGAGAAGCTAGTCTCTGTGCATGTGTCTGCAGAGGGGGCTCACGCTGTAGCCCAGGCTGGCTTCGAACTCCCAGAAAGAGCTCTTCTGTCTCAAGTGCTGAGAAGGACCACCTCCCCCAGTTAGGAAAACTACGGTTTGGGCATTAGCACAAACGGCTTATTTCCAAAGGCAAATAGATGAGCCTACAGTCACTGGAAATCAGTCCATTTGTGCAATTTCTGAGCAAATCTGTGATACCATCTGCCTTTGTCTCTAAATAACTTTGAGTTCAAAAGTTTACCAGGGTTCCTCCGGAGCTCAAGGATTTGAGGTTCTCCGTGGTAGCGCTGTGATACACAGGAAGGGGTGCTGGTTCAAACCCCAGTGCTTCCAGGTGGAGAAAAACATCCAGGCTCAATGTTTTGGTAAAGCGGTTAGGGAAACTTGAAGTCAATCATGAACGACAAGTAAATAAACAAATGCACCGTTTGATGATCGCTCACTGACATTCTATTGCAATTCATCTCTCTCTACAACTGCCAGCTGACCTCTGCTTAGTGATGTGATTATCCCAGAAGATGCTTGTCCTGTGCTAGGCTGTCTCAGCTTTATAAAGTGACAGTCTGGTTGGTTTATACTTCAGGGGGTGGGGGGGGGGAAGACAAAACAAAACAAGGCAAAGCAAAACAGGCTGTTTCAGGAAGACACCAGCTGCCACTGCGCGCGCGACTCCAAGCACAGCCCAGCGACGCACACTGTTCCATGCTGGGTCTTTCTTCTGACTCTCTTCTCCGGTTCCTTCGGGGACCGTGGGCCTAGCCCGCTCGTAGAAGCTCCCTCATGGAATGTTCTGAATGAACAAATTATGACTGTCCTGTATCTACTCCCTTCCTAGCTGTTGTGACAAATACTTGCTAAGTCTGCTTAAGGAAAGAAGGGAGGCGCTGTCTATCATGGGGGGTGGCCATGGCAACAGGAGCATGATGCAGCAGGTCACACTGCAGATGCAGCCAGGAGGCAGGAGCGATGCGCGCTGCTGTTAGTTCCCTTTCCCCGGTTCCCCTTTTCTTTCTGCTTGGAGCCCTAACCAGTAGGATGCCTTAACCGTCCATATGAGGATGAGTGTCTTCACCTCATTTAAGCAATTCTAAAAACTCACTTGAAAAATAGGACCGAGAACTAATCCCGCAAGGTGATTCCAAATCTCATCAAGTTGCTCGTGAATGATGTCAGAGTGTTGCTGTACTCTTGCAAAGGAGGAGCACTTAGCAGGCAACACTGCTGTGTCTAAGTCCATTCCCATTTCACAGCAACCTCTGGAGCTGGAAGGTATTTGATGATTCTAAAGACATACATCGCTCATTAGGATTTAGTGAATTTCAAGCACATGACCTACATAGATAGCTGCCCATCTGAAGTTATTCTGCATCATAAAGGGTATATTCATAATTATGATGAATAAAACTCAATGAACTTAAAAAGAATAAGCTATATATTTATAATACTTTGATAACATCCACTAATATTTAGAAAGTCTCTAAGCTAATACCAGAAGCACTGCAGTAATTTAATCTAACATTTATCTCACAGAGGAGGAACGGGCAGCCCAGAAAGGAAAGGGATTTGATGTAATAATTCAGGCTCTATACTAACGACTGCATCATCGCTGTACCAATATAAAGATAGCTCCAAAATTGCATTCATAATTTTCTAACAAAAATTTTAATGTATACCATCGTATTCATTACTGAAATGCTCTTTAACATTCATATCTGCAATGTCACTTTCATTCCCTCTTCCTTTTCTGTTTAATTTAAGAGACGTTCAACCTACTGATTTATAGCCACATGAGAGTAATAAACTAAATGTGGTGGGAAAGTATATCATTAAGGAATTTGAGGTATGATTCCATAAACAAAAGAAAATTAGATTTCTCAAAATGTATTTTCACATACAATAAAAGAAAAGCTGTCACTATTGTACGAAAAAACTTAGTGCTGATCTGTTATCATTAAACACGCACTAGGATAATTATTACCTTTGAGCATGCTTTCTCCCTGCCTTACAACAAGTGCACCTTTGGATTAAAAAAATAAATATTAATTAAAGCAAAATTGTTCTGCGATGAGCCACAGGAAAAAATCCCTACAATGTAAAAGAAAAGAAATGCATACATTAAGCTACTTCTACTTGTATGTATATTACATTACATACCTCGTGCAGTGCATCTGAACAAATGTTATCTCAGAAAATAGTGGTTAAGCACTATTTAAAGGGAACAAGTTCCTAAGCAAAGTCACTTCCTTTCAACATATTCTACAGCTTACTTGCAAAAGCAGGGCATTTCCCAGCTGTGTGAGGTTGTAGAAAAACACAGCACCCTTAGAGTTTGGTCAGCTGTCAACTCTAACATGGACTTCTAAAGACACCTGCTATAGTGGGTAAGCATCCTTAAAACTAGAAGGTCACTTTCTAAAGAAGCCAACAGATGTAAACCACATTCCCTCTGCTCATGAATGGTCACACAACTTCCTGTGCTCTAATACTCTCAGAAATACATAAGCTGAGTGCAGTCAGTGTGTGTAAGGGAGAGACACAGGCAGTGGTTAAACAAAAAAGAAGTGAAATTACCCAAAATAAAAAAATAAAATCCCCCTGGATCTAACATTGTCATTAATCCCATGGCATACCCTCATCTGTTCGTCCATGCCCCCCAAAAGTCAGTAATGAACTTTTTTGCATAAAGGTCAAGGAAAAAGAATACTTTTAACTGCAGTCTGATGTGAGGGAAGCCAGATGTGTGCTACATATACATGTGAAAGATGGATAAAAAGTTACAGACACAGTCAAGCTAACGCTGCAAGGAGATTTATTGCATAAATCTAATAGGAAGATGTGTTGCAAGCCATCTGGTAAGTGACTTATATAGCTCTATACATTAGCATCTGTTGTCATGTTTTCCAAGTTCAGAATTCCAAAACTGTGCTGATGAGTCTTCCGGATGGGATGAGTTTGCTATGTGCAAGATTTTTAAAAATGCAAAAAAAAAAAAAAAAAAAAAAAAGGTTTGGCCTTGACCTCGAAATTCTCTAGAGGTTACCACCAGCACACCCTAGATCGTGCTGCACAGAGTCCTTACAGCACAAGATGTGTAGGTAGATCAACGACCATGATTGTTTTACAGCCAGAATACTAATCCTCGGCGTGGTGTGGTGATGTCCCAAGGTGACTCTGGTGCCTCGTGCCAGGTGCACAGCTGGAATGCTGAGCTATGAAATCCTTGATGGTCTCCCCCCTTCCGGGCCTTGAACCCAAATGGAAGCTTTATGTCCATCCTCCATGGACAAAACAGAATGTTCTTCAACTAAGTGCAAATGCCTTGGGAGGAAGGCTGAGTGATTCTGTTTGCTTGAGTGTTACCCCCTCTTCCACTGATAGAAGAGAGCCCCTGATATGAAGAACTCGAGAGAAGAAGAATTTATCCAGGCTCATGGTTTGGGAAGGTTCTGGACCTAAGGGAGAGGGGGAACAGAGAAATTCACATCATGATGGCTAGGAAGAAGAGACAGAATTTGTGTTACAGGTTTTGCCCCCTCCTCCTTTTATCCCCTGCACGGATGGTCTCCCCAGCCTATGAGGATGAAGCCTACCTACATTCGAGGTGGTATTTCCCCTTTAACTAATCCTCTCTAGAACTATCTTCCAAGGATACTTCCAGAGTTGTGCTTTACTGATCTCCTAGAGCTACCCTACATAACTGAATGGATAATCGAGATTAACCACCTCAGCCTGAGAAAGGGCCTTTCGCAGTAGGAGACTAGCCAAAGGTTTTGGATGAATTGCATGCCAAGTCCATCCTGCTGCCTGAGAAACAGAGGCCAGAACAGGCATGACACAGAGTTTTGTCTCAATGAGACTAGCAAAATGCAACGTCCCAAGAACTAAGTCTTTCAGCCTGAAGCATAAAACATAGAATAGTTGGGATGGCTGGAAGAGAAGAGAGAAAGAGTCTTGCAGGAGGATCTGAAAATAATTAGCTTACTTATGACAGAGAAAATGATAGGAGGAACAATGGCCTTGAAATATACAAAAGAAAGCAGCAGAAATAACAGCCTCTACGGTAGTGTCAAAATGAAAAAAGGGCAGAGAAAATTGGCAATACACTTATCTTTAATTTTTAGGTTTAATAGGAGATCTAATTATTTTCACATTCTGTCAACTGTCAAGAGTCCAAGAAGCAGAAATATTACACATTAATATTTTAGGACTTTTTTGTTTTGTTTTGAGAGTCACTGTTTTGAAACCGCCATCCAAATAAAAAGGCTGGTATCTATCAGCATTGGCCGGCACTGCCGGAAATCTGCCTCTCGCCTTATTTGAAGCTCATGCAGTGGCATCATTGTGGGGAGACGAGTGTGGGCCCAGGGGCACACAACACTTGTGGCAGGCTTGTACTCAGTGTGATTGCCATGAAACGCCTGCTTAAAATAGAGAGTTCTGGGGCACAGAAGGCAGACGGCAGTATTAGAGCGAGGGAAGGAAGTCTCTGATTCTAAGAAGCCACGGAGCTTCTCCTTCCCCCCACGAAATGGACAAACATGGCCTCGCTCCACACCTGTCCCATCCTCCCTCTTTCCCGTGAGCCACCACTCGCGGCTTCACCAGAAGTCCCCTCAGTGCAAGGCTCCATCAGTGAGTTAGCTGCCTGGTGCCCGGGGGTACTGCCCCGTGGTGGGGATGCCAGGCAGACTCAGGGGCTCCAAGAGTCAAGTTCCAGGTGGTTACCAGTGAAGAATGTCTCTGCAATTGGGGACCCACGTCGGACACCTCTCTGGAATGGTAATTTCTTCATTCTTATTCAACTCTGCCAGGCGAGCTAATATAACTTGATCTGAATCGGCCATGTGATCCCGATGGCGTCCTGCTAATGGGCTGTTCACTTAATTTATGTAATTCTAAAAAATTAAATAGTCATATTTTAAAGCCCCTCTGCAGACAGAAAGTCCGCGTTTCAAAGTTACAATGTCTTTATAAATCAACATGATCAAACTTCTTGCCTTGTTGATTGCCCTGTGCTGGTGTGAGAAAAATCTTCTAGAATCTCCTCCATGAGTCACTTAAAACGCGTGGAGGGAAACTAGGATTTTCATGCTGGGGCAAGGCAGTGCAATGCATCTGTTGCTTTATGAATATATAGCAAAGGCTCCCTGTACAACTGCAGAAGTTTCTACAAAGAGAACATGCAGCAGGCCAAATGACATGTTCAAACGCCAACAAAATCAAATTCACTTTCTGTTGCAAACACACAATTCCAGAAAAGAAAATACAGTTACTTTAGAAAACACTGACTGGGAGCGCCCCGTGTTGGAAGCTTTGTGCCAGAGATTGGTAATTTTATCTCTGCTTTAAAAAAAATCTATTTCCTTACCCTGGCCAGCATGCATAATGGCTGCCAGAACATCCTTAGGCTCCGTTAGGATCAGAAAGACTACTCGGAGGAGTCAGGTTCATGCTACTGCTACCCAATGTAAACCTGCCCTCTCGATTCTCCCTATGGTGTTCTTTCCCTGGAAACTTCCATGAAGAACCCAGATGAAACCCAGACATTATTCCTCTTTTAGAACAGGACTGCACGTATATCCTCGGCTTTCTGTGTTTGATATCTGCTGTGTTCTAGCTCATAAACCATTTCCTACAAAAATACCTGTATTTATTGTCAATATTGGGCATGTAGTTCACTAAATAAACTGAGCATATACCATAGATTTTTGTTCTTATTTTTTGAGATATAGGGACGAATGTGCAGTCAAACACGTGTTTTCTGCTAATCTCAAAGCTCTTCCTGGATCACTGGCAGGAAGGAAAATCATTCAGTCTGTTTCAGAGTCCAGTTACAAACCAGGAGATGGTTGAAGTTAGTAAAGTGCTTGCCTTGCAAACATAGGGATGGTATCCAGTTTCCAGAGTCACAGAAAAAGCCTGTCACGGTGTGTGTGCCTGGCACAGTGTGTGCCTGGCACTGCGCACGTCTATCATAGTGCGTGTGTCTGTCACGGTGTGTATTCCTGTCATGGTATACGTGCCTTCACGATGTGTGTGCCTGTCACGGTGTGTGTGCTTGTCACAGTGGTGTGTGCCTATCCTCCAGTACTAGGAATAGGTAGTAGGGTATCCCTGGGGTCTAACTTCCTTAGTAAATGCCAGGCTAGTAAAAAGTAAGATGGGGGCTGAGGCGACGGCTCAGGGAATATAGCTTTGGCCTCACAAGCGCAAGACCTGAGTTTGGATCCCAGATCCCACGTACAAATGCAGAGCAGAAAAGGCACCAAGATCCTTGGAGGGAAGGAATTGACAGCCACAGTAGTGTTCCTATGCTTAAGGGGAACACGGGAAAGGGTTCAGGGAAAGGCCACTGGGTCCTTGTACGTCATCGGAGAGGAGGGCCCAGAGGAGAGTCAGGCATGCACAAGAAAGGACTCTCTGAGAATTGGGGGGGAGGCACTGGGGGATGGGGAAGGAGGGGTGAGGGGAGGGAGAGCAGGGGGTTCGGGGGGAGGAAGAGGGAGGGAGGGAACTGGTGTACCTATTAAGTTTGTATGAGCGGAAATAATAATAAAAATGTATAAAAAAACAAAACAAAACAAATGCAGAGCAGAAACGCAGCAGGTTCCCCTGGAAGGTGGGGGCTGGGAAGCCCCTGAACAAAGCAATAAGGACATAGAGCGATCCAGGGTGATTCCGATGTTACCTTTAGGCCTCCACGGGCACAAGACACTCAAGGAGCCTCTGGTGTGTGCGCACACACACAACACAGACACAGACACACACAGACACACAACACACAGACACAGACACACACAGACACACACACACACAACACACACACAGACACAGACACACACACAGACACAGACACACACCCGTGATCCTGACATCTGACATCAGCCTTTGGTCTCTACACGCATACACATGCACCTATGTCCCCTCAAACACATACAACCAAAGCCCAGCCGCAGTTGGGAGAATGACATGACACAAGCCTTCAGAGTTGGTGCAAGGACGGAAGAGGAAGAGGGTTATTCACCAAATGTCAGTGGAAAAAACCTATGTGTTAATTAAATATACATTCATTGAGCCAGATAGATACCAGCTATGCACTAACACTGTCTGTATCATATACGAACATGTGTGACACGTGGTGTGTGCACAGGATATGTGCAAATACATGAATATGCACACGTATGGAACAGAGAGGTGGTTTCTCAGAGGCACCATCAGAGTTGTCTGAAGGGAGGAGAAATGGGGTAAAAGACAGGGAATGGCAGATAGGATACCTATCTACCTGGGGCTCCAATTCCCAGGAAATGTTTTGTTGGGGAAACCTCTTTCCCTGACCCTTTTTTACCCCAATTTCCACTGTTCCTTTCTTTCTACAGCTGAGTTATCGCCACAGCTCCTTCTCTCTTCCCATAGTAAAACTATCACACTCAACACCCCTTGGATTTGTTTCCACTCGATTGCTACTGCTTGTCCTTAAGGACAAACACGCACTATTCCCATGTAAAGCCCTTTCTAAAACTCTAAACTACAACCATCTTTGGTCATTGTCCTTCCTTCCTTCCTTCCTTCCTTCCTTCCTTCCTTCCTTCCTTCCTTCCTTCCTTCCTTCCTTCCTTCCTTCCTTCCTTCCTTCCTTCCTTCCTTCCTTCCTTCCTTCCTTCCTTCCTTCCTTCCTTTCTTCCTTTCCTTCCTTTCTTTTGACCAATAAGTCAACACCATGAATTTCTGAAGTTCTTTCTCATACTTTTAAGTGTTTTCATTTTTCGAGTTTCCAAAATATGCCTAGTATGTTTACCTCTGAGTATGAATATCCAGCTGAGTCGAACATGAACTGAATTCTTTTGATATACTTTGATCAACTTGAAATTTATCCACACTCCCTTTATACACTTTATTGAGCTAATAGTTGCCCCTGTGCCATAAGTCCATATGGAGGTGGCAAAGGGAGTTTTTCCTCCTTATAATCTAATGATCAGAGATGAAACAATCTGTGTTTTCTAAGGTATTTGCCTAGATAACAGAACATATTGTTTTAATACAGATGTTGTGTGGGTCGCGTGGGGAGACATTCACTGAAGAATACGGTCTGACTTTTTAAGCATAAGTGTATGTAGATGAGCACATGCATGCTTGTGTGTGCAATTGCACATGTAAATTGTACATGGAAGCCAGAAGAAAAGCTTGAGTTCGTTTCAGGAAGGCTGGCTAACTCACTGAGACAGGGTGTCTTGCTGACCTGAAACTCTCCCATAGTCCAGTAAACCTTAGGGGGTCTTCTCATCTCTGTGTTCCAATGCTGGGGTTGCAGATGACACCACATCTGGCATTCCCATGTGGGTATCAGGACTCGAACTGGGGTCCCTGTATTTGCAAGTCAAGTGCTTCACCGACTGAACCAGCCCCCCCCCCATGGTCTAATATCTTAAGTGCTCTGAAAGACGTAAGCCATGGGGAAAGTATAGCTTTTCTGGCTAAATGTGTAAAAACTAAAATCAAAGTCATGTTTGGCTATAAAAAAGTAGCAATATCATAATCTACAAATTTGTGGTAAATAGGCCTTTAAATAGTTCACATTCTCCTAAGAGCCCATCTCAAAAAGCCATTTAAAGCTAAAAGACATTAGTCAGTTTAATCAGCAGCAATCCATGTTCTATTTTCCTCCAGGCCAGGATCTCCAGTGTGACGCCAGCTTTCATCCTCCAGCGACACTCCTACCTCGGCCAGAAAGCGTCACTCCCCTGCTCCCCCAATCTTCAAGTTAGAAAACTGCTGCTCCCCATGCCAATGCAGCCTGACTCCAGCCGCAGAATCAACAAAACAGAGACTCAAACTTGACTCTGGCCTGTTCTGAGGCCCAGACTCTCCGACTGGACACCCTGACCCAGGGTGAGAATGACGAGTACCAGTAATACCACTGAAGAAACACACAGCAGAGTATCTTCAGCTACTTATCAGTGAAGGAAATTTTCCTGAAAAAGCCCAATAGCCCTCCGCACATTCTTCCTGAGTGGGCATCTGTACTGGTTACTCTATTCTGTGCTGCTGAGAGAGAGCACCCAAAGCCAAGCAATGTAAGGGAGAAAGGGAGATTTATTCAGCTTAATGGTTCCTGAGGGGAGAAACAGTCTCTCATGCTGGAGGTGGCATGGCTGGAGGGAGAAGCTAGAGGCCTATGTCACTGCAGACCTCTGGAGGCTGAGAGCTGGTAGACTCCTCCCTGCAAAGCAGAAGCCACCAGGAGGGTAATCTACCTCAAGGCACACCCCCTGTGGCCCCCTTTCTCCGGGTGCCATGACCTTCCCAAACACATGAGACTGTGGGGGACACATTTCAAACCATGACAGCATCCCTTCTTACTTTAGAGAACTAGTGGGGCTCTTTCTTTGGTAGCGTCAGGAACTGAACACAGAGCACCGTTCAGGTAAGTCAAGTACTCTACTGCTGAGCCACAACTCTAGCCCCATGATCACGCTCAACTCCAATACTTCCTATGACCACTACATACCTGAGTTGGGTCAAGAAAAATAAGAAGATTGACGTTTGATCAAAAATAAGAAGATTGACATTACATAGTCAAGCATTTTTATACTGAGATAATATTGCATGCAATGTTGCATGTATATGTTAGCATGTACTTTTAGCATTGAATGCTATAGTTATGATTTAAAAGTTTTAAAATATGAGATTTCATCATAGAAGGGGAAAGACCTCAAGAGAAGCCACACCTCTCTGAGAGATTGATGGAGGTTAATGCTAACGAGGCAATGTGAGATGGTTAATGCTAACGGGGATATACCTTAGCGGTCTATCCATTGATGTATGATTCAGGCTCCACTAAGTACTCAGGCCATGACATAAAGGCAAAGCAGAGAAACCCAGTAGGCCACACATGCAAAAGGACTTGGAAATAGGAGGGGGTCTGGCAGGGGAGAAGGTTTGTAATGGGAGTAGGAGGGGGGATGGGATTGGGGATTATGGTGTGAAAATATTATAAATGTGCTATATTCATGTATGATACACAAAAAGAATTTTACATATATATATGAAAGATATGAATATTACAGTTCAGTTTACCACATTTTTCCACCTAATAATGCAACTGACCTATTCATAACTGCTTTTATGGTTTTCTGCCATGGATGGAACAACCTACCTCCTTCCTACGAATGGCTAGGTTTTCCTCTGGATAAGCTACAAAGGACTCATCTTCATTGAACTATATTAAAAAGACAGGCCTAAATGCATTCATGTCTCTCCACAGACCTATTACATCAAAGGAATATAGAAGCCCTCCAAAGTCATAATAAGAACACTTTCCACATTCGGAAATGTTAGTTTTCAGTATCCTGCTGGAAAAGAAGATAAAATCTTCTGCAGGATGAGACTGGGTATTCATGATGATGGTAGTTTCTCTGCCTGATTGGTTAAAGAAGACAATACAATTTGTAATTGATTTTTTTTTTACCACTAAACAACTAATTTCGTCTTCCCAAAAAAGCTCTAGGGTTTATTAACTGTGCAATCCCAATTTACTGAGTCCTTTCATAAAATTAGCCCTTCGACAATGCAGTTCTTCCCTTGTTTTACTTCTATTTTAAGAAGGGTTTCTCATGCTGCCTTTTATTAAGACAGCCAGCCACTCTTCCCTTATTTATGCACTTTTCTCATGGTGACAACTGATTATTAATTATAGCTACAGAAAATTTTAATTCAATCCTGGCTTCATTTTCCTTATTTCCTGGGATCACACAAAAGCCTTTATCTTCAAATTGTAGCAAACACTGGCTCTTAAAAAGGGAAGATGTCCTTCCATTCTCTAAAGAAGATGTTCAATAGCTGCTATCCACTGAAATTCTGAGATTGCTAATTTCTTAATGTGGATTACTCATGTTCTTTGTTTTTGTGCTCTGTGATAATAAGTCTAATAAATCGATGGTAGTAATAAAGTCCCCTTATTTAAGTACCCGTTTCCTATGGTAAGTCTAGCAAAATAACTTGACTGTATGTGTGCCTTTCTCTATTTTAGCTGTTAGGAGTGTGGAATCTATGCAGTGGAGCATCGAAGACCATATGAAAATCTCACCTGTACAGAATCAAATTGGTCTTTAGTTGGTTCCGAGCAACTGACACACTTGTCCCTGGGTGGAAGGACAATAGACCCTGTGACAGATAAGTGTGTGGATGTGGATCTCGAAATAGAACCCTGGGAAGATCAATAGATGTGGCCCAGGGAGCTTGTACATTCTCCAGCGCCCAGCTCACGGTATTTCTAAGTGGGTGGGAGACATGATCCTCAGCTGCTGTGAATGGAAAGGAAATTCGATGCCATCGGAGGGAGATGCCAGGGCTTAGGCAGTGAGATAATGCTACAGAGAATAGAAGAACCAAGGAACGCAAGGCTGCCCTGAGGGAGACTAAAATAAGCCCAGCCTCCCCCTCCCCCTCCAGTTAGGGGACAACCTGAGAAAGGCCAGAGACTGGATTTCAGAGTCTCCGGCCTAGACAAGGAAGCAGCAAGCTTTTAACTTCCTCGCTGCCAAGCCACGTACCACCCCAAGTCGTTCCAGCCACATCTCAGCGTTGTTTTTCTAAGATGCAATAAGGCAAAGATTGCTGACACCTTTTTGTCCTTGGGTAGGAGGCCGTCAAAACGCTGACTCCCCACCCTGACAGGTACCCGACCAGGGTGCCCCGGACACGGGCTCCGATCAGACGTTTCTCCAGTTGCTGAAACACCAATTTCAGGCCCAAATGCCTGGGCACAAGTCCACGGAGCGGGCTCTTCACGGGCTAGGCACACTGTAGAAAGCGGTTCTCTTTTTGTTTTTCAGAAAGCAACTCAGCAGTCTGTCAATCAAGGGTCCTGCGTTTGACAGCCTAGGGACACTCCCTTCTGACCTTGCAGCGCCAGGAGAACAGGAGGCTATAAAGTGGCTGTCAGAGAAACTCTCCTCCCATGAAATCAAATAAAAGGATTCCTGAAAGGAACCTCTCCGTGGGGGTTCCAAGGTGCAGCACCCTGAGTCTTCAGCCTAGGTTTCCAGCAAGCGAGCGAGGTTTCAGGAGACACAAAGGCCAGAGGCTTTCATATGAGAGCATTGCACAAAGTAGATGAGGTGATTCTTGTCTTTCCCACACTATTTGACACTGGATTGGGATGCCCGGTCCACCACCAGCTTCGTTCTCTTGATACATCATTTCCCGTTAAGCCAAGAAAGAGTTGAATTCAAGTGAGGATTCTCAAACTAATCATTATTTTTATTGCATATAGAAAGTAGAGGAAAAGATGCAAAGGTGTTCTACTACGTATTTTAGGCCAGGACTCAAACTCTGGGTGTAGTCCAGCACACAGTTTGTACCCTGTAGGTTTTGTGTCTGTGAAAAATACTCTCAATAGCATGAGTATATTACGTTGACCTTTTGTTTTGGAGGTTCTTAAAAAGTTTATGTCATGTTCACCTTGTAGATGAACATTATAGGTTCTCAGGCCTAATAATCTCTGATTGAAATCCACCAATCCCGTTGTCAGTCAGGGATATTTTCAAGGGATTAGAATATAACCAAATTTCTTCCTTAAGAGCACGTGATCTATAAGGAGACAGGGGTCTTCCATGAACCATAAACTGGGAACACAACCAGTTATAGACTCTGTCACTTCTATAGTTGAGTTGAAAAATTACCAAGTCTGGGCTATCTAGGGAATATTTACTGGAAAATTCCATTGTATGAGAGAATACTCTCAGTGGATACATCTCTTCCTTGTCTCCATCTTGCGAGTGTCCCTCACGCCCCAATCAAAATGCAGGACAGATGGCTTGTGATATAAACGCTGAACTTGCGGCTGTTTTACCTTGATTCCCTAAACATGAGCAGAACACTGACAATCAAAACATGCATACAGCACACAAAGGTGTGGGACGTCTTCCTGTAGTCCTGTTTCTTTGGAGAGTCTGTCTCCTAAATATGCACAACACTCCATTCACTTCTCCCACTTTCCCACCCCAAACCTTAGAATAGCAACTTTCTAAGAAAGAAGAAGCAATAAAGAAAGATTACACAATCTTATTTGGGCAACAGCTAACATATGGGTATCAAGGCCAAAAATATGGATTTCAAGATAAAACATATGGACGTCCATATGGAAAAAAGGGGTTCCTGGCCAGAAGCTTTGAGGCTGCGTTTTTTATGCCTGCTCGAATGGTACAGTTTCTCCCTTCTGCGGAACATCACTGTCTGCCGGCAGATTATAATGTTAGAAATTCACATGCAAATTTCACAAAATGCTCCACTGTTATCCTCTTTATTTGATTTTTTTATTCTCTTAATCCTTTTCATCATTTAATAGCTCAACAAGTAAATGGATTTTTAGTGAAACAGTGAGGCTTATTACATCAATCCCATGGTTGATGCACGCTCAGCTAATGAAACTTTCTTTTCCAGAATGGCAAAAAGGAAATCCTTTCAGTCCTACCCACATGCTCCTATGAGTGTGCACACGTGCACAGGCATGAGAGCGCACACGCGCACCTACATACACACACCACACGCATACAACACACGTGTCCTAGGC
Source organism: Typhlomys cinereus (assembly GCA_023101885.1). Lineage (NCBI taxonomy): Eukaryota > Metazoa > Chordata > Mammalia > Rodentia > Platacanthomyidae > Typhlomys > Typhlomys cinereus. The sequence continues at coordinate 6,328,725 of JALPQD010000093.1, read as the reverse complement.
AGTTCCATTAGGACCATGAAGCACGGTGGCCTTTTGCGTGTCTTCTTCAGTATGTACTACTGCACACACACATCACAGAGACGCCAAACATGGGCCAATTAAGAGACGGGTTCTTAACAAAGTTTTCACTTTCATCTTTTACTGTTTATTCACAGAGACTATGTTTTTATTTCCTCTGGGGACACAAGGAATAAGTGTCAGGAGAAAGCCGAGACTCTAGAGGAAAAGAAACAGCATCTTTGGTGCTGAGACTAGCTCTAAGATCTGAGCCACGAGATAGCCCAGTGGGTAAGGTACCTGTTTGGAAACCTGGCGACCTGAGTTCAATCCCCAGAAGCCTGCGTGGTAGAGAGAGAAAACTGACTTTCGAAGTTGTTCTCTCACCTTCACCCATGCGCATGTGTATACTACGTAAATTCTCATAGATGAATATAAATTTTCATTTTCTAAAAAATCCTTCATGAGCAGGTATTTTTTGGGACAAATAGCAAGTGGTACCCCCCAATTGCCAGAACTCCTGGTTGGAACCCTGAAAAGTTTGGCAGTTTCAAAGGAAAAGGGTCATGCTTCCAGATGTTTAGTCCTTGAACCTCCACTGTCTGCCCAGGACATCACCCTTCTCCTGACAGCTCCCCAGGGACTTGACGTGTTAGCTCTCCCAAGGACAGACGCTCACCCGTTGCTGGGAATCACCTCATGGGAGTTCAGCTGTGCTGATGAAAGCTCTCAGGGCTGCGTCTGACCTTGTGCCCCTATGGTACATGTTGGGGGTAGGTTCACAACTCTGTTGTGCCGTTCTTTGACCGAGTTATACCCGCGGTAAAGAAGGCAAGGAAAACACAGAGAAATTACACTCGCCAAGAGGACGAAGCAGTAGCAAGCTGATCTATAGCAAGGAATACAGCCCCGACCTCCCATCCTTTAACCACGCTTGGCTCGTACAGCAATTACATGTGAATTATTTAACCGACCTCCCTACCAGCGGCCCCGCTGGGCACCTTTAGACCCAGAATGAAAGGCCCTTTCCCGCCGCCACTCTTTATACTCAGCCTCGGATGGCCACTTTCACCTTCTTTTGTGACGACTTTCTTCTCATGTAGCCTCCAGCGCCAGGGACTCTGCTCCGTTCTGCCCCTAAGTAGAAGCCCAGAGACTGGGCAGATGGCTCAGGAGTTACACTTTTGCCTAGAAAGCAAAAGGATTGCCCAGATTCCAAGCAAAAATGCCAGACAGATATAGTGGCAGCCTGTAATTATGGCACTGGGAAAGTGGAGCCCGGGAAACCTCAGACCAAAGCAATAAGGAGGAAGAGCAATTCAGGGTCACTTTCCAAAATCATCCTTGAGCTTCCATAGTCTCATACAGTGTCCTCTAATACACACACAAACACCTCCACGCACACACTCCCACACCTACAGACATTCACACAGACACACACACAAAGAGACATACACACACACACACACACACACACACACACACACACACACACGCACACGCACATGCACACAAAGAACAGAATCCAGGGACTGGGAAGATTGCTTAAGGATGAAGACTTTGTTTCTCAAGACCTGAATTTAAATCTCAATATCTCACCAAAGAAATGCCAGATAGATATGGCAGCCATTTGAGAGTCTAGTCCTGGAAGGTGGAATCTGGGAAAACCCAGAGCAAAGCAATAAAGAGGAAGAACAATCAAAAATGATTCCCAATGTCATCCTGGGACCTTCATAGGCATATATATTCAAATTCTGTCTGGTACCTATGTATCCCATACGAGGGAGGGAAGGAGGCAGGGAGGCAGGGAGGGAGGAAGACAGGGAGGGAAAGAGGAAGAGAGGGAGGGAGGGAGGAAGGGGAGAAAGAAGAGAGAAAAGGAAGGAAAGAAGGGAGAAAAGAAAGCTCAAAATTCCCTTGCTACTCAGTTAAGTCTATCCAGTCTGACCCCCTCCGCTAAGCTTCCAAACTTGTTCTCCCTGGTTTCTTTGGACGTGTTAAACGTGCAGCATGCTATTTGCTGTTTAGTGTTTTAAATCCCTCACCCCCTTCCTTCTTCAACTCCCCATACTTGCAAATAGGCACAGTCATAGACCAGGGAAATATGGTTTTGGAAAAGCAGAGAGTCCATGAATTTACGAGCAAATCCAAAGTACTCTACAATTGCACCTTCCATCTCCATCGGGTCCGCATCGACACCAGGAGAGTCTGACAGAGTACTAAGGCCCCTTCAGTAGCTGGGAATAAATATGGATCGTGAAGAACGTCGACTTTAAAGACAGAGCCATGAAGGAACAGGGCTCCTGTTGCCCGAATATTTAGTCCTTCCGTTGAGCAGCACAGCCCCGGAAAGTAGAAAACCGCCAGAACATGCACCGCGGGTCCACCGTGCGCCGAAAGGACATGCTTCCTGCTCCCCTGGGGCTTATAGTCCTCCAGAATGTGACTGAAACTCACGGGCACGAACCATCTTCTCACGTGCCTGCAGAGCCCGTGGAAACGCTGCAAAGCAAACACACAAAACTATTGCCTGTCTGAGGACGCGTCTAGAAGGTGGGCGCCAAGCAAGGCTGCCATGCGGCGGCCGAGGGACGCGCCGCACCAAACTGTAAGAATCAAGCCGAAGGTGGGTGGCATCAGCGTCTAAAGCCAAAGCGATGCTTGACTCAGTGGAAAGGAGGTGCAGATGCTAGCATCTGGAACTGACGCAGAGCAACGCATTGTTCAGGGCTTACAGAAACAGCCTTTCCAACAACGCATAGGGACTTGCCTTTTGGGGGGTCTTCACAGCATAGAAGCAAGCAATTCTCCTGATAGGGATTTTCCCATCCTTAATCCAGGATTGCCACGGTGAGCATTCAAGGAGGACTATATAGCCTATGTTCTGCTTGATGATGAATCTCACATAAGAGACTCTAATTACAGGAGAGTTCAGAAGGTCGTGACCTAACAGGGAATTCCACTGTGCAGACTTGGGACCCCAAAGATACACACTCTTCAAAAGCAAGGCCTTAGAAACAGAGTTCAGCTTCTCTTTTAAACGCCCTTGGTCATCACTCCCTAAGGCGGGTAATTTCTCCTGTAAATAGTCTGAAGGAGCAAAGTGCGCGGAGTCAGCCAGGGCACATGGTAACCTGGGCAATCATCTGTATCTACCTGGTACATCTCTTACATGCTTGGGTCGAGGGCTGCTTCTCTCTCCTGCTTTCAACTCATCTCTTTATTAAGTTGGCTGCCCATGGAGGAATCAGTGGGGCCACCACTTCAGGACTGTCTTGATTCTCTCCGACCTTAAAACCTTATTTTTAGGAGGAATAAAGGAGGAGCTGAGGATGAGGGAAGAAGCCCAGGGGGGAAGGGAAAGAAAGAGCAATTACTTGCCAAACCAGCACATGTTCACAGAGAGCTCGGTCAAGTGGTCAGGAACAGCGCGGATGTTAATTAGCAATGAAATGAGGAATGAACCAGCATTAGCCCTGAAACTAATCAATGGGAAAATCACTCCACACAGCCGCTTAATGAAGTAGTATACAGCTGTTTATTTTTAGTTCATTTTAGTTTCACCTACCCTGGCCAAACCAAGCTGTAGTCTCCATTAATTTAAAAAAAGAAGGGAAAAAAAAGACAGAGAAAGAGAGAAAAAAAAAGAAAGTTGATCAAACATATCTTTCCAAAGCTCAGGTTTCTGCGTCTCTATAAAGCTCCACACTTATCTTTTAGTGCCCAGAGTGCCCTCGTCATGCAAACGAGGCGGGCATAAATGCCTGCCCCATGCTGGAAATATGCTTTGTAAATGATCATCAGACAGATATTCACTCAGACGCATTTTATATAATAATATGTCTTCCTGGAGGTATAAAACTGATCTAATTTTTCTGAAAGGAGAGTCTGAAATGAATGTTACCCACAGCACATCAGATCTTGTTCTCAATTTCATCTTAGTATGTGAAAGCACTCAGAAAATATGATTGCTTATGTCTCGGTTTAAAATAAGTCTATCATCTACCTAAAGACAAGTGCATAAGACCTGTTAAAATCTAGTGATTTCTGACTTTTGAAATATAAACATACTATGAAACACACAGGGATCCCAAACCAGATATCTGATGGGGAGGTGTTATTTTATCAGAATGATGTAAATACAGGTGCATTTAAACAGTATTTCTCTAGAAATTTCTTCTTTAATGTTAATTAGAAGACAAAATTTTCTCCAAAAAAGACAAGCATTCCACCTTTGCAAGTTTCAGTAATCAAAGGGACAAATCTACCATCAACTTCTAATGATGGAATGTCACTAAAAGTGTATCTATCACCAAGTATACTCACTGACAAGTGGTAACATCCTCCACTATTAGAAAAGTCAATGTTGGTAAAGTTCACCCAGATGGAAATCAGAACATCGTTTTAAAGAACACAGAACCAGGCTTCCTTGCTGAATCTTCAATTGGGTCTCAAAATACTACATAAATATTTTGGGTTGATGTCTCAGTTGACATCTGAGCTCCATTTTGGGAACCCAAAAAAGTATGAATGGTGAATGGAAAGAACAAAGATTCCATTTCTATATGCACTTCTGATCTTCACCCCTGGTACTTACTCTTACACACACACAAACACACACACACATACACACACACACACACACACACACACACATTGAACAGTCCTATAAAGTATGACACTTCCCTTTCCACTCCTCAGACCTACAGAATCTGGGCACAAATCTTTCACTGTGGACAACATGAAGAGTCTCCAAATGGTTGTGTCTTTACATCAAGTTCAAACCTAGAAAACATACGCAAAACACACTTACATTCTTCTCAAGAAAGTCAGTACAGCTTTTAGTCAAAGGTTATTCAACCTTAAATTTTAACAGATAGAAACTTCCAGAACTTGCTACTATTTAGGAAGAAAGGGCAGCCACCCTTCCTGAATGCATCTTGTGCTATCCCTTGAGAGTCCCAGCTAACGTCTGGGCAAGCATTCAGGTATACATGCCGCAGAACGATGCATCTTGAGAAAACCAAACCAAAACAAAACAAAAATCCTGCTAAATACAAACCCGGGAAACAACAGCCCACAGGTAATCCCCTTTATAGGTTGATTTGATAGCGCACAGCAACAGACACAAAGGGCCCGGGTGCTAGCACATCCACAGCTGGCTAGGAAATTGCCCAAGATTGTTAGGGGAGCTGCATGCTGGAGATAGGCGCTGAAAAGGTTAGGAAGGATAGTTAAAAAAAAGACAAACGACTCCAAAGACCATATTCTTCCAATCGCTGAAGCAAAACATGTTTATTCGATTGGTTTGTATGCCCATCGCAAAAATGCTACTTTGGGATTCTAGGACCCAGTCTATCAATTTTTCAGTTTCTGCACTTTCATGGTTGCTTAGTGCTGTTAAATGCAAATACACTTCCAATAAGAGATTTCATGCCCCTAAATTACATCCAGTTAAAAGCGAATGAAAATGTAAGGTAAATAACTATAATCAGCCATATTATCTTTCTCTCGGCACCTCTCACTTCACAGGCATATTTAAAGGCATCTCTGGGGCCCTATCCTTTCTAACAAGCGGGCACGTATTTCCGGGAATATTACTTAAGATGCTGTGCAGTGAACATTATAGGTTGAAATGTTACCTAGAGACCTAGAAGTCATTGCATCTGTTGCAATGAACCTTCTTCTTCTTCCTTTTTTTTTTTTTTTGCCACATTTTGGCTTGTCTGGGAAGATAAAAAGGCATTTGCCGTACGTGGAGGGATGAAAAGAGATGGGAAGAGTTTAAGTTTGTCTTTTATGTATAAGTTCATTGATCAGCTGTTCGGAAGAGCACAGAGTTTGAAAAGTAACTCTGGGCAGAAACGAATGTGGGGGGTGTACAGTTGCCATAGAAACCAAAAAGGAGTGAAGCCACTGGACTGCTCTTACTCAGGGGCACTATATATACCATGGGCCATTTGTTGGGGGGTCAGTAGTCCTCAGACATCAGACAGCGTGCTGAAGGATTACCTTGTTCAGGGAATGCAGAGTCCCGGGGTGCCCTGAAAGATCTGGGTTATGAACATCAAGGTCTCTGCATTTTGACTGATGCTACTGGGGAGAGCATGGATTGTACTTTGGGAAAAACATGGCTCTAGAGTGTTAAGGCCACATGGATTAAACTGACAATGGAGAATATCATTTCACGCAGACTTTCAGCCTGCTCACACAGGTTTTTCCTGCAAAGCACAGTCATGACTTACGATCAGGCCTGTGGGTGTATGAGTATGTGTATGCATGTGTGTATGTATCTGTGCATGTATGTGCATGAGTATACGTGTGCGCTCCGGGAGAGAGCAAAGTGGAGCTGAGGATTTGAAGTCAATCTGTAAATCACTCAAATAAACAAAACAACCGTCTTCTTCCAAAACACAGGATGACACTGTTCTGTTACTCGTGGGCAAAACTACTTCAGCTCGGTTTCAAGAAAGCTCCGAGCATTCTCTTTGGCAGGGTACATGAGTCCACAAGAAGCTAGTCATTCCAACTCGCTAGCTCTCCCCCCCTTCCCCCAGCTAACAGTCCTGTCACGAGCTCAGTGCTCCTGCATCCAGAGGGACAGTGTGTGTGATGAGTTGGGTCTGAGGAGGGTCCCGGCCTGTCACCGAACAGCATCTCTGTCTTGGGCAGGATCTTTTCCAGCTCTTGGCACATAGGAAGTCTTCCTCATCCACATGATACTTAGGATGGAGAGCAAAACAGACATCTACACAAGACATCCAAAGCCACCTCTTCCCGTGGGATGAGATAAGAAGACTGGAGCCTTAGCAGAGAGCCCAGAATGTCAGGAATGGGAAGGGGCTCGAGATGCAAAGTAGAGGAATCTGCCTGCTAAACCAAGCAACAAGGAGACTGCATGCGAGGCAGTAACTTCCCGCGTAACTCATGGGGGTTAGTGTCCATGTTAAGTTACTAAAGAATCAGGACGTTGGGTGTATGTGTAGCTATATCTGCATATGGGTGTATATGTGTTCATGAGTGTGCATATATATGTGTGTGTATATACATGTGAGTATGTGTATGTACATGAGTGTGTATGTATTTGTGCATGTGCATGTGTACATGTACATGAGTGTGTGTACATGAAAGTTGAATGTGTATATGTATATGTATGTGTATGTATATGTATGTGTGTATGTATCTGTGCATGTATGTACATGAGTACATGTGTGTGCACGAGTGTTTGCGCGTGTGTACATGAGTGTGTGTGTGCATGAGTGTGAGTGTGTATATGTTCTTGTTCATGGAGTGCAGGTTTCTGTGCATGCACGGAGCAAGAGGTCAATGTAGCAGTAAGTCTTTGTGCTGCTATGAAGACAATATTCAAACTCAAGCTTTTCCTAAGCGAGCACAGGAGAAATTTATTTGGTGTATGGTTTCAGAGAGGAGACATGTTCTTTGGGGTAGGAAAGGCGTGGCTGCATGCCAGACCTGCATGCAGCAAAAGCTGGAGGTCACTCGGCTCACTGCAGACACCATGATGGAGCCCGAGAGAACTTGCTGCAGATTGCTAGAACACACTGCTAGAGGAGGCAGGGTGGGGCTAACCAGCCTCAAGGACCTCCCTTATGAAGCGGTTCTTCCAGCAGGGGTCTACCTCCCAAGACGTCATGACTGTCCCAAACATCAACACCAGCTAATCATGCAAACGCATGAACTCGAGGGGGACAACTTATAGACAAACCATGACATCCAGCCTCAGATATCATTCCTGAGAATAGCATCCCTCTTGTCTTTGAAGTCAGGATCTCTCACTTCTACCTGTGACTTGCTGTCTGTGTTAAGCTGACTGACCAGCAAGCCTTAGAGATCCATCTGTCTTTCCTTCCTCGATGCCCAGATTGCAAGCGTGCACAAACTATGCCTGGCATTTTTATGTAGGTTCTAGGAAATACAATTTAGGTTCTTTTGCCTGCACATCAACCACTTTGATCTACTTTTCAGGCCTGGAAACATTAAGGTTTACAAAAGGAAAATGAAAACCAATTCATATACTCGTGTGTGTGTGTGTGTGTGTGTGTGTGTGTGTGTTACTCTTGGTAAAATACATCCCCAGAGTTCTAGAACTCTTATGCTGAATCTCAGTCCATGTGTCTCAGGCCAGTATCATCGAGCAGGCATTACCCGTGCCATGTCATGTTGCCCTATGGCAAATCCCTGTCCCAGGAAATGCCTACCGGAGACATTACCCAGGATGCAATTCTTCACGCAATGCTTTTTTGAATGGCCAATCTCCTTTTGTCAACTGAACATGGCATCTTTTGCAAAGTGTATGTGTGCCTGTCCATGACCGTTAGGCACATGCATGTGTGTAACTGTGTATGTGTGGTATGTGTGTATGCTCAGGGAAACTATGGGAGAAAGAATGGGAGGATGAGATTCTAAGTCTGCAGCAACTGATTCAGCTCTGACCGCCAGCTGTAAGGAATGGAGGGTGAGAACATGATTCACAGTGGGAACAGCAGGCAGCAGAACCCTGCCCAGATGGTTCCTGCTGGCCTGGATACCCAGGGGAGAGACAGAGCATCATTTGGAGAAATACCCAGAAACGCATTAGAAAAAAATCCACCCGGAAGCACAAGAAGTCCCTTAGGGGATTGAGGCTAGAGACAGTGGATGTTCTGGTTAAATTAAATGCCACTTACATGTTATCTACCCCAACACCCCACACACAGCTCTGGCAGCCCAATACCAGGCACTAATCACTACTGGGTTAAAAAGACAGAAGTAACTCCGTGCAGAATTCAATTGTGCACTTGCTTAGACATCTGTGCAATTGAAGGAGGGTGCATAAGGCCTACATCCCAGGAAAGGAAATCCTGTTGCATCTTGAAGAGCCTATGGAAGCAAAAGGGCCAGAATTTAACCCCCCAGATTTTAGGGCTTAAAAATGCTGGGTGAGTGTAGTGGCCCTTGTCATTCCAGCTTCTGAAAAGGAAGACTGTGAATCTCCAGAACAGACTGGCTACAAGAACTAGATCTACTGGCAAGTTCTGGATTTGAGTAGACATTCTGTCTTGAAAGCACAAGGAGAAATATCAATTGAGGATCAATCCCATTACCAACTTCAATTTTCCACATGCACATGTATGCAAGTATATTCACACATGCATGTGCCCATACACATATAAACATGCACATATAAAGCAAACAAGATTTCAAAAAGAGAGACCGGACTCAAAACTCTCCTGGCTTAACTTATTGATAATTCAGCGCTCTTGCAGATGGGCATGAATCGCCAAGACAATACCATCACACACACAGGATTCACAGGATGAATGTGAGGCCCCAAGATGACCCATCAAAACTCCCAGAGAAAAGCAGATCAGGCCTTGGTCACAGTCATCAATAACTCTTATGCCCACCGAAGACCAGATTACAAGTTGTAGTATTAATACAAAAGCAACTGAGTATCCCCTTAATAATTCCTTAGATTTCATTAGCTGCAAGTTGGCTTTCTAAACGATGCTTCTGCCTGTATACAAAGTGGGTCTGCCTGGGGTACACAGTTTTAATCAAATCTTTTGCTAAACCTTCACATGGGGGGGATATACCAGTTACGTTGGAAAATACACTGTGAGGTTACTGAAGTTAAAGTCATTAAATAACACATTTAGGGGCTGGGGAGATCACTCACGGCTTAAAGCCCTTGCCATGCAAGTCAAAGGATCTGAGTTCAGATCCCCAAATCCCACATCAAAAAAATAAGGCAGAGCCTGAAAAAACTTAGAGCAAAGCAATAAGGAAGTAGAGCATTCCCGGAGGATTCCTGATGTCACCCTTGGGCCTCCACAGGCACACACACTCAAGTGCCTTCCTGTACACACACACACACGCACGCACACACGCACGCACGCATGCATGCACACACAAAAAGCACACTTGGCTTTATTTATCGTGGTGAGCTCAGGAGACTGTTAGAACAGGAGCAACTCAATCAGAGAGGCGTGATGCTCAGAAAGCCCAGCAGATGGCTTAATACCAGCCGCTCCCAGCTGCCACAGGAAAACCAGGCGAGCCCATCTTCTAGCGGCGCACCTGAGCAGGGATGGCGACAGGCTTGCTGGGACTCTAAGTGGAAGAGAAAGTGAGGTGTCTCCTGGCACCAGCCTCAGGCCACAGGCCCTGAGCAGAGACACAGAGCGTACTTGGAACGAATACTATATTCTTCCAAATGGCCCGAGAAAATTCCTCACCCCAAATATGATTAAGGGCCATTACTCAGAACCGCCCAAGACATCCATCTGAGCAGCACCACGTGGCATTTTGTTTGGGTCAAAGTGTAGTCCCTTCAGAATTATCGCGAGAATCCAGCAAGAACTGATTCTCTCTGCATGCCCTGTATGCCAACAGATCAGCCCTGCAGATGAAAGATGCAGGAGCTACTTTAAGGAGTGTCACTAAACCAGCTGTTAGGGTTCAAGCCCGCTCTCTGCAAACAGATGCGGATGGCTGCTGCCACTCCCAGCATGCAGTGCACGCATCTTTCTGGGGCAACGGGGCTGAATGTGCGGGGCTCCCACGCACAGGCTAACCTCAGGCCCCACACACCTTCACTCGCGAAACTCTTCCTGTGTCTCTCCTGGGGCTGCCCTCTGGATCCAGCCTGCTCGATCCTCTCCCAAGACCTTTGTTCCCGCTTTCCCACTTCTGATCCCCACGTGGTCGCCTCATCCTTACTATCCAACTGCCTGCTTAGAGGCTGCTTCTTCGGGTTCAATCCCTCTCTGACTATCTGGTCAGCAAAGCCCCGGGTCTTCCCAGCACCCACCAACATGTGGGATTCCACATAGTGGCTTTTGCTGCAATTATTTGATGGTGGGACACATACGCTAGACTTTCAGGTCAGAGAGCATGTGGATTCGGTAGTTCTGTCACAGGCAGGAGTGTTGGAACTAAGGAGACTCTCAACAAACATTTAGTTACTCACACAAATTTTGAGACACTGAACTGTCTGAAACATCACATTTCGCAGTTTTTCTGGCTTGAAATGGCTGGTTTTCCGTCACATATGCCCCCCCCCCCCGCACCCTTTATTCACTTGGAAAGAGAAAGCCTACAAAACGCTAGAGCAGTATAATGAACGAAAGCCATTGGTCTGCGAATAGCTTCATTGTCTTTGCATCACGGCGAGACAGTCCTGTTCTGGAGTAGCGTGAAGTGCTACGTACGCAAGGCTGAGATCCTCGGCAAGGCCACACTCTAAAGTACACTGCAGGATTCTGCCCCATGGCATCTGTTTGAACCCGCCTTCGCCTCATGGGGCAGAAAAGCTCAGCCTCAACTGAACAATGACGCTCTCCTGGGACATCCTGGAAGATGGGCCATGTGCCTCAGGACCGTCTTTGTAGGCCACAGAGAATACGACTCCAAGACGAGTAATACGCTAGAGATGGAAGTGGAAGCCTCTGGCTGGAGAGGTGGCTCAGGGGTTAAGCCTCTGCCTTGCAGGCGGAAGGTCCTGAGTTCCGATCCTAGGCCCCACGTATAGACGCCAGGCGGAAGCAGGGGCGGCCTACGCTTCTGGTCCTGGTAGGGCGGAGCCTGTGAATCCCGGGGCAGAGTCAACAAGGAGGAGGTGGAGGCGTCCATGGTGGTTCCCGAATTCTCTCTCTCTCTACACACACATGCGCGCACACACACACACATACACACACACACACACACACACACACACACACGCATACACGCACAATTAAATAAATAATAAATAAAAAAAAGTGGAAGCCTCTGAACACAGAGCATATAAGAGAGTACTAGTGTGTGAGGGGACATCACACACTAAGGGGCCTTCTTAGGAAATGACACCAAAAGAAAGATGAGTACAGCAAGCTTCCAGAGAATTCTTGCAGTGTCTATGCCATAAGGCCCACTACAAAGTGAAGAGTAGAGAACTTCATTTTCTTTTTCAAATAACTTGCTCAACAGACCTTTTGGTTTTCTTTTGTCTACGTAGAGATGAGCATCCTGTTTCTAAAGAAAGAAATGAGGGATTTTGTTAAGTATGGATTTACTGGTAGCATCCAAAAAAAACTCTGTCTTTGTATGAATTTGTGTGTGTGTGTGTGCGTGCGTGTGTGTGTGTGTGTAAGTTTGCATGGTATGTGTATTGTGTGTAGTGTGTGTGGTATATGTGTGTCTGCATGTGCTATGTGATCTGTGTGTATGTGGTGTGTATTTGTGATATATGTGTATATGTGATGTGCCTGCGTATGTGTAGTATGAATATGTGTATGTGTGTGTGTGGTATAGACTTGTGTGTGTGGTATGGATGTGTGTGTATGTGGAATGCATGTATGATGTTATGCAAATATGCATGCATGAGTGGTATATGTGGAGAGTGTGTGTATGTGTGGAGAGTGCGTGGTCAGTGTGTATGTGGTGGGTAGGTAAGTGCTATCTGTGTGTATTTTGTGTGTGTGTATGTGGTATGTATATGTGGTGTGTGTATATGTGTGATATATGTACAGTGTGTTATGTGGTGACGTATATGTATGTATGGTACATGTGTGGTGTTGTACATGTGCAATGTATGTATGCTGTGTGTTTATATATGTGCATGGTGTATGGTTTGTATATGTGTGTATGTGTGTTGCATGTATATATGATGAGAGTATATGGCATATGTGATGTGTGTGTATATGTGTGTATGGTATCGGTGTGTATGTATGATTTCTGTGTGCGTGTGTATGATTTCTGTGTAAGTGTGCATGTATAGTGTATGGCGTAGGTGTATGCGTATATAATGTGTGTATATGGTGTGACATGTTTAATGTATGTGTATGATATATGTGTTTGATGTGTGGATATGGTGTGTTGTATATATGTGTGGTATATGTATTTATGTATATGTGTGTGCATGTGTAGTGTGGTTTGTATGTGTGTGTGCCTGTGCATGGTATGTGTGTGTGTGTTTCATGCTTGTGTGATGTGTGTGAATGGTGTTTATAATGCGTTGTGTCATGCGTATATGTGGTATGTGTGTGTGGTGTGGTGTGTGATATGTGTGTGTATGTAGCATGTGTGTGGACATGTGCGCTCATCTGGAAAACTGAAATAGTCGAGGCCCATCGTGCGTGCCAAGCTCCCAGAGCTGGAACATTCCACGCGGTGACGCGCCACGCGGCAAAGCACCGGAGCAGCAGCGTGGAGAGAGGAGCCGCCTGGCCACCGGCTGTCGCCGACTCCGGGAAAATGAAAACACAGCGGCTCTGCACCTGCTCACCTGATGGCGGGGGAAGCAAAGCCATTACCGAGTGACAGGAGACAAAAAACCAAAACCCACTTCAGCAACTCGTCCCACGGCTGGTGATTAATCTCCCACTCCCACAGCCTGATGCACATTAACCAGATAATTAATAATTTCTTTAGGGATTCCGGCTCGGCAACTGTTTTATCAACCTGCACAGCATTAGCAGGAGAGGCTGCATTTGCAGTCAAATGTCTGGAACCGGGAAAGGCCCGTGAAAGAACAGCCGGAGCCGGTGCAGTGCCAGCCTAGCTCAATGCACTAGGATCCTGGGCGCTGCCCCCCTGGCTGGCCAAACGGGACAGCCAAGGCACAGACCCTTCCTCCACAGCCCGCGACCCCTGTTACCAGCAGATGTCTAGACACTGTGCCAGCGATTTTGAATCACATGTTCTCACTGTGTACACAAAATAGAACAACACCTCAGACATAGCCAAATTCTGGAAACTCATCTTTTGGAGAAAAAAAAAAAGTGTATAACTCGACACTTTCCAAATCCAAAATTTCCCAAAAGCGTTTGATCAGAAACGGGCCAGAAACACATTTCTTGTTCCTGTGACGTCTCCTTCTCATCCATCTGGAAGAGACGCCAGGAGAAGACGGCCCTTCTGAGCCACTCCGGGCTTAGTCTGCTCTTGTGGCACAATCCCTTCGGCAGGGAGAAGCCAAAACCACTTTCTGAATATATATTTGTGTTAAGATTTTAAGACTGTGAACAAAGTCCCAAGGAGAACAATAAATCATAAGTGATGCTATTAAAAGGCTTACCATTAAAACCCTAACTTTTTCATGTTCTCTCCTAATGAGAAAAACACAACATTAAAAGTACTGGACTTTCTCTCAACCTTCTCCAAAACGCAATTTGGATGGAAAAGAAACAAAAATGCAGCCGTCCCAGGCAGAAAACAAGGGTAGTTAACTGCTCACCGCACAGCCTTTGCTTCACCCCTGTGAGCTTTTCCAAGGGTTTCGCAATAGACAACCAAATGGGACTCACAGTTTACCATTGGGGGTGCAAATAGCCACCAGAGAATGATTACGCTACATAGATCCAAAGGAGAAATTTCCCCCATGCTCCAGGGCTAGAAAGCCCTAGATTCCGCACAGTGTGCACAATAAAGATCAGGCAAAAATTAGGACAACATACAACAGCTGGGAAGACCCCAAGCCAGAGCCACCGTCTATTTCTAGCAAAAGTGCAGAACTACCCTGGAAGCATCTGCTTCAACAAACACTCCAATCTCATCTCGCTAGGACCCTGATTTTCAATGTGTTTTCCCTCCATAATTTTAAGGACATTCCTTCAACTCATCTCGGACTACGAGATAATGAATTAGGCAAAAAAGAGAAAGAGTGAAGAGAGTTAATCTATAAAGCCTTGAGCGAAACACAGGATCACGCCACAGAATAGCCAAAGTTATAATGACTTAAAATCTGCTTAACCACACTGGGCAGTGCCCGGCAATCAGGCAGAGAACTGCATGTATAACTCCAGCTCACAACAACAGAAGCACCCTATGCCTTAGGCTTTTCTCCCCAATTCAGAACTGGAAAATTATCTTGTAGTAGAACACATATGTGGAACAGAATACACATTTCACAAGCATTTTAAAGCCAAAGCAGAGACTTAAAAGCATGTATTTTTGAAATTTGGGGTCAGACCCCCCCAATCACATATACATGTCTCTCGGCGGTTCATTGGAAAATGTGGGTGGGGACTCTGAGCAATGGTCAATGATGTGACATTGTGGGAAGGCCCACACGGTGACATTGCAGAGCCCACGCTTTTGTCTTTCCTAGGAGGGCAAGAGGCAGGGCGACATTGGCCACCACAAAGACCCAGGGAGACAAATGTGCTTAAGATTCAAAGCAGCGACACCATTCTACTCTCAATGAAGAGCATGCATGATCTAGACCTGCAAAATTCTAGTTTTCATCAATGGCTCTGTAGCTCTCCTATGTCTAAGAAAGTAAAGATGGTAAAGAAGGAATCTCTGATGAACAGACACTGTCCATTGTAACCTGTGAAACTCCACTAGGAAGAGCTAGTGCTGTAAATATATGACCATGCTCCAAGAGCACAAGGACCTTGCCCAACTTACGTTCACCTTCTTAGGACAAGCATGATGCCTTCACCAAGTACTCAGAGCATTAGGCATTTAGTATGCACTGGTGGCTATTATGTGTTGAACTGAGATACTGGGAAAAAGACATGACCAAACCTAAAAGCAGTGATGTGTGCCGTTTGTTAATAAAAGTTGAAACTATCACCATCAACGAAGACACACAAAACAGACATATAAACACCAGCGAAAACCTTAGACACAGGAAAAGGCTTGGATATGAAATCATAATACACAGCTTAAATCACAGACAGATCTTTCTAAGAGTTAAGCAAGCTTAAAGGGTTAGAACTCAATCACACACAGCCTATCAAAATACTTAAGAGTGATATTGTTCACCTAGGAGTGTTGGGAGGACAGAGTCATAAATTATCAAGCACTGAAAATGTTACTATTGTTATATTATTATGTTGAAATACAAAGGCTCTGCTAATACACACACACACACACACACACACACACACACACAAGTCTCCCATACTTTCACATACAGCCTGATTCCAAAGCAAACTAAACCAAGATCCTTCCAAAGCATAAACTGTATTTTAAAATAACTACCCATCATCTCAGTCACTAATTATTTTTAGGATTTTCCTCTGCACAGCTAATTGAAAATGCTCAGTCCTTTCCATTCATTAGTTTTATTGTGAGCATAACCATGAATTGAAGGCAAATCCGTCACCAGCCTCACACCTGCCACTGCTCTGATGCGGTGACCTTGACCTCACTGGGGCATCCTCACGAATTCAGCAAAAGTCATAGGACAGGGCAGGCGACGACGAAAGGGTGGCATTTGTCGTGAGTGGGACACCACTAAGTAAGGGTGACAGATGGCTGCTCTGCTACTGATGGCAGACGCGTGGCCGGCAAGGTTTTCCTCCTCCTGAGACACACGCTGTACATCTCAGCTATACTGAGACTGTGTTGGCATGGGGGCATCCCCACGTGGGGATGAAGCACTCCTGGTCAGGTTTGGGGCTTGATTGACAGCTCACCTGCACACGCTGATACAAGTCACCTCTTGAAAAGACGAAGCACGAAGTTTACAACTGAGACCACCTGAACCATTAGCTCCAAACCTCGCTACCGTTGAATAGGTGCAACCATTAAGTGAGAGATGGCTTTATTTATTTAGGAAAGAGAGGCACCGGAAAACAGGCATGCATGACATGGCACGTGGATGGAGGTCAGAGGACATCTTTTTGCAAGTCATTTCCCTCCTTCCACCATGTGGGAGGCTGGGGATCAGACTCGAGCGGACAAGGCAGGCGCCTAACCATTGACCTAGCTACCCGCCGCCGATGAATGCTTCTAATGGACGACCTGCATTACATACATTGATTTGCATTGATCTAATTAACAAAATGATCTTATCTGATGGGCCTATAAATCGCCTTTTGACAGTTCCAAAATAAAGCAAATAACAGGCAAAAACAGATTTGGGAAAAAGAAAATAAAAATGAAAGCTGATATTTGCACAAAAAACCATTACCTGCGTACATACAGGAGTCTTATAATTGTTCCAAATTGGAAGCAACCAGGCTGTGGATAAACACATCCATGCAACGGGCTTGCCTGGCATAAAGACATAAGCGGTAAAACCCTGTATATTACTGAGAGAAAGAAGACAGTCTGAAGAGACTACACACTAGGTAACAAGAACGACATGACATCTATGAAAACACAAAACCTTAAGGACAGAGGGAAGGACTACACAAAGGACAATGGATGAAAAGGTGGAACACAGAGGATTTGAGAGCAGTGAACCTATGTTATAAGAAACTATTCTGTTTTACATATGCTACCACAAGGGTCAGTAATTGCCAACATATATTTATTTGTACAAATCACGTGAAATCAAAGTGAAGCGTGGGTCTGAGAGAGCAAGTAAATGCCAACCAAGCGCATCCACGCTATCAAATGAGCCAAGCAGGCCAGGGCGAGGGGATGAAGGTCTTGGGGCTTTTCATCAGTTACTGTGATAAAGTACCTAAAGGAGAAAGGGTTGGTTATTTCAGCTTACAGCTCCAGAGGGTCAGATTCCATCCTGGTGTGGAATGCATGGCGGCAGAAAAGACCTGCTCACCTCTCCACCACTCTCAGGAAGCAAAGAGGCGGCCAGGAGGGGGCCTGACTACAAACCTCAGAGCCCACCTACAGGCCCCAAGAAGGTACCTCCTCCAGTAAGACTTGACCTTCTCAGCCAGCGCCACCAGCTGGTGACCAAGTGATTGAACACATGACATGCCTGTTGGGGGACAGCCCCCCTCAAACCAGGACACTGTGCGTGCCTTGCTTGCACAGGGAAAGTGAGACTCTGTGATGTCTCGGTGCCTTCGTCCCAATTTTGATGGGAAGCTAAAACTGCTCTTGAAAACAGGAATTCAGGCCTCAGGTTTCGGTCAGTGACGGAGCACCTGACCAGCACCTACAAGTAAAGCCTTCAATTCGGTTCCCAGGAAAACGAAAGGTGGGAGAGAAGGAGGAGGGGAGAGAAGGAGGAGACTGGAAGACGAAGAGGCTGGGCACAGAAATCTGCTCAAGTCTTGCAGCCAATCAGATGTGACAGATGTTAGACCTAATTCTCAGCCTCCATATCATCAGCTCCTCACGTCTCGTGGCCCTATTAATACCCGAAAGCTGTTGGGTAGAGGCAGATCTTCATTCAAGCTAACCTCTTACATCTTTCTCTCGCCAAACTCACAGACCCTCACGCGGGAGCCTAAAGCCACAGTCCCATCTCATCCACAATCGGGAAGCAGAGAGAGAAGATTGCTGTGCGCACTCGGACGACTTTCTCCTTTCATATAGTCCAGGATGCCAGTGGGTGGGGTTCGCACTTCAAGCCCACCTACCCTAAGTAACCTCCCACAGGCCTGCCTGTCTCTCAAGTGATTCTTGATCTTCGAGTTACGGCTGCTATTAGTCTTCACGTGCACACCGCAAATTTGTAAAGAAACATCCTTTATGTGTATTTTTTCAGCAATGTCAAAGAAAGTATATGCCATGCTAAGTTTAAGTCAATATTTAGGACTTTTTTAAAAAGTCACTAATTATCCATGTAACCAGAGGCTGTGATTTTGTAACCAAGAGACTGGGATTCAAGCTCTAACCCTGAGCTCCCCAAGCTTTTTCATTCCACAGTTCTTGAAGATATCTTTTGTTTCCTCTATTTCTCTCCATTGCTTCATGTGTGTGTGTGTATGAAGTTCATGCCTGAATGCATGTGTGTTTGTAGGTGGGTGGGCAGGTGCACGCCTGTGTGTCTGGGTGTGCATGCACAAGTGTATGCTTATGTGTGTATTGGGTGGATGGTATTGGGAATCATCCTCGATCACACTTCCACCTCATTTTTTTGATATGGGGTCTCTAATTCAAGCCAGAACTCACCAATGAGGCTAGTTTGGCTAGTCAGCTTGCCCTGGGGATTCCTATGTTCTGCCTCCTGAGGTTGGAATGATATCCACTGACCCACTGAGCATTCTACGTCCTCTAACCCAAGCCTTGTGCCTTCTGTTTCTAAGAATGAAACACTCTCTCTCAAAGAGTGGCTGTGATACTTTCTACCTTACAGATCTCTCTTATGTGGTTGTTACGAGTGATATCGCTCAACCTTGAGGTGGCCTGAGAAGTTAGCTGTCATTACCATGTGGGCTGAAGAGATGCTCGGTGCATGAAGTGCTTACTGCACGAGTCTGAAGACCTGAGTTTGGATCTCAGCGCCTACATAAAAGCTGGGTAGGTATGGCCTGTCGTCCTATGCTAGAGAGGTGGAGCCAGGGGGCCCCTGGGAAAAGCTTGTTAGGTAGACAATCTGATTGACAGCCCAGGTTGTAACTGAAACATCCTACCTTATAGGTAAAGGGGAGAGTGACAGAGGAAGATACTCCATGCCAACCTGGGGCTTCCACATGCACATGTGTGCTGAAACACATGTGCATACATACATACGTGCGTGTGTGCGCGCGCACACACACACACACACACAAATTAAGTCTTGGCATGATTTTTGCACTTTGATGACTATAAAAATTCTTTGTTTATATCCTGAGAAATTAAAAAGGAGAGAAAAGAAATAAATTCGTATGAAAGATATATTTGCAATCATGAGGGGCAACACAGAAAGTACCAGAAACAGTGGTTCCAGTAGGTCTTGGTCAAGTTATTAAATTCCTAGCAGTCCTGTCAGTGCCTCTCTGTTCCTCACTGTAACCCTGTGTGGCTTTTCCCATGAGCTCAGCTCTCCCCGGAGGGCAGAGAATCTGCAGCTGGCTGAAGCTTCAGTTCAAATCTCACCTCTCATATGGGGAATTAAGAAACAAATATTTATAATGTGTCCTGAAGAGGGAAATTCCATTTTTTTACTATCCGTCCCTGCACTTGATCCCAACATAGTGCTACATGTTTAATGTTGATATTACAGGAACTTCACTACAGACAAAACAAAAAAATGTATCTTATGAAAATGTCCACTCTCCCCCCCCAACACACACAATCTATTCTAAACACATTGCTAAGAGTTCGTTTTTCAAGCCATTAGCAGCCCTGCCATCTTCTAAAACTACCAGCTTCTCTTAGCAGGCCTCACGTAAAGTGGCTCAGTACAGAAAGGGCTCTGACCACGGAAATGCAGCTAATGGTCAGCGGAAGCAGCTGAAAAACTCAAGTGTACAGTTTCCAAAAGGGTTCACTGAGGTAGCGGCGCAAACGCTTCCTCTGAGTTCGTCTCCCCCTTGGAACATCTCTCGACGGAGAACAACGTTGTTGTTCTCCCAACACAGTGGCCAAGATGACCAGAGGTCAGAGGTCAATGTCTCTGTGGCTCCATCAGCCGCCATGACAGCTAGGCGGGTACAAGGTCCATTCATTCCGCGACTCCTCTCCTTAACCTATCACAAGACCCTGGCTCCAGGACAGGGGGGTTTAGCTTAAACAGGCTGCCTCGGGCCAGGGAGATTGTTCAGAAGGTAAAGAGCTCATGTGGTGGAGGGGAGAATAAACTCCCAAAGGTTTTCCTCTGGGCTCCACACAGATACAAGTGTCTTTCTTTCTCCTTCCCTTCCTTCTTCTTCTTCTCTTTTCTCCTCTCCTCGCCTTTTTTCCCAAATAAATACATACTTTTTAAACAATGGTTGGTGGAGCTAAAGTGATATCTCACTACCATGTTTGCCATACAAGAACGAGGATCTGAATTCAGATTCTTAGCACCCACATTAAAATTTGGGTGTAGTGAATTGTGGCTGAAATCTAGGCCCTGGGGCTATGGGTGGACACAGAGACAGGAGATTCTTGGGTCTCAATAGTCAGCCAGTCCAGCTGAATTTAGCAAGGGCCAAGGATAGTAATTCTGTCTCAAAAGAAAAATAAAAGTTGAGGAAGTCACCCAACATTGACCTCTGACCTCCACAAGCACACATGCAGACAAGCACACCAGTATCACACACACATACACACACACACACACACACACACACACACACACACACACACTTATTTTCTGAGCCTTAATACAAAAATCCAGATATAATTTGGAGAAAACAGCACTGTGTGCGAAACTTTACGCCCTACTTTCCAAGCCCTCTGCGTGCACCCCAGAATCACAGATGCTTCTCTGCAATCGCTTCCACTTCCTTGCTTCATCTGGTTTTGGCAGATTGCCCTCCCCACTTCGCCCCACTCCTCTAGACGCCGCAATGGATCTTTGTAGTGGCCAGGAACCCGGGAAACGAGGGCCCCCCACTTTAGGGAACTATTCGGAGAAGACAGAGGAAACGCAGGAGCCGGGCTGCCTCCACCTCTGCACCTGTGCCAAAGGTCCAGGTGACGACTCACCCTCACCTCCCTTGGTTGGCACAAAGAGGCCAAGTGACTTGGCCCCGATGAGAAAGCTATTGTGGAAAAACAAGCATACGGTTCTCCTGTCCCAAGGAAGGGTGCGTGTGATGGGCAGGAAAGAGGAAGACCATCAACATAGTAAAAATGCTCTTTCAATAGGAAGCCTGTGTCAATATACACACAGAGTAGCCTGCCCTCCAATCCCAAACATCTGCCACAGGTTTGCATGAAGCCGCTGAAACAGACACTTGACTACAAAGAACAAGTGAATACTCGCTCTGGTGGCGCAGATTGCTAGAGACCAAGCCCAAGAGATCATAAGAAGGCACCATGCAGTTGTGGCCTTGCGATGATGCTAAGCAAAGACTCTCGGGGGCTGCCTTCTGCAAAGGCAGAGCTTGTGCCCAGCAGGGCTTATGCACTGGAGGGGGGGGTCTCTTGTTAGCACACGTGACCATCTTCAGCTTCCAGAGGAAACCACCAATCACGCTGGTCTTGCTGGTGTGTGGTGCGACTGTCCACATCCAGAGGGGCGATCCTGTGGACCCTCAGGGAGGAGCAAGGCTCTTCTTCTTCACACCTCGCTTTCAAGAACTTTTAGTCATTGGTGGTGCTAGTGTCTCTCTCAACCTGTGTGAGTGTGGTGTGTGTGTGTGTGTGTGTGTGTGTGTGTGTGTGAACACCTACCCCCTTCTTCTCCCTTTCTGCCTCGACTCGAGCGTTAACCTTTGATGTCACATTTGTGCCCCGCATTGGGATGACGAGAAGAAACTTCAGAGGAGCAACTGAGTTGAGAGAAAAGGCGACGGCGACGTGGCTTCAAAGGCGAACGTGCCAGCAAATAGTCTTTTCAAGTCTCCCCTGTGACGAGCCAGAGCCCCCCTCGCCCCGACCGCACACGCCACCCCACTTCACACGTTTTGATCACGTCTGCCCCATGCTACCATTCATCCCCCCACTCGCATAGGGGTGTGTCACGCTTGTGCCCCTGCCAAGCTCCCATCTGTGTGCAGTTCTTGAGCCCTCAATGGTGGCAGGTGGCTAGCATGGGCTTGTGACGTCCTACTAAAGACAAGACGCACACTTACACGTGTGCGTGCAGGAGGATGCTTGCTAATGTTCTCTCGTACTCACAGCCGCCTGCCCGTGTCAGGAAGGCCCGGGGGTGACTTCCCACCCCTTCTGAGTTTGTCCTGCCCACTAACAGACAACAGGAAATGGCTGTCTTTTTTCCTCCATGCTTCCTTACGCCAGACTGCAGGGCTTGAATGGCTGGAGTCCACCTAGCCCCTTTCCCCACCTTCATGTCAGGATCAAACAATGCATTAGTATCACAATGCTTTGGGTTCAAATCCCCAGTCTTGCTTGTTCTTCCTTGACTATAGAACGAGTGACTTGGTCCCCAAGGTCTCTTTCGGGGTTGGGTTTGGCTGGACGGTGCTTCTGGGCTCTCCTGATGTGGTGTGGCCACTGTCCTGGCTGCACAAGGCTAACCTGTGGCTGGGGTGGCTCCACTGTGATTCCCTGGCCCAGTGGACTTCTCTCTTCCCTCTCTCCTCATAGTCTCCTATCGCTCCTTCTTTCCTTCGTCTCTCTGTCTGGTCTTTCCAGAAACCAGATTTACTTGTTTTATGAAGAGATTCAGGGTTCTCAGGATTACCCTAAAGCGGAAGCCACTGCGTCTGCTCAGTCCTGAGAATTGGATGCAATGCGCAAGCCTCATTTCTACCTCAAGCTCATGGTTAAAAGAATCCCTGGCCAGCTAAGGTGGGCCACTATACTCTAGTGTGAATATCTGGGGAAAGGCAAGTGCAGCTGGCCCTGCCATCAGTGGACACACACCCAGCCACACACACTGACAACATACTGGCTTCTTTATCTGTTGAAAAAAACAGAATAAACACAAAGCAATTGCAATGTTATATATAGACACCCAGCAACTTCACAGGACAAGGTATGCAGAGATGTGCTGGCCATGAATGAGCTCATCCCACTGCCCCCACCTCCCTTCCCAAGGGCGGGGACTGCAGATGTGCGTCACCGTGCCTGGGATAAGAGCAGGAGCTCAAAGCGTGGGCGTGGTGCAGGTGAGACACGCTCCTGGTCAACTAACATACAACCCCAGTCTACAACATCTCTGTAGATAGTCTCCTTGCTGTACCCCCAAAGTATATGGAATTCCTAGTACCCGAAAAACTGAGCCCTTTTCCACTGGTATGCCTCTTCAGCATGCGTCTGCGAGGTATGTGTTTGTTACTGATGGTGATCCAATGAATCGGTAGACCCTGTCTCCAACCATTTGCTTCACCAACACATGGACAGATTGAGCTATTTCACAAGAATGTCTTAGGTGTGAATTAAAAGTTATCAAATCCAATGTCATGAGCGATAACAGCAACCCGGGATCATCTTCGCCTCTTTTTAAATATAGTATCTGTAGCAAATTCCCCAAAAATATTTTGCCAGATTTCCTCTGCCTCGTCTTTCAAAAGCAGGCACACGCTACAAGAAATAAGGAACCCACACGTCTGCCATCCATTTTTATTCAGTTCATCTAAACACCGCTTTTATAGTGGATGTCATATTAAATATGTGAGCTGTTATTTTTAAAGGATATCAGGGCATGGCACGCTTTGCCAAACTGAAAATCTACAGAGGTGATTGCAATCCACCAAACATTGGCTTCTGGGACAGGAAGTTTTACTTCTGGGAAAATTCCTATTTGAATCATCATCATCATCTTCTTCTTCTCTCTTCCCCTTCTTAGTTTTCATTTCCATCTTCACTTCAAATACGTTAGTGAAATCATAACTAGAGAGATCAGAAATTGAACATGCAGGCCTATGGTCTTTTTTGAAGACTGTGTGCTGGAGTTGACTCAGGGACTAAGCCTCTGTCTGCCAAGCAGAAGGACTTGACATGGGCCCCCAGATCCCACTTAAAAAGGCCAGGCGGAAATGGCTGTGGTCTGCTCTTCTGGCCTGGAAGGCAGAGCCTGGGAAACCCCAGAGCAGAGCACACAGGAAGTAGACCAATCTAGGATGATTCTCAAAGCCACTCTTGGACCTCCATGGGCACACACATGCATATGCACGTGCGCGCGCACACATACACACACACACACACACACACACACACACACACACACACTGAAAGAATGCATTACTTCTTCTGTGATCTCAACCTGCCTGGATTCTGTAAGTTAGTGCAGAAACAGACTCATGCTTCACATGCATTGAAAGCAAATTCTCTTCTCTGTTCTAAACTGTAAAGTTCTCTGTGTTGCACTACAGCTCACTCTAGATATTTTCAAATTCCATCAGATCTTTTACTATTTCTCCTCCTCCTCCTCCTTTCCTTCTTTTTCTTTTCCTCCTCTTCCTTATCCTCTCCTACCTCTCTTCCTCCTCCTCTGTAATTGTTTAGTCTTCCCCCACTGGATGTTTTACTATTTTTTAAAAATTAAGAGACTTTCTCAATGACTCAAATTTCAGAGATCAGCCTGACACACTTTGGAATCAAATAAAATATTCAGAACAAACCCCAGCATCCATGGAAAAGAAAAATAACCTAGAAAAGCCACCGTCAGGTGAGGTGCAAAACTCTGCACTTGAAGCCACAAAAAATAAAAAGTAAAAATCACAGTAGTATCTGCACAATCAGTTAACTGCAGGTCTTATTTGTCTCAGCAACATATTCCCACTGCTGTAATAAACTATGACCAAAACACTTTAGGGGAACAAGGGGATTTCTATTCCACCTCATGATTTCAGAGCATGACTGATCGTTATGGGAGGAGAGTTACTACCGTCAGGAGCCAAAGGAACTGGCCATAACTGGCGGCATCACATCCACAGGAGAAAGGGAGAGAGAGGCAGATCTCTGTGCTCAACATCCTGTCTTTATACCCCCAAACTGAACCATCTCGTCCACCCGCCAGGAACCCACCCACTATGATCTAGGTCTCCCCACTTCAGCAAGACAGCTTCCCACAAGCCTGTCCAGGGATTGCTGTCAATGAACAGCACTTCGCAGCTGTGCCCGAAGGCCGGGCCTTTGCTTGTCAAGTTGGCACCTATGACCTACTGCTCAGCTGCTTCCCTCACGTGTCCATTTAGAATACACGTATTAAAACTGAGCATCAAGGAACTAGGTCAGTGAGCTGGGGTCACACATCTCCCCACATGTGACTCTCTCTGGTTTCAGGGACCCTTTCTCCAAGACTCACAGGTGTGCTGATCCCTGGCGCCTGCCAAACAAAAGCCACTACCACCCTTTGTCGAGAATATTCCATCACCACGGCCCTGAAACCCGCACATTCAATTGGCAGAACTGTTCATTATGACTAAGGAACGAGGCCTCCTGGTCTGAGCAGAGAAGCCCCTGGGTTCCAGTCACACAGCCAGACGGTCAGGCCCGAGCTGTGAAATTTGAACGCTAACCACTATAAATCCGTTGCTAGGTTCACAGTGTTTACTAGTAAACAGCCCGTTTCTTTAATAACTCATTAAAGCAGAGTACATTCTTTCTATTCCTCTCTTAAAGAATGCACAGGAGGGGGTTGGGGGGCGTTGGGGGAGCAACAGCCAACAGTCATTCACCACCAGGACAGCCAGGTTCTCCTGCAGAAATCACATACAGCAGCTCGCATTCCACACGCAAATTAGTCTTGCATGGAGGAGGAATATCATGTTTCTGTTTGAGCACAGAGCTGACCCGGGTGTTAATTTGAATTTTAAGCAGAACCAAGCTTTCGCGCAGGTCCATCCCACCTGCCAGGGTAAGGTAGTATAACAAGATAATTACTTCCTCTTATTTCAAAATGCCAGACACCCAAGTCAGGCTTCCATGGGAAATGAACACGGTGCTTGTATGAGAATTTATTCTAATAAGTGTCGGACAGAGCAGCAGACACGTGCTGGTATGTCACACAGGGAAATGGTGGCAGATGCCACTCGAACCCTAAATAAAGGCGGAACTGGGTAGTCTATGAGAAACGTTAAGTCTAGGCCAGGTAGTCTATGAGAAACGTTAAGTCTAGGCCAGGGGAAAACTTGTGCAGAAGTGAGCTGAGGGCTGAAGTCGCATAGTATCGCCCCTTTGCGAAGGGCTGACTCCTCGGTAGAAAACACAAGGTTGAAAGAGCAGTTATTAGAGAAGGCAGACAGCCGTGTGGGGGATGCATGGTCTGCTGTTTGTGAATGTGAGGGCGTTTAGAATAGACTCCTTTCAAAGGGCCCGTCCAAGAGATGGCTCGGTGGATAGAAAGCACCTGCCAGGCACACGGATGACCTGTGCTCAGCTCTCCAGATGCCACATAAAAGGCAGAGGTGGCAGAGCCAGTGTCTGCCACTGCAGTGAAGCTACGGGAAATGAGAGGAAGAAATAGGAGAAACAGAATCTGGCAGGTCAGCGAGGGGAGCTCACGCTGCGAGCGAGAGACTAGCTTTCAAAAAGTGGAGCGGGAAGGCGGGACTCACTCCTGAAGGTCGTGTTCGGACCTCCATGTAAGCGCAGGGGCACGCACATTTAATTCACACATTACACGTGCACACACATGTGCACTGCACACACACACACACACACACACACACACACACACACAAAGCCTGTCCAGAATGGGGTACTGACCCCAGTCAGCCTTGGCTCTTCACAAAAGAGACCAAAATCTTAAGTCTTGCAAAAGAGATAGTCAACTGAAATCAGAAATACACAGAAGATCCAGAAAACAAAGACTCTGGTTATGTGTCTGTTGTATGCGGCTGTGTCCACATGTCCACATGCACATATGTGCGCTGCACTTGCCTGTCTACACCTGATCTTTCATCAAGGGTAGGAATTCCTCAAGACTATTAAAGGAAGCCTGTGACAGAACACGTACAGAGTGAGACCCGCCCACTTCCTAGGAGTTCACGGGATTTGGGCAATCAATTCCCAAAGACAAATGAAATCGAAGGACAGATCCCAGAAGTCCCGCTTCTGTGCAAAGCTGTCACTGATGACGCTGCTGAGTTCCCCAGCTACGGGGTTTCGGTGCCACGTGGCACTGGCTGCCTGCCCAGGACTTGTCCTGGGTCAGGCGGGTAGGGGCTGCGGGAGAGGTTGCCTGCCTGAACCTCTCTCTGCCTGTACATGTTGAGTTCAACAAAGACGGGAGTGTCAGAGATTAAAGTCAGATTTGCAGCCCAATGTCAGAGTGCTGTTCTGGACTTCTGGAAGATGGGGGCCCTTGGGAAATGAAGGTAGAAGAGTGACAGGATTTCAGTCACATTCTAAACCCTAAGAGGTAAGTGTCATTATCATTGTTCCAACATAGAGTGTGAGCATCTCAGTGTCCCCCCCCCCAATGCTGGGGGAGCAGCGTGAAGCCTCCAGCAACACAGGACTAAAGAACAGAGGAACCTGGTTCAAATCCTACAAGGGAGCCCCTCGAAGATTCATGCAATGACTTCCAGGATGCACGCGCGCGCACATGCACGCACACACACACACACACACCATAAATAGGTAAACAAACAAATAAATAAAAACCATCGCTAACTATATTGGCACCTTCTGATTGAGTAGAAACCTCAAGAGGATAAAAACTTGGCTTGAATTTTCTCCTTGTTACGTCTTTAGAGTGGAGTCAGCTAGATAGCTGCGGCTCAGTGTTTACCACACACTGTCTACACTTCCCCAGTGCCTAGCGTGGGACATAGCCTTGAATCACCACCAACCAAAGTACCGAGATTACGTGACTTTGGACTGCTCGGCCCTAGATAACACAAGCAAGACACCCCACCCCCCAGGGCTCAGGGACATCATGGAAGAGGGGGTGGTGAGAATGAACGGGTGCAGCCACGTGGCACCTTTCGGATATGGCAGGACCACTGTACCCATGGGCCACGGTGGCCGTGTCTGCTTCTATGAGATCTGCACAAGATGTGGCACAGCGGCGCCACCCCATGGAGGGAAAAGGTCTCAAGAGGTGCCGCACCCCCTAGAGACCAACAAAGGGTAATGCTGGATGAGGGAGAAGGGGACCTACTCTCCCCACTGATCTGCCCACAGGTGCATCATCCGTGTTCTGCCAAGCGCCCAGACACATGTTGTAAACGATAACTCAGGTGGGCTCTGGTGTGTCAGAAGAACCTGAGAGCGGGAGAGAGACTGGCGGAGAAGAAGAGCGTTTGCAATGGGAGAGAGCAGGGGGTTGGGGCTGGGTAACGAGAGGCGAAAGTGATACAAATCCGCGTGCAAGACCTTACAAGACTATCAGTCAAGGAGAAGCAATGGCAGCCACTAATCAGTCCTTGAGAGCAGCACCGCGGATGTAAGGCTGGGTCTTCAGAGTGGTAGTCGCGTGTGTGCTGGGGAGGGGCGTGCTGGCAGTGCGAGGAGCATGGGTGGCGCGGGGGACCACTGTTGTATTGCTACCCGGTTCTATGACCCACTGAAGACCTCGGCACTGATCTCTGCATCGTTGACAAGCAGGTTTCTCTCTTTGCTGCAGAGGGAAGAAGTGACGGGAATCTCTCAGTGAACCATCCGAGACGAAGTGTCACCACGATTGGGGTAAATCATTAGAGATAATCACCCATCACAGACCCCCCCCCATTTGAAATTGTTTTCTGCCCGCAAAGAGCATCTTGCATGTGGCACCCACAAGCCCTGCCCGAGTCTTTTGGCCACACCACTTGCCTTTCCTCTGGATGTGGCTACACAGAGACAGCGCGAAACCCCATTTGGACGTTTCCCTGGAGAGACGTGGGGCTCCAGGCTGCTGGGGCAGGAGAAGCTGCGCATTTCAGCGCTTCACTGACATGCAGAGCAAGGCCTCCTGTTTATTAACCAGGTAGAATTACTGCAGCAAGAAGGTTAGTAATTGCGTAAGTAATTAACACTTCCCTTTCATACTCTAATCCTACAGTTGCAGGATTTCACACTTGGTCCTAGATTCCAAAAGATGAGCATAGAATGGCATAGGCTAGGGAGACTAAGATGGTTGGGGCTGCTCAGCTGCTTCCTAATGGGGTTCTCTCTCAAACCGGCAGAAGACCAGCCCGTGCCAGAGTATATTTTTAACAGTTGTGTGGGGTTTTATTTTATTTATTTGTGTGTGTGTGTGTGTGTGTGTGTGTGTGTGTGTGTGTGTGTAGAATGGCAGTCACGCACACCTCCCAGGTCTCTGGTACCTCGATCGCTGAGCCTCCCCTTCTACCCCTGTACACTGCATTGTACATTTGATGTCACTGTTTATTAAAGATAACTAATGCCCTAAGTCTTTATTTACTTCTGTTTATTGCTTTTTTAGTTAGAGTCACTGGAGAACAGCCCCTGCTTCTGGTCCACTCGTGTTCCTTAATCACTGTTAGTAGGTAAAATCATCTGTGACAACTAATCCAAAAAGCAGATTATATTTATTTTGGCTACAGTAGCTTGCAATTCGTTAAAATCAACAAAGCCTTTTCATTAGCCCCCTGCTGATGTCCTGGAAGCAGACATTTCAAGGGTCTCAGAGCGCGGAGCTACACATACAGAAGCCAAGCTAATTCTGACAGATTCGCGGTGCCATTCTTAACACAAAATCTCATTAAACTAACAAACAAGACACAGGACCCCTCTGCTTTCATACAAAGGCTTAATTAACATGCCTAAACTCCAAAATCAAAATCACAGCCGCAAAGCTTCCCGCATGTGAAAACAAACAGAGACTGTGCCATTAGTTAAGCAAGATTTACCAAAATGGGAGCTGCTTTGTGTGTGTGTGTGTGTGTGTGTGTGTGTGTGTGTGTGTGTGTGTGTATGTGAGTGCGCTTTTTGCAAAAGAATTAGAAATCAGAACCATGGTGTCTGTTGCTAAGTGGTTCTGCCTGGGCTTGGAAGCAGGTGGTGCCGAGCAGGACTGTGGTGAGATCAGAGCCGCTAGAGAGCAGAGAATCAAGCCAAGCCGAGAAAAGAGTCAAACCGCGAGTGTGGAAATATGTGTATATGCAAATGTGTGCATGTAAATGCATATATGCAAATGTGTGTGCAAATGTATGCACGTAAATGTGTTTGTATATACAAATGTGTATGTGAATGCAAATGTGTGTGTGTGTGTGTGTGTGTGTGTGTGTGTGTGTGTGGTGTGCATATGTGTGTATGCACACACAAATGTTGGGAGAGAAGTTCTTGCAAGTATATATGTCCTGTGGAGCCCAGAGGTCAACTTCAGGGGTCTTCTGTCCGGCGGTGTCCACCGTTTGTTTTTAAACAGGGCCAGTCACCCGCCTGGAATTTGCCCAGCAGGCTAAGCAGGCAGACTAATGAACCCCAGGGATCGGCCTGTCTCACTACTCCAAGGATGGGATTGCAAGTCATGCCGACTCGCCTGGCTTTTACATCAACGGTGTGGATCAAAGTCAGGCCCTCAGGCTTGCACGGCAAGCGCTTTCCTGACTGGGCCATCTCTCCAGCCCTGTACCAGATTTGAAAAATAATAGCGATCCGTGTACTGCCATTTTTCCAGAACCTTCATGCATGCAGCCATGCCACTGGTATTTTCCAGGCTCAGCTGTTATTTGCCGCCATCTGGCTGCCCATCTCTCAGAAGAAGGTCCTCTCCAACACTGAACTGGAGTTTAGGGCTCCGTGTCAGGAATGGGGTGTTGCAGAGAAGATGGTGGCGGCTGTGACTCAGCCGTCACCGCGCCACGAGGCAGCGGCCGTAATTAATGGATGTATCAAAAGGTCTACTCAAAGAGCAAAGAAGGTAGACAATGATTTATGTTTACCTAAAGAGAGGATTATTTAGCTTTGCATCAGCTTTGGAAATGCAGGCGCCCAGAAATATTGAGCTATGGGACGCTTCTTCTTCAACCCGGAAGAGAAACTTAGAATAAAGGAGTAGATACAGAAATAAAGGGCAGGGGGGCAGAGAGCAAGGTGTACCCTAAACCCCATTCTCCCCTCCTAAGCTCTGACTGGAAATGCACTGTGACCTGTGTTTCTGCAATGGGGACTATGGTAGAATACCTGTCTGCCTCCCACCCCAACACACACCCACAATCTTAAATGCTGCCCAGGATCATTTCCAGATAAGACATCACCCATGCTTTTCTCAACACGCAGAGTCCTACTGGCTGCAAGGGAAAGACAGAAGCAGCAGCCTGCAGATGCAGCAGCTTTTGGGGGTCTTAAATGCACCCCGGTTCAGAGCATCACGCCATCTCTAGACAGAGAAGCCCAGTCTGCTGCCTCCAGGACCTCTGTCTAGCAGTCCCTTCAGTAGTACTCCAGTTCTTTCTGGTTCATTCCATAGGCAAAAGAGCCGTCTGTCAGAGCAGATAATCAAAT
The DNA here is from genome assembly GCA_023101885.1 of Typhlomys cinereus. NCBI lineage: Eukaryota > Metazoa > Chordata > Mammalia > Rodentia > Platacanthomyidae > Typhlomys > Typhlomys cinereus. The sequence continues at coordinate 6,297,159 of JALPQD010000093.1, read as the reverse complement.
CCCACCTAGAAGGAAAATCCACACACGAAGCTCCGCTCAAAGCTGACTTTCGTCCATGGGGAAAAAGGAGCCACATCTGATATACAAGTTATCATTTTGCTTCTCCATAATTAAAACTACTGTTGCCATAGCAATCCAGAGTTACAAATCCACTACAGGCCAGCGTCCTCACTTTTTGTTGATGTTGATGTTTTGCTGTCTCTACTTGTGTATATACAGACATGTGTGTATGTGTGCATGTATGTGTGCATAAGTGTGTGCATATATGCACATGTGTGTGCATGCATGAGTATTGTGTTCAGGTGCACATATTTGCACATGTATGGAGAGGCCAGAAGACAATCTTTACTGTAGTTACTTAGGAGTTATTTATCTTAATTTTGAGACTAGGTCTCACTGGCCTGAAGTCCACCAATAAGCTAGTCTGGCTTGTCATGTCCCCTGGGGAGCCCTGGGGAGCCTCCAAAAGCCCCAGTGAGCCTTTTGCCTGCATCCCCAATACTGGGATTACAAATGTTCACTACCAGGCCCTGATTTATATTTACATAGTTTTGGATTCTCAAACTGTGCCTCACAAGGCACCCCATTTGGGTTTTATCATTTGGGCAGGGCGGGTGTGGACTTGGGCAGGCAGAGGCGCCACATTCCACTGGATGAGAAGAGACCCCAAAAGCTCCTTCCAAAAATGTCTCTCAGCGGTCCCCCGTGAGCCCAGCCTCTCTATCATCTTTCTTGTAACAGTCACAGCCTGCAGCTCTCCCAGCACAGCCCGAGCAATGTGGGCTCAGGGACAACTTCCACAGGACGCTTTTCTCAAATCCTGTTGTAGTCAAACGCCAGTGTCAACTTGACAGTTGAGGGGGGTCAAGCTCTGGGCACATTTGTAAAGAATCAATGGTTGAGTTAAGCCCAGAGCATGCCTATGGGAGATTGCCTGATTGAGGGGGCACCCCATGGTGGGTGGGATTAGTCCCTGGGCAGGTGGAGAAGATGGAGGGAGTCGGGGGAGGAAATGGGCCTCCTTGGTACACTTGGCCAGACATGCTGGTCTGGCAAGTAAGGATCGTCCCTCTCTCTGCAGTCCTGTGTTACATACGGATATGGTGTGTTCAGTGCCCTCGGCCCTTGGTGTCGGGTGGGGCCCCTGCCAAGCTGGACAAGAAGCTATAACTGGATTTTTGTAAGCCAGAATTAAACCCCTTGCTCCCTTAAGCTCTTTGGTCTTGCATATTTCCGCAACAATGTAGAGTAACTGTAGTAAAACCTCATCTCCATGAGCAGATTTCCACTGGCCCAGAGGGAAAGGCAGAAAAGCCGCCCGCAGCTGCAGGGACTTGCTAGAATCCTAAGTGTGCCCAGACGCAGAGCATCGGGCAGCTGTCTAGACAAAGAAGCACAGTTTGCCACGACGAGGGCCTCTGTCCAGCAGCCCCTTTGCTAGTGCTTCACTTCCTTCTGGTTCATTCCATAGGCAACAGAGAGACTCTATTCTCCGCCACTCTGCGAAGCACTGTTCTGGAGGACGCCAAAGCAAGTCACTTTCCTGAGCCACCTCGCCCGGCAGGAGGCACATGTCTGTTCTCACGCAAGGAAACAAAGAGTCCAGTAGTTCTGTGTCTCTGGCAGGATGTGCAAACAGTCTTACGAGTGTTGTGATATAAACAGGTTGAGAAGAGAGCTTGGGGGTCACATTGTCACCCGAGGAAGATTCCAACTCTCCGCCTTCTAAAGACTGTTCTCAAACAAAGGAGAACACGCCCCTGAGACTTTGCAGCTGGAGTATGAGTGTGTGTGTGTGTGTGTCTGTCTGTCTGTCTGTCTATGTGTGTGTAAAACAAGATTCCTCTTCCTGGTTTGCTTAAAGTAGGCTTGTTTATTCATTGTTTGAGATTCCTCAGGACAAAAATCGCCTAAGCCACACAAACTCTTACCCACCTGCCTGTCCGCCCTCAGCCCTGCAAATCTGGCAATATCCCAATTAGCGCAAAGCCACAGTCTGAAGCGTCCCAGACTCAGGTCACAAAGTCACACCGCGACCCTGTGAAGAGCAGAGGGGCAGGCCGGCTTTTGGCGCTCTGCCGGACATGCTGCATGCAGCCACTTCCCGGGACCACACAGAGCATGTCCATAACGGAATGAAAAATCTAGCAAGGAAGACCCTAAAGGAGGCAGCGAGGAAGACCCTAAAAGGAGGCGGTGAGACTTTCCTCCAGTTGATTTTGGTGGTAACCTGCTACTTGGAACAACTGCCTTTGGAACAGTCACGCTAGGGAAATGACTACATGAGAGCTTCATGCAGCCTCTATACCGCTAGCGCGCAATGCCGACCCAGAGAGAGGAAGGGGGAGGGACTTACAAGCATTCGTTAAGTTTTGTTTTTCAACCAAAAAGAACAGGCGAGAAAGCTGCCATTAGAAACTCTGGAAAATGTATGTATTCCTTCTCTCTTTTCTTGATCTTTTTCTCTCGCTATTATTATTATTTATTGTTATTGTTTTGGTCTGCAAGGACATGCTGCCGACAGAAGCAGCGCTGAGATATGGAAAAGAAGGGGGATGCTTCACTTTATACTGTGGCCAGTGACTCCAGGTGCTGAAGGAAGCACATCAAGTCTCCCCTGAGGGTCTGAAGGAGAAGGGGGCTGTGCTCTGGGCATCCAGTGTGGGAGGGATGCTAAACGCACGCCCTACAGTGGGAAGGGGCTCCCCTTGCCAGGAGAGCTCAGAGCAGCCCGATTACTGTACTCCACCACCCTCCTCCTGTCTCACCGGAATAAAACTTGTTGAGGGGATTAGTGTCAAGGGGAAAATTCTCAAATAAGCTTTTTAGTAAAAGGCGAGATGCTTAGAAATGGCAACGTGGCTTTCTCATTCCAAAAGCTCACCAAGCCATAACCCACGAGTTCTGCTCTCTGATAAGGAAGTCAAATCTAACACTGTTCCTGAAATTGTATAGACCCTTCTCGCTCTCTGAAAAAGTACATGAATAGTGTATATACACTCTTCAAAGGTTCCGTTTTTCTCTTTTGTAGCAAAACGGCAAGAGCCTATGGGAAGCGGGCCTGAGGCAATGTTCTTTCTTGCTCAGAAGTCACCTGCTAATCATCCGCAAGCAAGCGAGCGTCACAGCAGAGCCGGCCCCTCACCACCCAGAAGGACAAGGGTTAAGCAGAAACAAAGCCAGTAAGGCTTCCGTGGCCTGAGGGGGGCTCCTGCCAAGTGACCAGGAGATGGCCCCTAAGGTGGATTCTAGGCTGGGGGGGAGCAGGGAGTGGGGTTCATAGGCGACTTGAAATGGGCCACCATACAGAATGAGAAAATAATAATGGTAATAATGGTGGTGCTTTCGAAAAGGCGGCCAATCTCGAGCCCCTCCCGCCCCCCGGCATCTTGGGAATCACTTTCTTACTGCTAGGTGGGAGGTGAGTACTTGAGGGGTCTGGCCTGGGGATGACCACTCTCACAGTGGTCTTTTTAGATACAGGGTCTTTTCCATGGGAGGTGTGGTCCGGGGACCCATGCTGCCCAGCACGAAGAGCAGAAAGATAATGTAGGAAGACACAGGCATCTGAGACGCGGTAATAAAATCCAGCTACCCTGCCTCTCAGAACCCCCGAGAACTTAGGCAGACAAATTCAGGGGGCATTAAAGGCTTAGAGAACGGTAGCTAAGAGGTTGTCAAGGGAAAAGAGTTTAACCCAGTTCCCATCATTAGCAGCGACACAAGTCAGGCCCGTGAGGGATTATCATAGGGCCGAGTCTCGGTAATCCTTTTTACAGCTACGGAGAAACCAAGGAGAAGAAAGGGGCTCAAACCAGTGTAGTTGAAAAGAAGAAAGTCTTGAACATGAGAGACCGGTACCGATGTTGCCTGTGGAATCTCTTTGTATTGTCATTAGGTATAGGGTGGACGTCGCGTCTTATGGAGCAGTTTGCTGTACTGAACGAAGGCTTCTCGTTAAGGATGGCTGGCTGGCTCATTATGGCGGTCCCCTTGTGCCCTGGGGCAAGCCTGGCAGACTGCAGACTAGCTCAAGTTCTCCCCTCTTTACCTCAGTGGCTTGCTCATTGTTCCCTGCGCCTTCTCCGCAGCCACCATTTCAATCAAAGAGAGGTATAAATGATGTTGCACCAATGTGTTCCGGTTCTCAGGATTTCCCCTCTGGATGTTCAGCCCTCTTCATGCTAAGTCCAACAAGGTTCAGCTGGAATTAGCCTTCCTCCCCCCCCCCCTTGGTCCCCACATCCCTTGATATTTCTGATGACTTTGCCAGGCACATAGATTATTTCCTCTCTCCTTTCCTCTCCTGGTGGAACCCCGACTATACCTTTGAACAGGAAATTACACAGTGAAATGTGCATGTTAATACTCCAAACAGCAGCCTCCTGTGGAAACAACCCAAACATCCATCTCCAAAGGAATGGAAGGACCAACTGAGGCATATCCATGGGATGGAATGGCATGTCTCTTAAAGAGGACACGGATATATTTTGCAGTGTGGGTCAACCTTGCTTCACACCAGAGACTGTCAAGTGAGGAAAAGTCCAAGGTGTGTGGTATGCTATCGACGCTTCATCTCCAATGTCCACATTGAGGTTGGAGAACCACTGCTTCACCACTATGAACCCAGATTAATTCTCTGTACTGGGCACCCCAGTGTAGATCCCCCCGAGACTCCTGGAGCAAGTGTCCACAGCCACAGAGTCATCACGGGAAAACGAATGGATTAGCATGTCACTTCTTACCAAGGAAGTGAGGTGAAGACTTCCACCCAGACCCCAATGTAAGAACATCCCCAGCAACAAGATACATAGTTGAAGAACTTAAAATAGAAAGTGAATGTCTGAAGACTCCTGTAGTCAGAGACGAAGGATACATGTATACACACGGACGTGCACGCATGTGCGTGCACACACACACGTTGTCATACTTGGATGTAGATGTTAACTTGATTGTTGAGGGTTCCAGCTCTGGGCACATTTGTAAAGAATCAGTGGTTGAGTTAGGCCCTGAGCAAGCCTGCAGGGATTGTCTAGTTAATGGGGAGGTCCATGTGGGTGTGGCTAGTGCCTGGAGGAAGATGGTTAGGGAACTGGTCCCTTTGGTATATTTGGCCAGGAGTACTGGTTTGGCAAATAAAGACTATCCCTCTCTCAGCAGTCCTGTGGCGATATGGAGATGGTATGGTCAGTTCCTTCGGCCCTCAGTGTTGGTGTGGATTCTGTTGCCAGCTGGATTCAGAAGAGTAACCAGATTATATTCACAGAAAATAAAATCCCTTGTTCCCTTAAGCTGTTTTGTCATACATTTATCATCAGCATGCAAAGAAACAGCTACATGTATATCGATGCACACAGTCAGATGTAAAACAGTTTTAAATCCCATATGTGATGTCCATGATATCTATAAATCAACTCACCTCTTTAAAATAAGAATATATGGAGTTCTACTTACGTGACCATCACTTAATTTGAAATAATATCATAAGTGTTTCTTGTAGATCCTGAGACACGAAAGTGGGAGGGAAGAGTGATAAAATATCCCCAAAAAGCTAGGCGATGGCTTTGGTGTTATTCTGAAAACTTGGGTGTACATTACACCAGTCCAGGGAAAACTCCAAATCAGATACACACCAGGACCACAGATAGAAAGTAAACATCTGGAGACTCCAGCAGTGAGCGGCTCCTCACATGCTCACATGCACCCTTTCAAAATCACGAGAACTACATATCTTCATTGTTTAAATTCATTTGTATTCCCGGGACAACAGGGTTTTGGCAGCATCCTCCCTGGGGATTTGTTTGCCACACTAGCCCAGGCCATGGATGAGTGGGTATTTCCCTTTCGGTAGGCACTTAGGCAAGCTTTGAGAAAGATGTATAATTTTTTTCCAGCAGTCTACCTAGCAAACTAATAATAATAATAATAAATAACTCAAAATGTGTCCCCACACAGAAAACATTAAGCCCTTTGCTAATTCTCGTCTGCAAGTAAAAAGCATCGACTAAACCATTAAAGATGGAGATGATAAAACTTCAGGAAGGGCAGAAAAGCCATTGCCCAGATAGTCCTGCCTCAGTTTGCAACAAAAGGTATTAAAATATCAGCGATGCATAAATAGACGAACAATTATTCCTATAAGCTGGGGACAAGCTGCTCCCAGACTCCTCCCTGAGAAGCGTGTCTCAAAGGCTTGATAACTTGATCAGCTTGTGGGAGAATACATTGGTCCATCACTCAAAGATGTCAGACTTAGGGAGCAGAATTCTAGCCCCCACACACATAAAATGTGTAGCCCCCTTTCTGCCCTCCCTGACGGATGATATCTGTTTTCTCCTGTGAGCTTGAATTTAAATGCTACTGAAGCCCAGCAACACTATATTCTGGCTCAAATGAGCTGAAAATTGCATTGCATTTGAATTTCAAAACTGGAGGGGTGGAGGTAAAGAAAGAGAAATCCGCAACCCTCACCCACCAGCCATACTTTTTGCCCACTTCCTGCTGTTCGGCTGAGTTCTGCCAGGCGGGGCGTAGAAGCTCAGGATGTGTTGTGGAGCAAAGAGCATGACTGGATCCCTGCCCAGTCTGAGTTTAAAAATAAACTTTTAATAGGCAGGATCAAAGCAAACCTCACTTTTACGCACATACATAATGCAGACTGAGACCCACCAAACAAACAGCTTTATCTTTTCCAAACTCAAATGGCCGGCTTTCTTTCTTCCTTCTCTTTCTTTTCTTTTTTTATCCTTACGTATTCTGGAGGTGATAAAGATGAAGGCGTTTTCCCCTAGGAAACTTCAGAAAAGTAAATTCTTTTCTGGATTATGATCAATTCTAGCACTGGGGTGATGTTCGGGGGATAAAAGGCTTGTTTGTACAAGCATAAGGACCTGATTTCAAAACCTCAGCCCCCACGTAAAAAGTTGGCGTGCAATGGCTGCACAGCCTCTCACCGTGGTGCTGGGGAGACAGAGGCAGGGCCACACAGCCTAGAAGAAGCGGAGATATGTAGGTTTAATGAAGAGACACATTCACAAAAAACAAGATAGAAAGCTATTGACATAGACATGCGAACCTCAAGCCTTGACTTCCATACATGCATGCAAGGTTGACTGCCCTTACACACACACACACACACACACACACACACACACACAATTCTTAGGCATCTCGCTGAAGACCTCAACCACTAGCCTCCACACACACAATGGCAAATGCTTCTCAACACACATGCATACATACTCACACATACCACACATCACATACACATGCACACACAGTTTCTATGTGACTCAGTTAAAAACCCTATTCTTGATTTCTGCCCCTCTACTTCCACCTGCCTGACATTACCACAGGATTGTTCTCCGCAAGTGGAAAGAGGCACCATTGATTTCTTTAAAATCAAATCATGTTTTAATGCTCTAAGAGACTTGGTTATTTAAAGTCCTGTTGTGATAAATTATTTTGTAGCAACAGCTATTTTTAATGTGCAAAAGATACCCTTTTATTCGGTGACACAGTAAACACACATCTGAATTCGCTCCAAGTTTTCTCATGCTGCACCTGTAATTTTTAACAAGTAGATCTAGGAATGACTAATACTTAAAACCTAAGAGACACTGCAAATAAACAGCACATAAGTCCCAGATTCATGAAACAAACCGATGGGTTTGGAAGCAGAACTCCCTCTCAGAAGTTTGTACTGAAGCAACATAGCAAACAACCACCTTCATTCAAAGTCTAGCAGCCAAAGCTCCAGTCTCCCTGCCTGGGAAATCTCGGTTTGTGAGTAAAACGACTGGTCTCTGTGGGAGAAGGAATTCCAGTCTAAAGAACCATCTTCGCACTGAAGTTGGAATCTGCTGAAGGTCATTTAGAAACTTGGTCTACTCTAGAGGGCTTGGGAGGAGGGCAGTGAGCAGAGAGCACAGGCAGCGAGCAGGGAGCGCACAGGCAGCGGGCAGGGAGCGCACAGGCAGAAGGCAGGGAGCGCAGGCAGCGGGCAGGGAGCGCAGGCAGCGGGCAGGGAGCGCAGGGAGCGCAGGCAGAAAGCGGGCAGGGAGCGGAGGCAGCGGGTAGGAAGCGGAGGCAGCGGGCAGGAAGCGCGCAGGCAGCAGGCAGGGAGAGCAGGCAGCGGGCAGGAAGCGCGCAGGCAGCGGGCAGGGAGGGCAGGCAGCGGGCAGGGAGCGCGCAGGCAGCGGGCAGGGAGCGCGCAGGCAGCGGGCAGGGAGAGCAGGCAGCGGGCAGGGAGCACACATGCAGTCTCAGCCCGGTCTGTACACTACGCCCTGCGGGACATGGTCCACGCGAACAAGGTGGGAGTGTCCACCTCGCTGAAGTTCACCTCTCTGTGAAGGGCGGACCACCTCCTTTTGTGACAGGATCTAGAATCATCTGGGAGACAAGTCTAGGGCATGCTTGGGAAGTCCCCCTCCCACCCGCCCTTACAGCAAGGAGAAAGCTAGGGGAACACGGATGAGCCTCTGTCCTCTGCCTTCTCCCAGAGGACACGGCACCCTTCAGGGCTTCACACTCCTGCTTCTAGGATGGTTCTCCATAATGGACCATCCTCTAACTGAGAGCTAACATAAACCCTTTTCTCCATAACAGTGCCCGGGTTAGGGAACACTGTTGCAATCACAGGAAGAGAAACCAAGGCGCACCCTTGAGGCCCCTCTACACTGTGATCCTCCAGTGGCCGGGTGCACGGGTCTGAGCAAAGGTGCAAAGGTACTAGTGTGAGGTAGCAACAGAGAATTGGGTAAGAACGTGAGAAAGACATGCCTCCCCTTCAAAAACGCGGTGAAATAAACTCAAGCCTGTATTCTTGGAAAGAAGTGAACACTTCACTGTCAATAAAAGGCAGGACAAGTTCTAGTAAGTTCCCATAGGTCAGAATCAGAGAGGGCTCGTGTCCTCAACACACGATGAGCGTACGTAAGAATAGTACTCTGTAGTTGGCAATTCACTAGACTGTAAGAATTAAGGAAGACCCCGGCGCCCAGAACATAAAGGTGAGTGTTTCTAAGCCTGATGACCTAGGTTCGAACCCACAGGGTTGAAGAAAAACAATCCGGAAAGCTGTCCGCTATCCTCCACAGGTGCGCACGTAAAATGAGCAGATATGCAAAACAACAAAAGGAAGCGAGCAGGACTCTGACCTCTACAAACGTCTCCTGCACATCAACATAACAAATCAGCAGAACAAGGACTGAGCCTAGCAGAGGAGTCACGTGGTCACTGCCACCCTAGTGCTCTCACATCCGCCTCGTCAGCACAAACCACAAAATGAAAGACTTCAGGAGCGCGGACCTTGCATCTTAAAGACAGAACAAGGAAAACACCAGAGCCTCTTCGTGGGTGGTATTCGCAACCGTCTCCAACACCATGCCATAGACAGATGTTAACATGTCATCGGACCCTCCGACTGGTACCTGAGGCAGGAGGTTGCCTGGATCGTGGAATAACGTTGCCATCAGCTCATCTTGTCGGGGACGACTTACCTTTCAAACTGTAGCAGGGTCAGCGTGGGATGCTTCCCTTACATCTTCATAGTTTAATCTCTCTTCATTGATGAACCAGCAGTGTGTCAGCTCTGTTCATTTAGGTGACATATGCAAGGATCCACCCCAAAGGAAAGAAAAAAGAAAGGTCAATTTTCTTGGCTACTGCATTTAATAAAATCTTCCAGGCAATAGAGTTAAGCACACATTAATAGCTGCTCAGCCCTTAGCCAGTCTTTGATTTTGCCTTATATATGCTCAGGGCTATATTAACACACGAACGAAGATACAGTCCTCATTCTTATTTTGTCTTCCTCCTCAGCTTTCTTAGGTTTACTAATCTTCCATTCTCTTATTTATAGCAAATGCATCCATGAGGGGACCAAGGCATTCCCATTATAACACTTATTTGTAACTTTAAAAAAAATTCCTCTAAAGCCAATGGATGTATTTCACAGTGGTCTAAACAAGCATGCTTCTCCCTGGAGGGGTTTGTTTCTCATTTCTCTGATTCTCAATAAAGACAAAGGAAGCAGATAGAAAGGCACAGATTTTCTAAGTGGGAAAACTTACAACTACTTCTCTTCTGAATAACTTCTTGGGGGGCTGAAGAGATTACTTAAAAGCTAAGACGCTGCCTTGCAAGCAGAAGGACCTGAGTTCAGATCCCTGGGTGCACATAAAAAAGCATCAGGCAGAAATGGCAGCAGCCTATACTTCTGGCTCTGATGGGCAGAGCCTGGGAAATCCCAAAACGAAGAAAAAAAGGAGATAGAAGCCATCTAGCATGATTCCCTAAGTCACCCTTGGGCCTCCACAGGTACATACAGTACCCTCTGATACACACAAACACACACACACACACACACACACACACACACACACACAAGATAAAAATAAATACATAAATGAAGAAATAAATAAGTAAAACATAAATAAATAACTTCTTGGTAGGTTTCAAGCACACACGAACCAAAGCTGTTTTTTGGAAGCAAGTCCATTAAAGGGAGATGCCGGATCAAGTCTCACCAACTTCTATCTATTTTGGATGATGAAAATTACAATCGTTCAGTATTTAACACCACTCACACCTCCGCTTGTACACTCAAGGGCTGTCGTGAGCAGCAGACACCTTTGTGATTCCCAAGGGGGTGGGGGTGGGAGGAAAGAGATACTCAACTTGTAGCTCAGAAATGTGTCTGAAGGTGAAAGGTTGTGGTCAACAGGTGACTGGAAGACCCCTAACAGTTTCCTAGAAGCCCAGTTTAGTGTAATGCATGACATAAAAGATATGGGCTAATTAATTAGTCAGACAACATCAAGTGATTTTCCACCAACCTCCTTGGGGCATGAAGGTGCTAATTGCAGCCCTCTGGAGTGAGAATTTCAGAGAGCCTCCTTTAGTGCCCTTAGGAAACTCTCAGGGGGGTCGCCAAATCGAAGGCATCCTTCATGTCCTCAGCTTCCCCTGACCACATGCATGGAATGCCCTACACCTGTCATTCAAGAATAGTGTTAAAAGTGAATAAATAAGATTGGAAGGCCCAGTTTCAATTGCCCCTTAATCCCCATTGCTACAATAAAAAACAAAAATGGAGGCTGGGGAGATGGTTCAGCGTTTATCACAAGCTGAAAGACCTGAGCTCCTATCCCCAGATCTCAACTGAAAAGTTCTGACAGAAATGGCAGTAGCCTGTAATTCAAGCCCTGGAAGGCAGAGTGTAGGAAGTCCAGAACAAACAAATAGGGAGGTAGAACAGTCAAGAGTGATTCCCCAAGTCGCCTACGAGCATTCACAGCATACAGGCTCGAGAGCCCTCTTGCACGCGCGCACGCACACACACGCACACACGCACACGCGCACACACACATACAGAAGAGATTTTAAAAAAGAAAATATAAACAGCTAGAAGCAAACTTTATTTGAGGAAGCATCTTAGGTACAAGAAAGCGAAGGGGTGATTTTGAAAACAACTTTTACGCAGAGCAGAGGCTGCAGATCAACTGGTCCAGAGAGGAACCGCCATCGTAGGTTGGCTAGGACAGGGTGCTAGCCAAGAAAGAGGCTGCGTGGCAGAAATGAGAAGGCAACCACTCATGAGAGGGTCAGGATGAGAAATGAGAAGGCAACCACTCATGAGAGGGTCAGGATGGCCCGGATGTAAATGTCCAGTCCTAGTCACTTTCCAGGATTGTAAACACAGGGACCCCCTTGCAAAACTATCCTCTGTGTGGGGGTAAAGAACCGTTAGCAGGGAACCCAGCTATTGAGAAGCATTCAGGATTTTGAAGTCGAAAAAAATCTGATTTCAGCAGCCATGTTATTGCATGACCAAGATTTACCGTGGCCATGACCAGCCTGGTAACACTGAAGATGGGTGACTTATCCCCTCCTGTGGGGAGGAATGAGACCAGCCTGGGGGCTCAGAGAGGCCCCTGGGGGATATGAGCAAAAAGCACAACACACATGTGTGAAAATTCCACGATGCTGAATGCCAATTAAAATAGATAAGAAAATGTATCCCGGACTCTGAAATGGATGAAAATTTCAAATGTTCATATTATAATAATGGCTTTGGAACATTCTTTTGTTACCTAGACCCAGCCTGTCTGAATAGTCATCTAGCTCAAGACGGTCCAGGTTTGTAGGTGAGGGAAGATGGTGGGCGTGGACAGCCGCGTGGAATCAATGCCTATTCTGTCATGATGGCTGCTTGGAGAACAAAGCCTACTTACACAACTCACATGAATCATGGCAACGGAACAGAGAGAAGACTTCTTGCTCAACAATATGGAGATTTTACTGAAGAGTAGAGAAAACGGTAAGACATTAGAAACCATCTCTAGAAGATGTAGCTCGACTACTAGAGCGTAACTTACACCAAGACCTGTGTTTAATCCCCAACACCACAGAAATTCACAGTGATGTAGAATCATGATCTCGGCCCTCAGGAGGTGCAAGCAGGACGCTCAAGACTTCAAGCCATCCTCAGGGAATCCAAGGCTCCATAAGATTGGAATTCAACTCCAAAAGCAGTTGAAAACTACAGAGTAGAACACAACTGATTTATGAACTAATAAGCATGCATGCACACGAGAACTGCCTGTATCCAATGAACCTTTGAGATGGGACATATAAACTGACCACCAAGAATTTCAGGATAAGAGGAGGCAGGTGCAGGGGCCTGGATGTAGTACTCACAGCACCGTGGGTGACTTCTACATCCGTGTGAAGAGTGCCACTACCCCGTGGTTGTGATGTGTGAGGGTCAAGGAGGACGTGTCTGGATTCCTGTCCCTAGCCTGCAGAATATGTTTGCAGTCTATATGGGTAAGTAAATTACTAAGGTTCCCCTGCCCCACAAAACCTCTGATCCAACGCCATGAGACTTACGCCATCTCTCTGCTACTTCCCACCATATCTATCAGAGCTTTTCTTAGAAAGGAATGACTTTCTGACTTCCAGAAGAGGTACTAAGAGTAGACATTCTAATAATGAGAGAGCCTACAGGGTATTATCATGTTCTTGAAATGCTGCAGGAATACTGTGTGTGGCAGCCAAGGACAATATATCTATCTTTGGGGAAAAGCCCACGTGAAATAGCTACCACTAGGAGCACAATCACCAGACCAAGTTAACCTGTAACCCACTTCTTCTGCTCAGGTGCAAAGGCCCAAGGAGCACATACTTGCCATCATGATAACTCACAATATCCATGGACGGATGAGGTAAGTACAGATGTTTTGAAAGAGTAAATAAACACAGATCCTTTGGACCTTGGAATCTCAGTTTGGTGGGCAATCTGAGAGCCAAAGGTCAACCAAAGAAGCTGCTCAGCTTTCTAAATTTCCAACCATGTGTGGCCCTCTTGGTCTAATAGACTTAATTCCCCGAAGATTTGGAGGAAGAGGGAATTTTCGGATAACAGTGGCAAATGCGGGTTATCCAAGGGGGCTGGTGGCTGCGCTGAAAGGGAGTAGATGTGACTTCAATGCCTCCCAGAAAGCTAGGTCTGTAGACGGAGACCACAGGAGACTGTAATCAGCTCCGAGGTGCTCCTTGTGGGCTGGACAGATGGCTCGGTGGTTAAAGTCTTTGTCTGACAAGCAAAAGGACCTGAGTTTGAATCCCCAAATCCCACATTAAAAGAGCCACAGCTATCCTGGGAGGCGGAGCCTGGGAAACCCCAGAGCAAAGCAATAAGGAGGTAGAACAACCCAGAATGATTCCTGGTGTTACTCTTGGCCTCCACAAACATGTACACTCAAGGGCCCTCTTGTGTATACACACACACACAGACACACACACACACATGTGCGCGCACGCGCACATGCGCACGGGCCCTATGCACGCATGCATGAAAAAAGAAGGTATCTATGAAAAGAAGAAGAGTCAAAAGCCGTGCTAACACTCAGAGTGGATGATAGCCCAGCTATTTACATGCCAGCTTTCTGGGTTTAATCATCATGTTATATTTCTATCCATACAAGAAAGGTTAAATAGCTTTGATACCATGTACCCTTTTAAAAGGTAGTAAAGCAGCACCCTACGTATTCACTGGAGAGATACTCAGCACATATGGTTAAAATGTAAAAAGTTGAATGTAATGTAAGCTCTCCCTTGGTTACTCTGAGCTCACTCGTGGAAGTCTAGAATTCCCATCCCACACGGGCCCCTCCCTTCCTGATGCAGTGATGGCGGCCATTGAAGCCATTCCTGACAGGAAAGGCTTCCCTGTCACTGAAGCGCTGTGTGGGGTGATTTCCTCAACACCTTTGGCTGACATCTTCAAGTCTAACACATTCTCCTTCTACTCGGTCCCTAGACATGTGGCAAATGGGGGAGAAGGAAAGGGGAGAAAGTAGCAATGCAGGAAAAAAAAACCTAAAAGACGAAGGGAAACCTGGGTGCAGGGTGAGGGGTGGGCAACCTCAAAGACTAAGGACGGAGAGAGGTCAGCTTCCGGCTTCCTTCCATTCGCTCATTTCAGGAACTCCATCTGAGTATCCAAAAGCAAAACTATGACTCCTCCTTCCCTGGGGAGGGGGCGGGGGGGGGCTGCTGATGGCTGGTCCCTTCCGTTGATGATACAGGCCCCAGGCCGTCCATGCGCAAGCCAGGAACACAGGACAAGGACAAGAAGCCAGGACTATGGTGGACGCGTCTAACGTTCCACCGAGCGCAGCTGCCTGTGAGCATAATGGCTCTTCCACCGGCTCAGACAACAGCTAACGACGCCCCAGTGAGGCAAGATGGAAACCCTCTTCTTCCCCAAGGGGGAAAACACAGCTCTACACCACACTGGAACCTGCAGGGGCAGCTGGAGACCGGGCAAGGCTGTAGCTGCCCCAGCCGCCTGGGTAACACGACCCCCCAAGGGACAACCTCTGGACCTTTCTTTCTGTATTCTGAGAAAAAAAAAAAAATCTCAGTTGCTGGTCAGACCACACCATCTTTGCTTGCATCCTTGTACAATGGACAGCTCCCTGTAATCTTAAACAGACCAGACTGGCATGAAATAAACCAGTCCCAGGAAAGCCCAGCCCAGGCGTCGAGGTCTCTGCTCCATCCAAAGGCACAGAAACCAAAGCGGAGTTTTATTAAAAGAAGATTAAAAGCAGAGAGTGCTAAGGAAGGAAGGTGGGGAGGGAGGAAAAGAGGCAGCTGCTATACGGGTGACTATTTCCAGAATTTCCTTCAAGCTGGCGTGGATTGAGAAACATCAATTATTTAGAAGGTGTAACATGATGCTTCCTTTGTTGAAGCAAATCTGCGAGCAGACCCCGAGAGAAAATAAAAAATGAATCAGGCAGAATTTATTAGTGTGCTTGAAGAAAACAAAGATTTAGCTATCCGGGACTGAGTCTGTTCTGGAAATAGTTCAATTTTCGTCTCCTAAAATATCCACACACCTTTTCTTCAGACATTGGCTCTTCCACACCTATTCTTATTTTTCTCCCATATACCACACACAAAATGGAAGAAGGAAGCACTTCTTAAACTTCTCCTTTCCTTCTCAGATTGTTTGATGTACGGTCTTCATTTAAATTACAAATA
Source organism: Typhlomys cinereus (assembly GCA_023101885.1). Taxonomy (NCBI): domain Eukaryota; kingdom Metazoa; phylum Chordata; class Mammalia; order Rodentia; family Platacanthomyidae; genus Typhlomys; species Typhlomys cinereus. The sequence goes on along the minus strand of JALPQD010000093.1, from coordinate 6,281,598 downwards.
CACTGATCTGCAGTACTGTTTACCAAAGTAGCATTTTAAATGAAAGATACAAGAAACTGCATCGCTCACATTTTAAAAATGACTTTAGACTCAGGCCCTCATAAAGAACAGCCGACATCGCTCCCTATAGCGAATGGAATTCAATTAGTGGACTTTGTACTTAGGACATTATGATTCCAATGGCTGGTCTGATGGAAAGGGGTGTGCCAAGCACTAGCTACTCCTGAGTTTCTTGGCAGCCCGCAGTTCAGTAAATTCAAGGGTTGATGAAGAGTTGCTTCCAGAGACTCTCTTTCCACCATCACAAGAAAACCGAGGTGTGGAGAGGTTTTTTTTGGGGGGGGGGCTTCTCCCCAAGCAGTATTTTATTATTCATTAGCTAACCTCCTTTACATTCTGATGAGCCTCAACACCTTTAATGTGATGAGAAGTTCTAACGTATTCTGGAACTATGAGTAGCTAATGTGAGCTCACAATGGAATGGATCATGCACAGAATCCTTAGCACCTGTAGGGTTTTTGAAGAGACTTTTGTTAGTGTGTGTGTTTGTGTCACACGCACGCACACTTCTGGCCAGGTGTGAGGTCAGAGAACGGCATCCAGGGGTCTGCGCTCTCCTGCCACTTCACTACCACGCGGTCTCTCTTGTTCTGACCGCTGCGCTGAGTCCCTCATGTCCACTGGTCAGAGTGCTTCCGGCCATTCTCCTGTCTCCACGCCCTCCTTAGGGAAAGAAAGCTGATGCATATCACCACATCTGGCTCTTTTCTCTTTAAACACAAGTTAAGAGATTAAATTCCTTGGTCATGACCCTGCTAAGGGCTCTTGTCCCTGAGCAGGCCTTCCCCTCGGGCCTTCCCCTCAGGCCTTCCCCTCGGGCCTTCCCCTCAGGCCTTCCCCTCAGGCCTTCCCCTCGGGCCTTCCCCTCAGGCCTTCCCCTCAGGTTTGGCTGTGTCTCTGATGAGTTCCACGTGCCTAAGACAGGGACCAGAATCTCCAAGCTGCCAACGTGACCCTCCCAAATAACACACAGCAGTAAGCACCCCCGACAGAACCTGGGCCCTCCCAGGGTACAGCTTAGGTGGTTTAATGCGTCGACTGAGTTTTGGGCATGGACCAAGGTTTCACAGCCTTGGGAAAATACGGAGCGGGGCTGGAGATACACAGCAGGGGGAGCAGATGCCTTGAGCATGCAAGATGCAGCACAGCTCGGCATCTGTACTAACAAGGACCCCCATAGCCAAGGTGACTGAAGCCGCACACGCCACAGTCATCTGGATCACTCTAGTGTCCGAGAAACGCCAGGTCCACATCTGCTCCGCGTCCCACAGAATGGCCAGAGAGGATCAATGTGCAAAGCCCAGGGTCCGACTCAAAAAAGGATCAAGAAAGGAGAGAAGCCCTGCTGGAAAACTCCGTGAGCTACAGGCGGGAATCAGTCTACGAGGACCCTTCGCCGGCCCACTGAGACCTGTTGTTGTTTTAAAACTTCTTCACTAGAATAACTACCTGACCCAAACAATTTAGGGAAGCAAGGAGATTTTATTCATGCCCATGATCCTAGGCTTTGAGCCACCAAGTCAGGACTTGGGACCTCGTCACTTCCAAAGTGGACAGGGTAAGTAAGGCCCAAGACTGCACGCTTGCTTTCTACCTTGCCAGTTTGTCAAATTGCTAACTGGTCTTTCTGTCTTACCCTCTTGGCCAGGCCATGGTCCCATGTGCCATGGGGGGTGGGAATTAAGATGATTTTCTGGAAGCTTCTCTTAACTGAACAGATTCCTCATGGGTGCCTGCCTACAAACTCACCTCACAAGTGTCGGCCAACGTTCACCAACAGAAGATCTGAGCCTGCTGCTGAATTTGAAAGTTGGGGTCAAACACAAATGGGGGCTGGGGATGGAGGGCAGAGATAAACTGTGTACTCAGCATGCGTGAAGCCCGGGGATTCAGAACCACGGGAACCAGAAAAACAGCAAAAACTGAAAAAGCCAGAGATGGGCTTGTATCTTACAGACAGGAGCCAGGTGACCTGCTTTCTTCCTCATGACTATCTGTCACATCTGCAGACTTTCTCCCTTCTTGGGAAAGAACAATGAAGCAGCCATGTCACACTGAGAAACTGGGCTAGAGAGAGACACGGCTCAAGGGCTTCGCAAGCTTCCCGGATCCCAGGTAAAAATGACAGAAGGGTAGAGTAGTAACCTTTCTTGCACAGCACCCCCCCCCATACATGTACACCGCTCACTTGCAAAGCACACACCTGTGTAGACATGCACATGTATTTCAGAATGGTGTCCAGCGTCTCTTGCCAGGGTCTGGCAGGTGGCTCTAGCCTCTTTGGTCACCACCACAGAAGCCTCCCTGGTGGTCAAGTGGCTGGGATTCGATGATCTCAGGGTTTCCTAACAGAGCCTGGCGCTCAGTCTGCCCGCGCAGCACACTGGACCCGTTGGGCTTCCTCCGAGGATGGGGGTGCCCTCGGAGAGAACATCAGAGTCAGAGGACGGGCCGAGGGCTGGTCCCGGCTGGCAGGAGCTGGGTAACTCCTCCCCGCTCCACATTCAGTGAATGCGGGGACTCAACGTCAGCCACGTGTGAGCATTTACACCAAGGAACTCAACAAGTGGTATGAATGGAGCAAGGGCTTGTTTGCTTTTAACCAGAAATCTATGTTAACATACATATCACTGAAAACGGCTTTAATTTCGTGGTTCCCTTCTGGGAAACAAGCGGCACTTCAGCACACCACCTTCTTCTTTATGGTGGCCACTAAGCAGCAGTTCCCCAAACTCCTGACACATTGAGCCTGGGGATGGGGTGGGGCGCATGGTCTGCATTACGTCCTTGAAGTGAGGGTAACCAAGGTCTCTTCATCGCTGATACATTCAACCCTCCCAGACACAGCCCCACACAATGTCCTTTCTGTAACCTTGTGACTCCACATCCCGAAGCCACAGAGACAGACCAGTCTTCCAGCCGTACCCCAAGAGCAAATCTTTCTAATCAGAAACTTTCACTGTGGACTTTATGCAAAGGAAAAACTAACTTTTATTACAGTTGAGACATTACTACGGTTGGGAGTTCCTTTGAAATCTAAATCAGCCATTAGCACAACTAAACACTTTTTTCCTTTCTTTGGACTGCTTTTCCCTGTTCCCAGTGGAGAGGGTCAAGCTAGTGACAAGAACTGGCTAATATTGGAAAGACAAAAACAGTGGCTTAATATGATACTGCTGCCTTACCTATAGATTTAATTCCACTCAAATGTCTTTGGCTCCATATGTCGGCCATTCATTTAACAGTTACCAGCAATAAAACTGGGTTACTTGCATAAGCCTGCAGTTTGGGGTACAGCTTGTTCTTTTTCCCTCCAGTGATGTCACGTAAATGAAATGTTCCAATTTAGAATCATTTCCACGTTAGCAATAGATGAAGAATCCAGTCTATATGCCCTGCGACTTGTCAAGGAAATTAACTATGAAGACAGTATCGATATTGTGCAATTAAAATGAGAGCTCTTAGCATGCTTAATTTCCCCCTGACCTGACTTTTCTCAGTCATCATGGTCAAAAAGTATGAATTCATTATTTGCAATAGCCTGGATTGCTTAGCATATTCTAGAAGGAATGAAGACAATTCTCTCGTGTACACACACACACACACACACACACACACACTCAAGTGTGCACGTTTCTCTGTCAAGGACAAAAACAATACCAAAGGAAAAGCGAAGATCCCCATGCATGTTGTGGACGGCAAAGATTTGGGGTGGCAGAGCTAAACACATCACTGTAGCACACACATCAAATTTTCCTATAACGTTCACGACAAAAGGAGAGAAGGAAAGAGAGGAAAAGGGGGAGAGAAGGAAATGAAAAAATCATTTCAATCTTTTGAGATTGTTTACCATGTCAAGCGCCAATACGTTCATTCCCTCTAAACTTGCAGAAGGAATCTATTTGGGGGTGTTTGGGATTGTTGTGTTTTTAAAAATTTAACAATCATAGCTCTGAAGCTTAATCACTGGCACGTGTGACGAAAACAGATGGTTCGAGTGGGTGTTTGTTTACAAGCTCTTTGCATGAGGGTTTTTTTTCCCCCTAGTTTCTTTTTAGACCAAAGCTAAATATTGCACGTCAGAAAGGAGACAGTGATTTCCCAGGACCCTGGATATCCTCTTCCCTCTGCCACTGGGTCAGGCTTTGCGAACATGGCTAGATGGAGTTACTCTCTTTCTCTCCGGAATTCTATCACACTTCAGGGTACACGAGGTATCGGCTAGAAGAGCCCAGAGCACGTGCCTCCCAGGACGGCTGGAGGTCAGCTGGACAAGTGAGTGTCCACGTTTGATGTTGGTGCTTCCTGCTGCTTCCAACAGCCACATTGACATCTAGCCCCCTTCTTCAGATGAAAGGGAAGAAAGAAATCTGTCTTGCAGACCCCGCCCTTTGCATCTTGGATCCTAGCCCCAGAGACACAAACTGTAAACATGCAAAGCCTGGAGTTGGTTTATTGCAGACAGTGAAAGAATAGACTACTACAGTAGATCAGAAGGTTTCACCAGGGCATGTAAAATAGAAATGGCAGTGGCCAGCGAGTCCTGAGAAGCAGAGCCTGGGAAACTCCAGAGCAAACCAATGAAGAGGAGGACAATCCAGGATGATTCTTGGGCTTCTACAGGCAGACACGCTCAACTGTCTTCTTACACACACACACACACACACACACACACACACACACACACTCATGTGCTCATGCAAAAATAAGCAAATAAAAATCACGGGCAACCATGTCTTGCTTTCTAGATGGAACAATCATATTTCTCCTGGTCACTACCCGCTCTGGAGAAATGTCATCTCTCTCTCTGTTGAAAGAAAGATAGCGAAGGTCGCTCATGCCCTTTCCAACAAGGCCGGGCACAGTCAGCACATTCACTCCAACCAATGCCTTTTGTCCTTTTGTGTCACCTACCCTGGTCCCCTTCTTGGCATCCTCCCATCAATCCCACATATCAAGATATTTTAAAGTAAAATGGCCAAAAAACAGAAAAAGCCCACAAGCCTCTTGGTGTTTCAGAGCGCCTGTCTGCAACAAAGGCACCAATCATGAGCAGCCAGACATGCTTCGGTCATCGTCGTCTGATGATATGACTGTTCCCTTTTGCTCGTTCAGGAGAAATTCACTTTTTCTAACTGTGCTACCTGACTTGACTGCACCCTTACGATAAGGCTGTGTTGCATTTATCATCACTACTGAGTCTTTGTGTCCTTGAGTTCCACGCGTGTGGACTGACTCAACTGCAAATTGAAACTCTTCAGAAGCTAAAAGCTGTTTCCACACTGAACATACAGATTTCTTTTCTTGCTGTTTCCTCCCAAATAGTGTAATATAGCAACTCTTTATGAGGTATTTACAGTGCATTGGATATGGAAGTATTCTAGAGATCATGCTGTACCACTTATCAAAGACGTGAGGGTCTGTGGACGTGAGTTTCTTTGGGGGGTCCTTGGACCAATCTCATGTGGATATCAAGCATTCCTCAGAGTTGTCCCGAGTACAATGCAGCCCAAGCACACAGCTGGGGCTCCATCAGCAAGTACTAAAGAAAGGAAGGCACGACTTAGCAAACACTTAGCAGACACAACGGTTCTCTTCCAATTCTGGTGATCTGACAACAATTCAATTCAAGTGCTGTCTGTTTTTACAAGACAAAGTTAGGGATCCATGGATAATTAGCACAGTGGTGATTCACGTGACCATCTTTTCTCTGGTTCGGCAAGCAGCATTTAAAAAATAGCTTTTTTTTTTTCATTGATTATAGCCTTTAATAAGGGAGAGTGTATCTGATACGATTCAGAGAGTCTTGAAATACTACCCTGATTTTTAGCAAAAGACATTAAGCTTAGGAAATATATTTGTGTGGGAGCAACACTGTCTGCCACACATGAATCAATCCTCAAAAATAACTGTTAGAGGAAGTAATCAATAACAAGCAACTACCAGTCAAGGTGGAGCGGTGGATCAAACAGAGAAAGGCTCGGCACGTGGACTTCTGATTCGTCAGCGGCCCTTTCGCCATCCACTGTCCTTTTCTCCTAAGTAGATACAGCACCAAGTATTTAAGTAGTGTTTCTAGACAGTGAGTATTGTTTCATCACCATCACCCCATCACCGACCATGTTACAGAACCACTAAAGATGCCCATCCTATTAAGCGTGCAGGTAGAAACTGGGGCTATGCATATTGGAGAAAAGTACAGTCCGTGCCCAGAAGGTTCCGAGCATTGGGAGAACGAAATCAGGGTCAGGAGTAGGCAGTTATAGCTATTCCCCTTAGATGCTCATATTATTCTTTTTTATATTTCTAATTTTTATTTTTTATTTATTTGAGATAGAAGAGAGAGAGATAGAGGAGAAAGAGAGAGACAGACAGACAGAAGCATATATGCCACCGTTGAAGGTCAGAGGACACCTTTCAAAAGCCAGTTCTCTCCTTCCACCACGTGTGCTTCCCAGGATTGAACTCAGGTCCCCAGATTTGGCAGCAGGTGCTTCACCCACTGTGCCATCTCGCCCGGCTCAAGACGCCCATGTTATCCATGTCTTAGTCCTGTCCGCACAGATCTCTCCTGCATATTTTTGCCATGTGGAATCTCCCCCTAATCTAAGCTTAGAGGGAACGTTCATAAGATGTTGACCACACAATTGAATTTTGAATGAACGGTCCCAGGAAGTGACAGGGTTAAGGCCCAGCTGTGAGTTCCTGTCAGTTTTAATGGACATCTGGCCCAGACAGGATCACGCAGAGAACGCCCTGCATCTGCAGACCACGTGGCGCCCCTTGTACCCACTCTTCATGTTTTATGCCTTGTCCCTGGCAGTGTGTTCATTTGGCAATACACTCAAGTCCTTCAGGGACGCTGCTGGTACAGCCCGTGTCAAGACTGATGCTACTATTTATAGCCCAATAAACTACACTTTGAACAATATTAGTAATGTAAGCTTAGGTAGCAGTCCTGGTATTAATGCCTTAATACAGATATATGGCTGCAAGCATAGTTTACAGCATGGAGCATAAACACAAATCCGGCGACACTAATAAATCTCTCTCCTGACTTCATAAAGCGGCCCTGCCAAAATGGGCTTCGTGCGCCGCACACTGGGGCAGAAGGCAGCGATATATATTTAAATTTTCCATTTTTAAGCTGTCACTCAAAAACTTTTCAGACTTTTTTTAGCGTATTGATCTTACTGGCTTGTGATAAGGCTTCAACTGCTTGGTTGGGCTGTTTTTAGCTTCTGCTTCTTATTAAAAAAGCTAAATCGGGAGTCATAAGATGCTACTCATTTAGCCTCTTCTGATAGAGATGAAAGAGAAAAGAGGCACCAACATGGTGTAAACCTCCTGCCTTATTGCCCCAGAATCCCAAATTTAATTACACTGTCTCATAATGATGCGTGTGACAGAAATATCCACCCCTTTATGGATGATAAAAACTAGCATTAAATATGTTAAGTCAAGTATTATTGGCTACATATTTGAGTAGAGAAATACACGCATATACACATACTCATGCTTATAAAGATATACAATGCATATATACATGCTTATATAAACATATATTCATATATACATATTAACATCTATACATATGCACACCTACATGCATACATACATGTACAAATACATAGACACATGTATACATATATAAACATGCATGCATACATATATTAACATATATACATATGCATTCTTACGTACACAGATGCATACATACACAAACATATGCACATATACATACATACGCATGCATATATGTGTACATACATGCATATATTAACATATATACATATATACTCGCATATATAAGCAAATATATGTAATGTTCTGTTCTTTTAAATTCCTCTCTCTTTCTATGAATAAGCCTATTCATCCACAAAGCGGGATTTGTTCCTCCTTTGGTGGTCGCTTCAAAATTCAATGCTCAGAGTAGGGTGTAGATAGCAGGGCCTCCACAACTAATTGTCCCTATGTGCGAAGATGAGTCATGGGCAAAGGAAGATGCAGTCTGTGGAGCGCAGGTGCCATTATGAGCAGGGTGTGTGATCAGGCTGTGGTCTCAGGCCTGAATGTGGCCCTCAAGCACGACCGAGCTCTGCTTCTTGTCCCTCAGAGCATCTTCCCGGAAGTGCTTGCCAGCACGGATGGTGGGGACAGGTAACCAGTCATGAAATGTATCCCCAACAATCAACGGCAGCAGGCATTTTGATTTGTAGCACTGTGCGTCAACCTTCTAGAGGATCCAGAAAGACGCGCACAGAGCAAAGATGCGCTGAAAGGTAATAAAAGGGCTGGAGAGACAGCTCGAGGGTTCAGATGCTCGCCTTTCTAATGTGAGCCAAAGGACCCGGGTTCAGATCCTCAGATCCCACATAAAGCACCAGGCAAGTGCCTGCCTATTCCGGCCCAAGAAGGCAGAGCCGGGAATCCCTCCAGCACACTAGCCTGCCAGACTAGCCCCATAGGTGAGTTCTGGGTTTTCTTAGAGACCCAGTCTCAAGACAATAAGGTGAAGAACAATCAAAGAAGATTCCAGAAATCAAGCTCAGGCCTCCACATCCATGCAGACACACTGTGCATGTGCAGCTACATACATGTGAGCACTCTTGCATCCACACATGCAACCCTCATATGCACATGGAAATGGGAAAGGAGGAAAAATACAAGCAAATAAAAGATTTCTTTCTTTCTTAATATATCTGAAGTCATGGTTCTTTCATAACCATTTCTTATTTCCCTGATGATTCTTCTATTTAAGGTAATAGGGGAAGACTTTATTTGAGCAAGAACAGAAACAAACAGAAGCCACTAGGTCCATGAGACTTGAGAGCCCTTGAAATATGGTCCGTTAAAAACTGACGGGGGCGGTGGTGCCTACGAACTCAGCACTCAGCGAGCTGGGGCAGGATGACTGCAGAACTGAGACCAGCCTGGGTAACACTGGTGCTATCAGCACCCAACCAACCAATCTGAGATGCAGGACACGCTCTGGACGCCAAGCACCGCTCCGTCAGAGGATGATGAAAGAACACATTCTGCTTATTACACGTGGCAGGAACGAAACTGCGGCATCTTGGTTAAACTCAACATCCACTTCTTTGTGGGAGTGGAGAAGAGATAGATAATCCGTGTGCGTACATACACATACGCCCACTGTCATGGTGCGAAATGTGAGTTGTCTTCCACGGGCTCAAGTGTGTGAGTCCTTAGCTGCTGCCAGTATTTGGGAAGGTTTTTAGTATTTAGGAGGGAATTCAGGAGTATTTAGTATTTAGGAGTTAGACTTTGAGATTGGTCGAGTGAATCTGCTTTGGAACTTGCAGCAGCTGTGCTCAGCCTCCATGGCGTCTGCAGTGACCTAGGCCTCCTCCGATTTCTGCCCCCAGCCATGCCTTTCCCACCACGAAGGACTGGACCTCCCTTCTGGAATTATGAGCTGAATAAATCTCCTTTTTTTCCTAAAGTTGCTTGACTATGAGTATTATCTCATAGCAACAGAAAAAACGACCAGTATGATCCATTGATAACTAATTTTATATCCACCCACATGATTATACATACATATATATTTCCAACACTAGAACTTGATTGAGTTATTGTAAAATACAATCATTTTAAACTCCATGCAATATTGTAAGCTGAACACTGAATCTTTTCCCACAGTGCCACCAGCACCGTGAGTTCACAGACACCGAGATCCGCCCGTTCTATGTGGAGCTCACTGTCACTTTCCAAACTTTCGTTTCCACCAATGTCACCACGTTTGTCACCCCTGCCTCGAAGCCCTCTCATGGAGCCAGTCAGTCTAACTGTAATACGCATAAGAGTATGCATAGGGGAGTCGGAACCCCCAACCTTGGAGGCCCAATTCTATCTGTCCCCCACCCCAGTATGGTGATGAATTGGTTGCTCGGAGCATTTCTGGCAGCCAGAGAAAATGGTAGCTGTGGCGATCAGAGGAGATCCTAGATTCCCCGTGCAGAAAGGGATTCAGCGCACGTAATAATTATCCATCCATCTCGTTCACACTAAAGGCACGGCAATGCAATTTTACCTTTATAATCAAGACCATATGACAAAAACCAAGGCCATTAGGGACCAATTTTGAAGATTCTCTGCAAGACAATGATTTTCCAACTGCACTTACATATGCCGAATACTTACCTCTGCGGAACTGCACCTGCTGCCATTTACCTATCCCCTGATCGCCGAGGCCCAGCTCTGCGATGCAATGGTGCAAACTTGCAAAGGCTTGCTGGCTTTTTCTTTTATGCCTTCATTAATTTATTATTTTTTCATGTCCCCAAAGCAAAGTATGAAAACGCTGAGGGCAAAATTTCTGCATGTGCCAATGACCCTGTCTCAGACCTGCTTTCTTCTCTCTTCTGTCCCCTCTGCCCGGACACTACCCTCCCTCTCCACTCTGGGCACTCACCACTGAACTGAAGCACAACCTTCCAGACCCCCCATTACTGCACATGCTCTCCTGACCTCAGTAACTCAGGTTTGGTGACCTGACAGCGTTATCTCTGAAAGAATGTGAGGTCATCAGAAACCACCGAGTCTTCAGGCAAAGCTCTACTTACAGAATGCAGTAAATGCTAAAATCATTTCCAAATGATTAAAAATGTAGCCGGACTATTCTTTAATGTCTTATTTGAAAAATACCCAGTGCTATGAATAAGTAAACCCCCTTTGCAGTGGATATAAATACTAAAAGTAATAATATGAGCCATACTGAATAGCTTATTCATAGACAAACATGGATACATTACAATGGTAAGAAAGAAAACATTGAATAGCCTATGTGAAATGAAAAATGAGCCAGATATTAAACTCTACAACTATTGTTTTGGATTTTTACAAACTCTGTACTCAGCTGTTAAAAGGATGAGAAATTATCCCTGGATCTTAGCTAATGATCAACTTAGCTCGCTAGCTTGTAAGGCAAGTTGTTTCTTGCTTTTCACCTCAGTATTCTTTAAAATTATGAGGTCAGCTGACTTTCTAACACGACTTTTATGAGGACTTTTTTTAAAAGTGAAAGACTGCATGGTTTAAAAAAAAAGTAAGAAGTATTCTCTCAGCAAAATAAAACAAATTTGCAAACCTAACATATCCCCTCCCTTCTGAGGGAGTATTCATATATGTTATCCTGATTCAGAGTTACACTCCGTCTAGGCAGTGCAGTCACGAAAGCAGGAGCCTGAGATGCAGCTGGTCACATCACATCCAGTCAGGAAACACACTGAATGAACACATGCACGACTGCAGAGCTCGGCTCTCTTCCTTGCACACAGTCTCGGATCACCTGTGGAGGGCCCGGTCCCATCCACAAGGGGCTGGATCTTCCCACATCAGTGGGAAGACACTTCTTAAAGACACGCCCAGAGGTCACAGCAGTGCAGGAGGTCGCTTTTGACATGTCAAATTGATGATTAATACTAATCAGCACAACACTTAACTATGTATGTCAGCACTAGAGATCTTTCGATATAAACCCAAACCAAGTTCACTCAGCTTTCCCTTGAAAACCATCTTAATTCTTACTTCCTGATACTTCATTTGAGACAATAATTCTCAACCTGTTCCACAGAAACAAAAGTAGACAATATTATTCAACTTTCAAATCTTAATTCTTATTTCCTGATGCTTCATTTAAGGCAATAACTCTCAACCTGTTCCAAGGAAACAAGAGTAGACAATTCATTTTTCAATATGAAGTACTCAAAATCTCCAAAGTACTTGATCTGGGCACATGCAAATAAAGGGATCTTACATATAAAGTGAGTTAAAGATTAGAGTGAAGCATTCCATCCGGCGAACCATGTACGGACGACCTAATCATCCTTTAATGTGCATAGAACACACACTCCATACAGGAGTGCTGCAAGTCCTGCACCCGCTACATTTGCCCAATGAAGACACTGCCTGCTAAAAGTCAGCGGAGGAAGTTGCACCATCTCTGATGCGATCCTGCCTGAGAGTGTGGGCGCTACTTAGCTGTACGTGCGACTGTGACCTCTTTGGAATTCCCTGTTCTCACGACAGCCCACGAAGTGGGGTTTTTAACTGGCTTCTGATTTCTTGAGACATCTTCGGGAAAAACAAAAATTGACCTATGGTGCTACACTGGAGTTGGAATGCGAAGTGTCCCCTCATTGGCTCATAGGTGGGAACACTGGGTGCCCAGCTGGTGGCGCTGTTTGAGCAGGTTGGGGAGCTTGGCTGAAGGAAGTAGTCACTGGGGGGCAGGACTGGACCTTCCTCACTTCCTTTACAGGCCCTGCGTGGTGCCTGTGGGTTCAGTCATTGCAGCAACTGCCCTTTCTCACTGCCACACCCTCCTGGCCATGGTGGACTGTACCCTTTCCATCCTTCCCTCCCTTAAGTTGTTTGTAGTCAACAAGGAAAGTAACTGCAGCTTCATATAGACAGGAGCTGCCTGGTCTACGCCTAATAACCTTTGGAGAGCAGAAATGGCCAAGTCTTCCAGGAGCAGTCGTAAAATGCTAAAGGTTATGAGAGGCGGGTGGGAGTGTTCCCCTGTCCTCTGGATGGCTGTCATTCAACTGTCAGAGGTTTTCATGCAAGGCATGCACAAAACCAAATTAAAAAAAAAAAAGATGAAACCCTATAATTCTACAATAGTCTTGAAATTGCATTTCCAATCCTAAAGGATGAACATTTGATATTATTTCACAGCTTTTAGTTCTATCCAAAAAGATGCTATGAGTACTTTGTTTGAGACCTGTGCTTTCATAGGCAAATCCCTAAGGGTAGAATTGCTCATGAGAGGGTGGAAATTTTAATTTCACACCAATTGTTTTCCAAATTCTTGTCCAATTTCATACACACACACTGGATATAAGTTCAGACTAGATTCTACAATTACAAACACTGGGTTGCTCTCAGTGGTCTGTTTTTTGTAGTTATTTTCATTTCAGTCATCCTAATGGGTATGAAATAGTACTTTGCTGAGGTTTTAATTTGCTTTTCCCTGCTAATTGTTTTGACATGTTTTCACATCTGCTTGTCCTTTTGTCCACTTTTAAAGGATGATCTTTCAAAAATATGTGAAATGTGTTTGTATTTGTATTGGAGATACTGCTGGTGCTCAGCTACCATGTTCCATTTGCCAACATGGAGACCTAAGAAAGATGTTAGGGCAGAAGGCTGTTCTCACAGGACGCATTTTAGCATTTATTTCCTAACAGCTTGTTTACATATAGAAAATTCATATTTATGTCCATCCAGATTCATATTTATGTCAATTGACGATTGGCTTCATATTTAAGAAAATATATCAAATACCATTACTCCTCTGCTTGTATCAGTCCAACAGCATTGAAATCAGCAATTGTAACAGTTATTCTTAACTATTGCTGTGAGAGAGCACCCAAAGTCAAGCGACTTAAGGGAGAAAGGGAGATTGATTCAGCTTAAGGTTCCAGAGGGAAGGTACAGTCTCTCAAAGCAGAGGTGGCGTGGCTGGCTGGCCAAAGCTGGAGGAGACTAAGTCACTGCAGACATCTTGGAAGCTGAGAGCTGCAGACTGCTTGCTGCAAAGGCAGACTTCTCCTGGAGGTAGGGATGGGACTCATCCACCTCCAGGCCTACCCCTTGTGACTGCCTTCCTCCAGTGAGGCTCCGCCTCTCAAGGGCCATGACCTTGCCACACACATGAGACTGTGAGGGACACGTTTCAAACCAAGACAGCAATGAAAGCTGAAATCTCAACAAAAAAACTTCCACTACAACACAGCATGACCCGTCAGCCAGGAAACTCTGAGACCTCGTCCCACATACGTGTGACCTGTTGCCAACAGAATCACAACACCTCTCGAGCCCTGAGACCTGCTGCCATGTTTTCCCACTTCCTTCAGGCCCTTCTGGAATATTCTGTATGATGCAGTAACCATGCCCCCGGCACCATCCCAACCCCAGTCCTTTTTCATTTCTTATATGACACCACTGAAGCGCAATTGTTTTTAAACTTATTTTTTGCTTCTTTGCCCTCCCTCCCTCCTTCCTTCTTATCCTATGTGTTAGTTTCATCGACCCACTGCTGAATGAATACAGAGCCCAAATAATGAGAACAGAGGGTTTCCTTCAGGCTTACATTTTTGGGTGGCAATCCATGACAATGGTAGGCAAATACTTGCCAACATTAGGAGCTAAGGGAACGGGCCACACCACGTCCCCAGGAAGAAGTGAGAGGCAGCGTAATCGCAGCCTGCCAGTGTCTTAATACTGAAGCCAGTTCTCTCCATCCAATTCACCTGCTCAGGGATTGGTCCCACTTGCTATGCCCTGGGTCTTTTCATCTCAATTAGACCAGCTCTCGCAGGCCTGCTCAAGACCTGCTTTAATTATATAATTCTTCACAGATGTACCTAAAGGCTCACTTCTTAGTCAAGTTGACATCTGTGTCTAACTGGTACATCCTTCCTCCATCTTCACCATACTTTCATATATTGCTTACTTCTCTCCATGAGACAGTAAGTGCTATGAGAGCAGGGACCTTCACTCATTCTTTCCATGCCTATTTTTCCTGATTCTTTAATCCCCAGAGCAAAGCCAAAAGAAGGTAGAAGCAATCCAGGATGATTCCCTTGGGCCTCCACAGGCACACACAGTGCAATCTTTTACACACATCCCCCCCGCCCCATCTATACATTCCCATACCTACACACGCAAAAAAAAAAAAAAAAAAATAGTAAAGTGGATAAACTCTTCGACCAAAAACTTACTGAGTGCTAGTTTAGTGTTTACCATCCCCCCAAAAATCTCTGAGGGACTGCACCCTCTGCACCCCCTTGATGGAGTAGACAGAGTGTCAGAGGGCTAATGAAGTTGTCAAATTCATGTCACTAATCAGTCTTGGATTGAAAATTTCAAATTTTATTGTATTTTATCATTTGCCATAATGCTATATATGCATGTGTGTGAACATGTGCAAAGTTAAAATGAATCAGAAACTTATAGCTTTTTTGTTGCCATGGTGACAGTAAATAGTATCTATACATTCTGCAAGTATGGTATGAAACAACAATCAAGTGAGTTTTTGTCTACCTACTGTCCAACGTAAGTGATGAGCGCCATCCCGCTGCTAAAGCCATCTATGGAACATCTGAAATAAGCACCTAGCTCCTCTTAACAAATGTAAATTCCATCTTTAGTTGTGTAGATAATAATCTTTATTTTCCCTGGTCATTTGATCACACGAAGTGATATCTAAAAATATTCTGCCTTGGGCTGGAGAGATGACCAAAGTTTTTGTTTCACAAGCAAAAGGACCTGAATTTGGATCCCCAGAATTCTCGTAAAAATGTCGGGCAGATAAGGCGGCAGCCTATGATTCCAAGGTGGAGCCTGGGAAACGCCAGAGCAAAGCATAAGGTGAAAAAGTGATTCAGGATGATTCCTGATGTAACTCTTGTTCCCGGCACACACGTTCAAGCGTCTCTCTTGTACAAACACACACACTTACTCAAGTGCCATCTTCTACACACAAATAACCACACCTTGTTTACATTCGTGTGTTCTTCCACGATGACAGCACAGCGTCTACAGTCCTCTCAGGCTATTTTGGCTTCCCTGTCAAGTAGTATCAATCCCTGATTTGCCCAGCGCACACTGGTAACTGGATCACAGAGACCCCCACTCTCCTGCATTCCCTTGAGTGAACACTCCGCGTGCATTTGCTCCTCCTCCTACTGTCTCACTGTCACCAGATGTGAAGCGTGCCACAAAGCCATTGCAGGGCAGCAGCTGGTTGTAGATAGAGAACTGACAGGCCAATAGAATCACAAAGAGCGCTCACATGGGGACCACATCCAGATGACAACTTGGCATCTAACAGAAGTCAACTGCAGCTTCGTGGGGAAGAGGTGAATTTGTCAGTGGTGTCCAGACAATCCACCCATCTGCCTCACTTCATCCACAAAAAGGAACCGCAGCTGATTTGAAAGCTGTAAAAAGCACTTTTTGAAAACAGCAAATTCTACAACTTGAAGATGCTGCAAACACATGTCTTTATAACTCCTAGTTATCCAACTGAATATTGTTCTTCAATAACAAAGAAAGTCGGCCATAAGGGGAAAGACTAAGAAATTCAGTCTCAGTAACAAGGCATTCAAGGATGTCACGAAGAAAGCAGTGAAGAAAGCCTCAGGTACTTAGGAGATATATAGGATGCAAATAACTTTCCTCTTACGGATTTCTCTTTGAACTCAATCCTAACTTGCCCAAAATAGCTTGAGTAATTTGCTATTACCCTGTGTATCCTTCCTCCTAGATTCTAAAAGAGCTAGAAGATTTTTAGTTTACCGTTTTCTTTTCATGTATGTGTTTATGGGATACATGTGCATGCTAGGACACACACACACATGTGCACGTGTGTTTTTCACATGGGAAGGTATGCTCGTGTGTGCAATTGTTTGCACACAAGTGCTTGAGTGTGTGTGTCTGTGGAGGCCCAAGGTAACATTGGGAATCATTCGCCATTGCTCTTTCGCCTTAATTTGTGAACTTGGTTCTCTAATCAAACCCAGAATATGCCACTAGCGTTAGTCCGGCTAGCCAGTTACTAAAGGGATTTTCAAGCTCTGCCTTCTGGGTCTAGAATTACACACCAACCCCACATTTTTACATGGGATCTGGGGATCTGAACCCAGGTCTTTTTGCTTGTGAGGCAAAGACTTTAAACCCCTGAGCCGTTCCTCAGTCCTGTAAGCTATTTGTTGTTGAGGTCTGTGGAAGAGCCACCTGCTTCAGACAAAAGCTAGTAACCATGGTGTTGTTCTAGCATAGATCATGCCCTCAATTACCTGTATGACAGCAAAGACTGATACCAGTAAAACTTCATTTAAGTTTTTTAATTCAACTGAATGAGAAGGTCGCTGGCACTTCAGTAATTGCTATTGAAAACCATTCAGTTAAAAGAGAAAAACACATATATACACACACGCGCGCACAAAATAAATGGTGACATAATCTTTCCTATACATTACCTACGTTAACGGAATTGCCTAGCGGAGTTCTGGCGATAAGATCATCGCAGTGATTATTTTGCCTCGGTAGGAACCGTTTCAACAATGACTCTAAAACCATGGTCAAATATGGCATGATTTATGCACTCCCAATCAAGATCATTAGCACTTTCTCTATGCTAAACAGAAACTGGAATTCTCAATTGTAGGATCCACAGAACATGCTGTGGTTGGCATGCAACATGTCCCTCAGGGGCTCATGTGTTTTGAGCATTTCCATGGGGGCAATGCTTGGAAAGGCAGTGGTCCTTGCAAAGGCAGTGGTCCTTTGGGAAAGGACCTGACTGCAGGAAGTAATCAATGTGGTGGGGGGCTTTTGTCAGTTACAGCCCTTTTGCTGCTGTCCTGTCTCTGCTACTTGGTTGGCCCCATATGATGTCCCCATCACTGTAAGTCACATCCCCTGCTGATGTTACCACTGACAGAGTTACTATGCCAGGCTGCCGCCACCATGAGAGCTCATGTCCATGTCACCATGCACCAAGCAGGCTGCTCTTCTTTCAAATTGCTTCTGTCCAGTCTTTGGTCAGAGCAATGCAAAAGGAGCTAGCATGGGGCTGACGAAGCAGCTTGGTAGGTTATTTGTCCAGCATCCGAGAACTGTGAGTTCAAATCCCCAGCGTCACATAAACCAGCCATGGAGGGCCAGGCACAGATTTAACTGGCAGAGCCCCACATCTGGTACCTTGTCCATTGGATGGAACATTTCCACAAAAGTCTGCTCTTCCTCCCTGCTCTGGTGCCAAGTTATAAAAGTCATTGTTAAGCTCACAAATCATAGAAGACAGAGACAGGAACACCAGAAGTTTAGACCACCTTTGATTTCACAGTTAGCTTGAAACCAGCCTGGCACATATGAGACTGTCTCTCAATAAAATAATAAAAAAAATAAAATAAAATAATAAAATAAAATAAAAAGAAGGAGCTTGGAGAATCTCCAAGCAGCTACCTTAGCTGGCAACCTCCGTGAGTTGCCCCTCAGCCATAGTGACCTGATTGTTTCTCCCCAGCAGGGCATCCGGCTAGTTTTGAAGTCTTTCTGATTTCCTCTCTGTCTTCATTCCAAGAAGACAGGGCTTAGAGCAGCTAAGTGCCTAAAATTCCCTTATCTGTGAATGTTTCAAAACGGGTTCCCACTTGAGCGCATGGCACAGAGGGGTGTGAATGAACATCTCAGACTACAGATTTAGGCTGCAGAGCCCCACATCTGTTCCCTTGTCCATTGGACGGGACGTTTCCACAAAAAGTCTGTTCTTCCTCCCTCCCCCCTTGGTACTAAATTATAAAAGACACTGTTAGGCTCACAAATCCTGTTGAAAAAAAAAGCAGACTGTATAAGGATCTGAAGTATATTATAAGGAAGTCTGAAGATCTAATTGCTGCTCCACTTTCCAGAGAACACTCTCTCTCTATTTCGGGGCTCCATAAACAATATTTCACAGGGAAGACTCAAGCTCAGATAAGAACAGTGAAAATGAAAAAAGGTGTAACAATGGCCAATGAGAAACATAGAGTCAAGGCCTTGAGGAGGTGGAGATGAGACAGAGAAAGCGCTAGACAGAATCTCTCTTTCCTCTTGTAGATAGAGGCTCTGGGAATGAAGTCACTTGGGGCTTAGAAACCCAAGCCCCTAAGAGCACAAGGATGGGAGGAGTCATGATATGCAAGATACTCCACACAAGTTAGGGCCGAAGCAATCATAATAGGACTTTGCATGACCTGCGCTATATCCAACACATTATTGACCCCTCAAAGTCTAGCATGGACTAAAGGTACTAGGATCCTTGGAGGTTAGGGACTGACAGCCACAGTAGTGTTCCTATGCTTAAGGGGAACACAGAAAAGGGTTCTGGGAAATGCCGCTGGGTCCTTGCACCTCATCAGAGAGGAGGACCCAGAGGAGAGTTTGGCATGCACATTAAAGGATGCTCCAGGGATGGGGGGGGGCATTGGGGGATGGGGAGGGAGGGGGAAGGCAGAGGAGAGGAGGGAGTGAGGGAGGAGGGTGTGGGGGGAGGGAGGGAGGGGACCGACTGGTGTACCTGTTAAGATTGTATGAGTGGAAATAAAAAAAAAAAAAAAAAGAAATCAGGAGAAAATAAAGCTATTTTTCCTTTCTCCAGAGTTCTGGTTTCAAAAACATTCACCAGCACACATTCCACTGATGCTATTAGTCAATCATCCCCTGTGTTTCCTGCTTCGAAATAAAATGACTCTTTCAACCCCCCCCTCCAAAAAAAGAAACCCAAGCCCCTGTATTCAGGACCTGTTTAGTTTTCCTTATCTGTTACTGCCACAAACACCCCTGGCCTAAGCCATTTAGCAGGAAAGTTTCCTGCCAGCTCACAGCTCCAGTCACTCAGCCCATCCTGGCAGGAGAGTCGTGGCAGCAGAGATCCAGGGAACTGGTCACCTGGCATCCGCAGCAGAGCAGAGCCATGATCCACGCATGTGTGCTTGCCTGTGCTGCGCTCACGCCATCTTTTACAGATCGCCTGCCTGGGAAGGGCCCCACCCACAATGGCTGGTCTTTCTGCATCAGTTATGCAATCGAGAGAGTCAGGCACTTAATCTAGAAGCACCTCTCAGGTGGGCCTGAAGACCTGCCTCCTAGGTGTGAGGTCGGAAACCGATATAAGCCATGTCAAGACCCACTTAGGCCACGTATGAGCCGTCGGACCGTGAACGCTCTCTTGACTCTCTTGGATGTTTTGTGAAAGGAGAGAAAATAGTCAATTCACTGACTTGGAAAATTTAATGAGATGATATTCTTAAAACACTTTATCAAATGTAAAGTACTTTATAAAGGTGATTCATCTATTTTTTTCTTTCTTTTTTTTCTTTCATGTGTGTGCTTGTGGGCATATGCTTGTGTGTGTGTGTGTGTGTGTGTGTGTGTGTGTGTGTGTGTGCATGTGTATACATCTGTGGAGGCCCAAAAGTGATCTCAGAAAACATCCTCAACTGCTCTTCCATATTGCTTTGAGCCTGAATCTCTAGTTAAACCCAGAGCATGCCTTTAGAGCTAATCCCGCCAAACAGCATGCTGTGGGGATTCCCAGGATCTCCCTACCAGGGCTAGAATTAGAGGCAAGCTGCCACACCCACCTGGCACCTTTACATGGGATCTGAGAATCTGAACTCGAGTCCTTTTGCCTGTAAGGCAGGGACTTCAACCACGGAGCAGCAGGGAGCAGCAGGAAAGTTATCCAGGCAGTGGCACAGATTCCAAGACAGAACTGTTCTCCAAGACTATAAACCATTATTGTTTAAGAAAATTCACTTGATCGGAAATACAGGGCTACATAGAAGCACCTCTACCTACCCAGAATGCTATGCAAAGTTACAGAAAAGCACAGTCCTCTAAAGACAGATTTCTGTAACCCCTCACCCCTGCCCCTTGGGGCCCCAAGGAATGTAAGGCTTCAAACTACCCCATCCTAAAGTTATGTGCAAACTCCATCCCTCTTGCAGAAGGTGAATGAAGATCTGTCTCAAACCCACCGTTATCCCCCAAGTGAGGCTTGAAAAATAAGCCTCCACCTGCAAAAGTAATTTAATGATATGCAACTATGATGCAACATCATAGAGAATCTACAGGAAGACCACTTTGTGCTCAATGACACCCCCCTCGGGGATGCAGAGGGCAGGGTGCATGCTGGGAAGACAGGGGAGACAGACAGACACAGTTCGTCCACAAGAAGTCTCAGTTCAGTGGGCGAGGTGGGCATTACCCAAAACTACGCTCTGAAAAATAAATATGCTGACAGTTTTTCTGTGAAACCCACTATGACCCAGAGCAGTCAGACAGAGGTCCCTGGGGATGAGAAGCAGGTTGTCATGGACAGGCACGCATGCTAACTTGATAGAGTAAGTTGTGAAGATTTCACAGTCCGCAGGGTAGCAGATGGGCAGATCCCGCGGCAGACAGAAGCGTGGTGGATGCCTGGATCAGAAGGAGGGCATCGGGGCAGCCTGAAGGGGCAGAGGGCACCGGGAAGGGATATGGTATGAGATGTGGTGAGGCTCAGACCACATGTCCCCACTGTTTATGGGTTGGGTCTTGATCTTCAGGATCAGAGAAGAAGTGAACTGAACAGAGAAGTCCTGCAACAACCTGAGCTTTGCCTGCAGAAGCAACAACGGATGGCTTGGTCCCCACTGTCAGGAAACATAACGACAGAGCAGAGAACTTCACCTCCTTAAGTCACAGAGGGCGCCAAGCTCATCACCCTGCAGCGAGGGAGGGTGTCACCCGATCCTGTTCATTTCTGTACCGGAGGCAACTCTTCTGAGAAGCTGGCTGGAAAAGCCTTGTACACTTGCTGAAAAGGAGGACCGTCTAGTGAGGGGAGGGAGGTGGCGACACTTACCATGATCTTCCTTTTTACCTCTTCGTTAAGTATGTACGTGGGGGATTGTGCTTATATGTGGGTGGGTGTACATGTGTGTGTGAGCGTGTATACAAGAGGGTATTTGAGTGTGTGTGCCTGTGGAGTATCTCTGCAAAGGGTGATGCTGAGAATCATCTTGGATCGTTCTACCCTCTTCCTGCTTTGTTCTGGGGTTTCCCAGGCTCCAGCATCCAGGGATCCGAACTCAGGTTCTTTTGCTCTCAAGGCAAAGGCTTTTACCCCTGTGCCAACTGTCCAGTCATGAATGTGACCTGATGCGTGTCTGCCTGACGCTAGAGGTAGAGCTACAAAAAGGGCTTCTCATCCCGGTGTGCTCGTCTTTCTGGTCTAGAGAATAGCTGTCTGCATTAAAAATGTCTTACTATTAGTAGTTCTGTATTTATAAAAGGACTAGAAAAAAAATCCCCCTACAGGAAAATAATAACAAAATGTATGCTCCACCAAGGTGGTGGGAAGACATAATGCTATTTTACATATTTGATATAGTGCCTAAATTAAGCCATAGAAAAGAGGCCATGAATCTTCACGGCCTCATTATCACGCCTTCCTAAACCTCAAATACAGAAAAATACATTTCATAAACAAAGGCCCAATAGGATTTTAATAGTACAATAAATTTCACAGACATTTGCACTAATCACATTTCATTACTTTTTTTTTTTCCGAAGAAATTCCATTTGATGGAAAGTCAGATTTGGAGAACGGGTACAGAGTATCTTTGGGGGAGTTAGTGTTTGATTAACCATGGACATGCAGGTCAAATTTATGGACAAGTCAAGCATTGTGCAACTCAGACAATGTCTTTTGTCCCTACCTGCCTCCTGTACCTTCTTCCTGCAAAGGATCAATCTCCTAAATCTCTTTGACGTTTCTTTTTTCAGAACCACCCTGAATGGCTGGACATTCAGAACTTATTTTGAGCTGTCAGGCCCTGAGGTGTTCTATGATCCTGGATACCTTCCAGCAATTTCATGGTTCTCAATATATAGATGAGTTTTTACACGAAAATTTCCATTCATTCATTGCCGATCTCGTTGCACACTCCGTTTGAACAGCATTATCGTGACAATCTCATACGCAGAGAAAAGAGCTTATATTAGCCTAGTGAGACTCTCAGATTGGGGTAAGAAGGGCTCTTTCTTAGGGAGGCTTTAGATAAGGAGCTCCCAAGGAAAGAGGGGTTCTTACTGGATCCCACACTTGGTAGACACGCCTTCAGCTGGGGTTTAGCATATGTTGGGAATCCCTGTTAACTGGTCCTAACCTTTCTTCAGCCTGAATTTATCCTTTCGGCCACTGATTGCTGAGTCCGATGGACCCTGGGCCTGAGGGGGGAAATGACTTTAAAGGGCCTGAACATGTTGTGCACGTGGCGCTGAGATGCTGGCTGGAAGGTTCTGGGGATGGGATGGCAGCAGGGTCTGGGGACGGAGAGACGGTTCTTACTGTACAGCCATGTTCTGGTGCTATCCTCCAGGACGCTAAAGAGCTCCAGATCACTCTTCCCCAAGTTAGATGGGCTTATAAATTACCCTGCAGATCCTTTTCAAATGCGGGTACAGGCTCAGCAGGACTGCGGCGGTGAGTCTGCATTGCCTAGAAGCTCTGAGGAGGCGGACATCGGAAGTTCTAAAGACCAGGAAGTTATATTTGCCAAGAACGTGTGTGAATTGTGCTTGATCATTTGTATACCCGGCTTGCAACTTTAAAATAACGGTGGTACTGTGGACTCTGTCTGTATTCTTGTTGTGGGGACGTTTCTGTTTTTCTCCTGCATCACAGTGACCTATTTGTGCATAAAATTCATCTAAGGAAAGAACTTGGTTGGCAGACAAATAGAAAGATCCCAAATTATAGACAGAAAGGCTTGAACCAAGGAATGTTCTTATCCATTCCTGTTGCCACAGTGAAGCTCCAAAATGTGGCTCAGGTGGGCATATATATTCTGATATTATGATCGAGGGGGTCTCCTCCAGCAACCCAACCCTACCTTCACTCTTTACTCCTCTGGTAGCTCTAACTCTAGTTTCCATGGCCTCAACAGAAATCAGGGGCCCGAGAGTGGAAACACCATGCACGGGAGAAAGGTGGATGTCCTAGCAGGTGCAAACTCACCTGGGCCTTGACATGAGACCAGTCCCATGGGATTTTCCTTCTGTCTCCTTACTTCCCCACAGTGCTCACCCCCAAAATATTCTTTAGATCCAGCAAAACTTCAGTCTGCTTCACCTAAGAGCTGACCTGCCTTTGTCTCTACAGTCAGTCTTGCAAACGGCACTGTACTACAGATTCAGACATGTGGTCTACCAGTTGTCAAGATCCGTCTACACCTCAGAGAGTGCTTGGTTTTATAACCGTAAAAATATATATTCTAAAATGAGAAGCATAGTCCTTGGGTTTTTATGTCCTTCAATTCCTTGGGTTTTTCTAGCAACTAACCTCAATACCTAAGTCTATGTGCATGCTCAAAACAGTGTAACTACTTGAGTTTTTCTGAATGAGAACCTTGAATTTCAATCTAACCTCTGTTGCCTTAATCTGAAATTCTCCAGTGATATATAACATTGAGTATCTCTGCAAATGTCTGTCTGACAGCTGTCTACCTTCTTTGGTAATGCCTGTTAGATCTTTTGCACATTTTTAAGGTGGATTATGGGGTTTTCTTGTGATTGAATCTTGAGATTGCTTTCCACATTTTGGTAATCGGTTCTTTATCAGATGCATCTGTAAATATTTTCTCCCAATGTACAGCTTGACTTCTCGTTTTTTGCAAGATTCTTAAAAAATATTTTGTTTTATTAGAGCCATCTTATCAGTTATTAATTTCATGTATGGTTTAAAGATATCATTGCTACACTAGGGGTCAGGAGCACTGTATCTTGTTATCTTTTAGGAGTTTCATGGCTTTGTATTTTATAGTTGTATATCTATGATACATTTTGAACTAATATTCTTGTCAAATTCAAGATTCATTTGCTGCATGTGATAACTCCAGCTATAGAAGTTCAATAGCTTCAGTACTGAAGACTCACTTTGTCCATCCTATTGTATTTATTCTTCTGTCGAAGGTCTGGTGACTTTTTAAGTAAGTGCATTTCTGGGATCTGGTCCATTTTGCCATCCATGTATTATCTATTCTTTTCCCATAGTTGGTTAGTTAGCATACATTGCTAAGTATGTCTAATATCAGTTCCCTAGCACTGCCCTCTTCTTTCAGTATTGCATTGGCTATTCTAGATCTTTCCCCTGTCTATATACATTTAAGAATTAGTTCATCAGTATCCACAAAGTAACTTTCTGAGATTTTGATTGGGGATCATTGGGTCCATGGATCAACTTGGGAAAACTGGTATCTGGGTGATATCGAGGTCCTGGAAGTTAACGTGGCTGTTCTATCTATTCAGTTCTTTGATTTGTTTATATAAAAGGGTTTTACCTTCTGCATTTCCTCCAGCATGGGTTTTTGACATCTACTCTTCTGTCTTCTTAAGTTAACTCCTGACCTGTAACTCTTGTCTTACATTCATTCACTATTGCCCTGTTTGGAAAGGCTTTCTGAAGTACCTACTTAGTCATTCATTCACTCAGTTATAAACACATTAATTTTTCTGTCTGCTACATGCCAATTTGTATCCTGAGCTCTAAAGATATGGCAGAGAGACATAAAATTCAATACCCTCAAAGAATTTATGTCAATATGGGAGAGGAGTCAAACCTGCAAAGATAAGAAAATTGTTCTACTGGAAACTTACATACAAAGACACTAGTTAAATTCTGATTGGACAAATATTGAGGTTCTTTGCTCCTTCTGGAATCTAAGTTACTTTATTTTTTTGGCTTGCTTCTCCCTTCATCAAATGAAAAGTAAGTACTCGGAAATAAATCTCTTTTACTTTCTGCCGGCTCCAATGCTCAGTCTAATTCTGTGATGAGTTCACCTTCAGTGCTTAATAAATACTTAATTGATTGGCCTAGGCAATGTTTTAGGAGGCTCATTCTCAACTATCAGACCTTCTAGAGAAATCTGCGAGCAAGAATTTACATCTGATATAAGGGTGTTTTTCAAGACGCCTGCTTGTGAACAGGCCTCAGTCTAGAGGGGGACAAAGGACAGAAAAGCAACCCCTCCCTCCTTTACCACATCTAGCATTCTTTTTTAAATATCTACTTATTAGAAAGGGACAAACAGAAGAGAAGAGAAGGGAGAGGGAGGGGGGAGAGAGGGGAAGAGAAAGAGAGAAAGAGAGAAAGAGAGAGAGAGATTCACTTATCCAAGCCATGGCACATGGGTAGAGGTCAGAGAGCAATTTTCAGAAATCATTTCTCTCCTTCTACCTCATGGGCTTCCGAGAATTGAGCAGGGGTCATCTGGTTTGACCGCAATCACCTTCCTGGCTAAACTACCTCACGCACAGGCCCCATGTCCAATATTTTAATTCACAGTCATAACTCCCTCAACCCTTTGTTCCAGGAGCTTCAGTAGAACACCTGTTAAGGGTTGTCTTTTTGTAACCCATCAGTGTTTTATTAGTTTAAGGAAAATGCCGAGAAGCTGTGGGGAAAACACTACAGAAGCCACCACCAAAGTCTTCTTATCCAACTGGGAAATCCATGAATTAAAAGGAAGATGAGCCAGCTATCACTAAAACTCTAATGTGCAGTTGGCTAAGTGATAAACCAATTTGAATTAGTGAATACTAATTGAAAAACTGCATGACAAAGTATTTTCCCATTAAGGCCAGGAATTTGCTAAGGGCGTGTTCAATTATTTATCGTGCTTCAGTGGAAAGCTCCTCGCATCCTAACAACACAGTGTCGTTTTCAACTTGGCCCCCTGATGGAATTTTTAGCACAATGGCTACCCAGCCCAAATGACTTTAAAAATGACGTGCCGATGACCTTGACAGTATCTTCCATTTTTATGAGCTTCATTTTTTCCCCTCCCTGCTCTCCAGTCCTCACACCTAACAGATGTTCTTCACCTGAGAATCTAATTATTATCAGAGTGCTTTAATATTTTTAACCTCATGGTTTATCGGCATACTCCAGAAGCTCAGGGTAAACCCTTCCTTAGTAGACAAGTCAGAAGTGTTGACCATCAAAAAGGACATTTTAGATGAAGGACTATCTCCTTTTGAAGTACACAAATATGTGAATGTCCCTTCAGTGGCTCAGATAACTTACTCTTCTCGAAACCGGGGCAGAGGTGACAGCAGGGAGCCAACATTGTGGATTCCAAGCCCACAGGGAAGGGAATAGATCTGGAACGTAATACCCTGTTGGGGCTCAATAAATGTTTATTAATGAGCCCCATTTTCTGACCCAGGCACGCAGAATAAATCCGAGGAAGGAAGATTATGCAAATGTGCAGAAAGGTCACCCAGCCCTACATGGGTGTGTGGCCCAGGGTGGGGGCAGAATCAAGTCATTCACTGGCAAGACATCCTCCGGGTGTTTAGCAGTGACCCTCGAAACCCTCTTCCCCTCAGTTATCGCTCCTGTTAAAGAGAACACTTCAGTCACTGCCTGAGAAGCTGTCGCTTGACGTGAAAGGAAATGAGTCGCTTCTCTCAAGAACGTAAAGACCTGGACCAAAGACAGTCGGAAGACCACAGAGAAAACAGAAAGAAAGAGAGACTTAGGAGCATTCGTCAATGTTCAAATTATATAATTACATGAGGGAATTTGTGATCAAGGCCTAAATTCAACATCGCTATATGATGAAAGGGATATGTTAGGTGAAATTATGACAAGTATTGCTAATTCAGGTCACCCCAAATGATGACACAGGGTATGGGCTCCTTCAAAGACCAAAGTTATGCCAAACAGAAAAGAGCTACAAAGAGGTTGCAGATGCCTTAGAAGACTCATCGGCATCCCTCCAAAATTGTGCAAAAAAAAAAAATGTTCATATGCTTTGACATCAGTCATTAACTATTTAAAATTATCGTTTTTAATCTACTAAGTAAAACCTAAATTTGCTGTGGTTTGTTTTAATAAAACATTCATGAACCTTCAGGAAAAGAGTGGGATAACGCTGATGTGACACTAGCAAGGGTGGAGAAGGAGACTGGTGTGCCCTCGGCCGGCCACGCCCCTCCAGATACACAGACATGAGTGACAGACAAAGCTCAAGTCAAGCAGGCTTTGTAGACACAGGTCTCTGTTCACTGAAATGTGCTGGAGGCGGAAAGCACCTCTGTGCCTTCAGCCACGCTACCGCCCCTTGCCTGGAGGCCCATAACTTGTGAATTATTAAACGATCATATTTGTCGCAGCAAATTGATTTCTGAGAGAATCCATATTGATTGAGGAAGGATCTTAAGGTTAAGGCGTTCGGATGTTATTGGGTGTGATGAGCTAAATTGGGTGGATTTTGTTGTTCTGGGCTAGTCATATGGCTAGTCTGTTCAGCCCAGTCCACCCACCAGGCTGACCAAGAGGGAAGCCACCGCCTCCCAGCCTGCCGAGGAGCTTGCGGCCTGCCACGCTGCCAAACTGTTGCCTGCATTCAGAAGGGAAGGGAATCGAGTGCGTTAGTCAGCTCTTCGCAATTCTTTGTCCCAGAAATGCAGGGAGCACGTGGGAACCGCAAGTAGCTGCCGACAAGTAGCGAAGAGTTGCCAAACGGCAGTGACCGAATGGCAAAAAATAAAAAGCAAAAAAAGAAAAAAGAGGGAAATGCACCAGGCTAAAGAAAATCAAGTTCACGGCCAAATAGATTTCATGCAGGTCAGTACTTTTGTGTTCCTATGCAATAGACAACGCACATCCACGGGATAGCGTGGTTCCCGGAGCAATAACAGGCACCGCGCTGACTCGGCGCTCACGAGAACTGAGATGCCGTGAAGCTGTGAGCTAAGGCCGCAGCACCTTGCATGGGAAGATGGCCGCTCTCTGCATCAGAGGGGACCCCGACTT
This sequence comes from Typhlomys cinereus, assembly GCA_023101885.1. Classification (NCBI taxonomy): domain Eukaryota; kingdom Metazoa; phylum Chordata; class Mammalia; order Rodentia; family Platacanthomyidae; genus Typhlomys; species Typhlomys cinereus. The sequence continues at coordinate 6,253,145 of JALPQD010000093.1, read as the reverse complement.
CTGGGTCTTCTCAGTCATGAAGAAGCAAAACTGGCCAGAGCACTGAATGCTATCAGGCCTCTCTCGTGCAGCCAAAAATATGAGGCAGTTCCCAATGCCTGCGTTCACGCAGAATTTTCTAATCTTGAGAGTGTAATAATACAAGCGTATTTGTGCTTTTAGTGTTCTTGATATTCAAGTGAGAAGCTGTCTAAGGGTGTTGTGTGTGTGTGTGTGTGTGTGTGTGTGTGTGTGTGTGTGTGTGTGTGTGTGTAAGAGGACCAAGGCTGATACCAGCTTGACTTTGCGCATTGTTTCTTGGAGTTGGGCCTTAAATCCAGCCGCCAGCTGCCGATAGGGCTCCTCTTGCTATCCTGCTTGCTCTGAGCTTCGGGCAGGAATTGCAGGCAGACCACGACATCCACTTGGCATTTTATGTGAGGTCCCAGGTCCCAAACTCTGGTCTTCATACCTGTAGATGCTGAGCATCTCCTCAGACCCATTCCGGCTTTTTAAAGAGGCTTGCTGGGGATCAACCTCAGCCCCCACACATGTGCAGCAAGCCATTTACACACTCGCTGTCTCCCCAGAGGTGGGAGAATGAGACGCTCTGGTTTGGGGATTTTCTTTCTGTCTCAGGACACCCAGAAACCATCAACAGATCCTGATCACATGGCGTCCATAGCAGATACGGAGGGCAACCCCATCTCTCCGACTCCACGTCTACCTCTGAGAGCCCCCTCTTCTGTGGGTGATAGTGTATCCCCCCCCTCATGGCTTCTCCCGTCTCCAAAGGGCTGCTGGAACCGGCCCTTCAGACATGGGTGATAATATTGCTCCTCTTTCTGAAATCTAGAAATGGTTGTAAAAGTCACAGCAAAGACCACCGGATGGCGCGCACATCGGCCCCGCCCCTTCATCTTAGACACAGTCCTTCACTTCCCCAGCAGCCCCTCACTCTTGCCGCCCTTCCTGGCCACAGCTGCAATCCTACCCATCTCTCGCCCTCTCTCCTGGGGCACACAGGGATGCGAGTCCCCCCCGCAGCGTGTCCCTGCCACATGTTCCCAGCTGCCTGGAAACCCCCTGCCCAGCAGCCCTAGGATCCCCTTTGACTTCTTCAGCTACTTCCCAGGCGGAGCTCTGGTGACTCCTTCTGCAAAGGCACAGCCCGAATCTTTTCCCCTTGCGTTGTCGAGTTTTTCTTTCTGACTCCCCAGTGGGAGAGACAGTCCAGCACCCTTCTCGTCCGACCGGACCATACGCTGTATGCAGCAAAGGTCTCCGTGCCACGAGGCAGGGTGGATGAAAGCTACAGAAGGAGAGGATGTGTGAATGAACTGCAGGTCCACCTGCACTCTAGCTCCTGCCTGGAATCTCGGAAGCCGCATGTCTATCCTGACTCTTACTATAGTGCCCATCATCCTGCCAAACAGTTACATCAATGCCCTATAGTCACTAACCCTAATGTTACTCTTGAGCTTACGAATAAAGTACAAAATAGTCACCGGAGTGGTGTGGACACATAAATCCCAGACTGGAAGGTGGAGGCAGGTGGCTCCCAGGGTCTTAATGGCCAGCGACTCTAGACAACCAGTTGAACTCCAGTTCACCGAGAGATCCTATCTTCAAAAATCATAAGGTGGGGGCTGGAAAGATGACTCAGAGGTTAAGATTCTGCCTCGCAAGGAGATGGACCTGAGTTTGGATTCGAGTCCCACGTAAAAATGCCAGACATGATGTCAGTCTGCACTTCAGGCTCTGGTGGGTGGAGCCTGGGAAATCCCAGAGCAAAGCGAAAAGGAGGTAGAAGCAATCCAGGATGCCTCCCTGCAGTCATCCTTGGTCCTCCACAGGACACACACAGTGCCCTCTGACACACACACGCACACACACAGGAAAATACATGATGTTGACCTCTGGTCTCTGCATGGGCATGGGCAAGTAAACACATCTGAATACACAGATGAGAAATAATAAATTAACTAGAAGCAGGCAATTATCAATAGCTATAACTATTAATGCTAACATTCTGCTCATGTAAAGAACAAAAGTAGATAACTCAACTATATTCACATTCTCCCCCCAAAGTTCCTAGCAGATATGAGCCTCCAAAACTCCCAATTCCTCTGCTACCCAGATTGGTGTCTTGTGTTTATTTACCTTTCAAAGGTGAGGGTGGGGTAACAAAAAAAATAAAGGAATATTTCCATATAACCTTAACAGAGAATCTCAAGATTTTTATTCCTACACCACCTATACTTGAGTCTACAAAGTTCTCGGGGTGAGAAAGTAAAAAGTCCTGGCTCGAGATGTTTTGAATAGGAAAGAAATGGGCCGTACCACTTTAAACTTCTCGGTTGGAAAGGGACATTTTTGGTCAATGATCTATTTTTATTTCTGCTCTGCTGTGTCTCCAGGACTCAATGACAAGGACCTGTCCTTCAAAGTTAGTCTGTGGACACGAAATTAGCATTTTCAATTACTTCCCCTGGATGCAGTACACAGTCTCTCTTCCCATCCACCCCCCACACACACACTTTTCCGTCTGGTCCCTCTCCCCAAGAAGGCTAGGGAAAGCAGTTTCTGGGTTAACCTTCCTATTTCCCCTAGAATATTCTCCAGAGACCATGAACATATTTTAAAAGTAATTTACGAACTTCCTTTTTAAAGAAAAAAAGGACTGCACCTAGGACCTAAATCTCTCCTGATGTCTTTTCAAGCCGTTGACACTGGTTTAGGTTCCAATTTGTTTTATGTCTTTCTTAACCAACTGATGTATATTTTCATTTCTCCTATTGATTCTGTAACAAAGCCAGTTAGTGTCATTACCTGGGCCAGGGTGCTCTGAGCAATGATCCTTGCAAACATTTTTAATAAATACAAACTTCCAGTGGGAACCCAGGAATAAGACAGGTCGTTTAGCCACCCAAGGAACAACCTTGGTTCACATTCTTTGGTCAGTTACCAACTTCCAAGACAACCATCTGGCCAGATCAAGGGCAGATGCATGCCTGCTTTGCTGTCGGCGAAGCTGGTGGTCAGAGCAGAAAAAGCAGAATGTTCTAGAGTGGGCAGCAAGAGTCGATCTCAGATAATGGGGCCACACATTCCGCTAGGGGCATGTAGCTGCCTCAACCATAGGGCAGATGATGTTGAAGGGTCCCACCTTTATTCTGGCTTTGGTGTCCATGAACTCAGAGATGAATGATTTCTAGAGCTTTCTGAAAATATGTGGTATTCATTATAAAGACACTCACAGAATCCTGAAGGAACCCATGTCAGTTCACACATTTAATATACATCTTGCTGCTCTACTTTTAAGCCATGAGAAAAGGTGCCGGAGGCAAACAGATCCGGGATCTGGTCTCTTTGATTGCAAAGAGCCACCTTAATCAGGGATGCTGAGAAACAGGCCACTAGAGGGAATGTCAATGGTCTCTTATGCCAGGTCCCTGGGATAGTCATCACAGACGCCATTTTAAGGAAAGAAGTGCATTAATCCTTATACCTTTTTATATTTTTTTAAATTTATTCAATTGTGCGTGTGTGTGTATGTGTGTGCACGTGCGTGTGTATGTGTGTGCACGTGTGTGTATGTGTGTGCACGTGTGTGTGTGTGTATGTGTATGTGTGTGTGTGTGTAGAACCACGGGAGAATTCGGGAACCACCATGGACGCCTCCACCTCCTCCTTGTTTACTCCACCCCGGGATTCACAGGCTCCGCCCTACCAGGACCAGAAGTGCAGGCCGCCCCCCGCTTCTGCCCAGTGTCTATACGTGGGGTCTAGGATCCGAACTCAGGACCTTCCACCTGCAAGGCAGAGGCTTAACCCCCGAGCCACCTCTCCAGCCCCAATCCTTGTACTTTTTTAAATAAAAACATCTATCTCATCCTCTTCCCCAGAGCGTCAGCATCAGGTTCTCCAGCACACACTGCTCAAGGAGCTGCTTCCCAAGACTGATGAAGCAGCTTCTGGCTGTCTAGCCCCTCCACAGCTGGCTCTGGGCTGAAGAGCATCACGTATATCACACCCTAAGAAAAAGATCCTCCCTTGGGGTGGGGAAATCACTCAGGGGTTGAGCCTTTGACTCACAAACAAAAGGACCTGAGTTTGGATCCCAGATCTCATGTGAAAATGCTGGGCAGAAATGGTGTGGCCCGCGGGAAGGTGGAGTCTGGGGGCCCCAGAACAAAGTGATAAAGGAGGTACAAGCAATCCAGGGTGATTCCAATGTCAGCCTTGGTCCTTCACAGGGACACACATTGTTCTCTCTACACATACCCACATATGCACCTACATACACACACACCCACACTCACATACACATACACCTACACACACCCACACATACACTTACACACACACATGTACACTTATACACACACACACACACCTACACACACTCATACATATACATGCCTTCCAAAAACTGACCAGTCCAAGTATCTGGAAAAAATAAATCTAACAAAATGAATAAAAGCATTTTATCTTTCTAAGATTTGTTCACCTATTTGTTTGTTTGTTTGTACATTTACTTAGCATATTTGTTTGTGCATGTGCTTTCATCTTTGTGCATGTGTGTATGTGCATGTGTGAGTGCATGCTGTGCATGTGTGCACATGTGTGTATCATGCATGAGTATGCATGTGTACACCTGTGTGTATGTGTGTGCATGCTGTGCATGTGTGCACATACGTGCATGTGTGTGCATGCTATGCATGAGTGTGCATGTGTGCACATGTGTGTATGCTATGTATGCGTGCACATATCTGCATGCTATGCATGAGTGTGCATGTGTGCATGTGTGTATGTGAGCTTGCTGTGCATGTATGCACATACGTGCATGTTGTGCATGCTATGCATTATGCATGTGGCATGTGTATGTGAGCATGCTGTGCATGTATGCACATATGTGCATGTGTGTGCATGCTATGCATGAGTGTGCATGTGTGCACATGTGTGTATGCTATGTATGCGTGCACATATCTGCATGCTATGCATGAGTGTGCATGTGTGCATGTGTGTATGTGAGCTTGCTGTGCATGTATGCACATACGTGCATGTGTGTGCATGCTATGCATGAGTGTGCATGTGTGCATGTGTGTATGTGAGCATGCTGTGCATGTATGCACATATGTGCGTGTGCATGCTATGCATGAGTGTGCATGTGTATGCATGCATATATGTGGCTGTCTCTTCATTTCAGAGGTGCCAGCAGCAATGGCAGGACTTCTTTTGAAGGAAACTCAATGCCAGTCAGCATCACGTTTCAGACTCTTCTTTATGCCTCAGCTGTGATTACTGCTCAATAGGTCTTTCCTCCCTGCGACTCTCAGCCTCTGTCAGGAGGGAGAGAGGGAACCGAGTTGCAGTTCATGCCATGCCTGCTCCACAGCAAGTGCTGAAAGGAAAATAAATGCAGCCAGGGTTGGGGATTTTGTCCTGTCAATTAGTTCAGCTGAGCAGGAGCCCGAGTCTTGGGCATCTCTTACAGATGGTGTGGCGGCCTTTCCTGCTCACACACTCTTAACCTCTTCCTTTCCGTTGGTATGTGCATTGCCTGTGGGTATGTATATGCACATCTGCATGTGTATGTGCTTATGTGTCATGCGCTGTGTGCATGTGTAAATATGTGTACCTGGAAATCTCTATGCATGTGTAGGTACGTGTGTGTGCTTGTAGGTCTGTTTGCACGTGAATGTGCATGTGTGGACGTGTGTGTACATGCATGTAGATTTGTGAGTAAGCAGGTGAAGACATGTCTATGTGTATAAGTGCATGAGTGTGTGTGTGCGTGTGTGTATGTGCATGTGTGACTGACTGACTGACTGACTGACTGACTGACTGACTGATTGACTGACTGGAGAAATCGTGAGAATCCTACCCACGTGAGCAAGTTGCCCGTTACTGGTATCAGACATTTTACCAGAAGCTTCCTTTGCCCTGCTCCCCATCAACATATTTCCTCTATTGCAGAGAATCTGCCAATCAAGCCTTAAACCAAGATCTAATGCCACCCAGTAATATTGGGAGAAAAACCTTCCAATAAATTCCATACCTACTTAGGCAAATTCTATATGAGCATTACAATTTTTTTTTTAGTTTAAGCCCATCAGGTAGACCAACATGCAAAAGCAAATTTGCAACTGCTCTCACTATCTTTAGTTCCGTTTCATCCTCAGCGTGCCTTCTGGAACCCTCCCACACCCACCGTGAGAGCCGGGAGGCACCTTGAAGGTGCCGCGAAAGTGAGGCACAAAGAATCTGCACGTGACTTCTCAGGCAGCAGCTGCCAGGGCCTCCGGAACCAGAGCCGACGCTCCTCTGTGAGCCATTCCTATCCCACCTCTCTCCCGGGTTGGAGAAATGGGGAAACTGAGGCACAGTCATGCCATAGTGTAAAACAAAGCCTAGGCAATCACTAGGGTGGGCTAATTCCCACCCTGCCATTGCCACCTGGTTTCGCTTTGCTTGTGGGGTTGGCGATCAAAGACGGAAGCTTTGGCTGGCGAGGCCAAGGACTCTACCCCAGAGCTGCATCCCCAGCACAAGCCTCGCTGATGCTTGCGCCCCTGTGGACGGGTGTGGACAGGTGTGTGGGCTTCTGAGTGGAGGACACACTCTTCCCTCGGGTACCACCCATCTTGCTGTCTGAGACAAGATCATTGGCTGAGACCTGGGGCTCATGCATGACGCCAGGCTGGCCAGCCAGCGTGGCTTCCCCAGCGCTGAGATCCAGGGTGTGTTTTATGCCTGGGATTTTCACATGGTTTCTGGGCTCAACTTCAGTCATTAGATCCTCATGGTAGCCTTGACTACCTTCATGAAGCAACTCCACAGTTCTTTTACCTGCTTTTAGTTAGCTTTACTCCCTTTCATGTGTGTGTGCATGGGTGTGTGCGTGCATGCATGTATGCATGTATGCATGCCTGTGTGTGTGTGTGTGTGTGTGTGTGTGTGTGTGTGTGTGTGTGTGTGTGTTTGCAGTGGGCGGGCATGCTTGTGTAGGTATATACATTTGAGCATGAATGTCTGTGGAGGCCCAAGGGATAATTCTGGGAATCTTCTCAATTATTCTGCCACCTTACCGTTGAGAGTCTGGATCTCTGATGAACCCAGAGCACACCAGGAAGGCTGGGCTGGCAGACCTCTTGCTCTGGCGCTGCCTTGCAAGGTTAAAATTACTGGCAGATCACCATACCTTTCTGGTATTTCTACACGAGATCTGGGGGATCTGAACTCAGGACCTTTTACTTGCCAGGCAGAGGATTTAACCACTGTGCCATCTTTTCAGTCCTTCTATGTGCTTATTTATTTCAGAGAAAGACATCACACATACACCATGTGAACCTCTCTGAGGATCAAACTTAGATCTGGAGATTTCAGAGTAGGTGTCTTTCCTGCCATGCTACCTCCCCGGCCCCACGAGGGACGCAACTACACACTCACCTGCATGTTACACGACAGGCGGCAGAACTGAGCAATTCTGCCCCGGGAAATGCAGGGCGGTACCACAGAAAAGACTCACTCTCTGGCCTTCACAGAACCAGTCGCCAGGCCCTGGTCTGAGGAACAGACGGAGTCAAAGCAGCTGCTACGGCTCGGGTTGTCTCTTGTATGCAGGGAATCATCGAACCTACCAGAATCAAAGGAGGATCTCCCGGACCTTGTGGTTCAGCTCAGCTAAGGGACCAAATTTGCAAGAGCTGGTCTCATAATAGAACGTGCGAAGGGCTCAGGGTACAACACTTGCCTGGAATGTGTGACATCCTGAGTCCAGTCCTTGATACCACTCAAAGCAGGAAAAGTTGTTAATGAGTAGCAAACCATTATCCTTAAGAGATAGCAAGCTTCTCCTCCCCCTCTCACGTGACTTCACGCTGGAGTCAGACTGTCACAGTGCCAACCCCTCTGCAGGCCCTTACACTTCCTTCTTCTAACCATGGTCTGCTTCCCAATCAGCCCCTGGGGGAGAAAGGTTGGGCGCAGCCAGGAGTCTTCCAGGCTTAGTCTTCTGGCCATGGGGTCTGAGAGAGATGATTTAATGTTGGACAGTGGAGGGAGGAAACAGGAGTTCAAAATCTGCGACCAGCCACTTTCACACCTCTTAGCAATGTTTCCCTGCCCGCCAGTGGGGACGGTCGTGTTCTCCCCTCACAGGAGCGCTGTGAGACCCCAGCACCGCAGGATCAAGCACTGTTAGCACGCATGTTTCAATACACGTTTCACAGGATGGGAAGTGGAATTTGATTTTTTGGAAGAAACCTCTCATCAACCTATGTCACGTCCTAGCAGCTGACCGCCTTTGAAAAGCCCTCAGTAATCATTTCGTGTAAATATTCGTACCTCACAGAACTGATCGTTTTGAACGGCATCTCCATATCACCCCAAACTCCAGGGTCATACGAGGTGATCTTCAACGGAGACACCTCTTAAGGAAGTTCTTCAGACATCCTGTTGGCAAGTCCAAGGGTGCTCCCAGACAAAGCTGCTCTCTCTCCAGCCTCTCCTCGCACGCCATGGAAAGCCGCCCTTCCTAGGAACACACCCCTTCTCTCATGAAGGGGGCCGCACAGACTCATCCGCGGTCGCCCTCTTGCCTTGCCCGGCTGTGAGTGTGAGTGTGCCACCTATGTTAACATCACACACGCAGTGAGCGCCGCGGGTCGTGAACAACCTAGTGGCTGTGAGCTCACACTTGCTCTTCATGCTTCTCCCCACACCACGCCGTGCTACTGTGCAAGCTCCAGTCGCCAGTACTCAGCTGCCTTCTCGTCACTCGTAGCCTGTGCGTCCCAGAGGAACTGGAAGCTTAGCACAGCTGGCGAACCCCAAACGCATAACTCCTGGACCGTTCCTTTGCTGTGCCCCCATCTGACTTTTGATATCATCACTGTTTTCTGCAGGCGACACAAGCCTTCAGTTTCTCCCATCTCCTCCTGGCTCCTCATCTCTAGGGACAGGCCAGCTAGGTCCACTCCTTCTTTGGAGGGCAGCTGGCCTGCCTGACCTCCCCCACCCTGACCTCCCCCACCCTGACCTCCCCCACTTCAAGGACACTGCACCCCGTCCTCGCACACTATCAACCAGGACCATCTCGACAGTCGCCAGCGCTGGCTTTTTCCTCCTCCCTACGAGCTGTCCCGCAAGGTTCTGCTGTTTCCTGCACCTCACCTTGCCTACCCCTTCCACAGGGGTGCCCCCAGGTAGGTGGCAGTCCCCCCCCCTTCTCCAGATAAACTCGGCTCCCTCAGCTTGCCGTGTGGCGCCCATTGTACTTGGCACAAAATAGCTGAACACTGGTGCATCGTCTCTTGTCTAGTCAACCACTTTCCAGTTAGGGTTCCAGCAACACAGAACTGGGAGTTTCTAGAATATCCCAGGCCTTCCCATTGCTCTTGTTGCCCCTGGCATACTATTCCCATCTCACCAACACAGTAACTAGTGCCAGCCTCCGCTAATTACTGTTCTTTTGCACCCTTTACCAGTGATGTGATTAACTGAGTACTTACTAAGGCAGGTACTGAGTAAGTCGGTATATGCGTGTTGTGTGCAATGAAATGTCTATGAAAAAGAGGTGCCTTTTCTTGTCTGCCTTCCACAACCAGATGCACCTAACCGTGATTCAAGAAGATGATTATGAGCTAGCTATATGTTTGCCCCAAACATTCTACTCAAGGAAGCACGTGTTTAAAGTATGATAAACTAGGAGGACATACTCTTCCATTAATTTGCCCTCTGATTTCATCACCTTTCTGTCCTAACAAAGGGGGTGGTCAGCCACACAGCCTCTGGAATCAGACCATTGGAGTCTAGGTTCACTCGTTATCTCAGGGATCCTGAGGGACTTCTTCTCTAAAGTGGGGAGAACACGGGCACCTTCATTATGCTGGATCCATAGAACCAGCCAAGCAGTGCACACGAGTAACTCAAAATAGCACCCAGCATAAAACGACTCTCCCAAAGTTGTTATTCTTTGTAATTTATGTTTCCTACTGCACGGCGACATGTAGAAGACACAACAAACTAAAGGTAATAATAAAAATTAATGTCTTGGTTCAAAAATTGACCTATTCTATGATTTTTATCTCCCCTGTGATATTTAGTTCGTTGGACCCAAAGCATCACACATACACACACACACACATTCACACACACATATGCACACCCACACATACACACACACATCCCACACGCACACATATGCACACACACACACACATACACCACCCACATACATACACACACACCCACACGCACACACACATACACACCCACACACGCACACATATGCACACACACACATACACACCCCACACACACATATATGCACACACACACATACACACATACACACACACATACACATACACCCACACACACATACCCCCCATGCACACATATGCACACACACACACATACACACACATACACATGCACACATCCCACACGCACACATATACACACACACAACACACACATACCCCCCATACGCACACATATGCACACACACATACACATGCACACACCCCACACGCACACATATGCACAAACACACACATACACGCACACATATGCACACACACATACACACACACATACACACACACATGCACATCCCCCACAGGCACACACACACACACATACACTACACACACCCCACATGCACACATATGCACACACACACATACACACACATACACACACACCTCACGCGCACACATATACACACACACCTCACACGCACACATATGCACACACACACATACACACGCACACACCCCACATGCACACATATGCACACACACACATACACACGCACACACCCCACACACACATACACACACATACACACACATGCACACATACCCCCCACACGCACACATATGCACACACACATGCACACACATGCACACATACCCCCCACACGCACACATATGCACACACACATGCACACACATACACACACATGCACACACACAAATACATACATGCACATGCACACACCCCACATGCACACATATGCACACACACACATACACACACATGCACACACACACAAATACATACATGCACATGCACACTCACTCATGCACACATATGCTACTTTTCCAACCAAGGATCGTGCCTGAGGATGAGGGCTGAAGGTGGGCCTCTGGTTATGGATGTTAAATAAACAATTTTTTTTTACAACAAACCCGGCACCCTGTTCTCCCCATGTCATGTGCTGTGATGACTTAGTGTCTCCCGAGCATGACCAAGTGATTAGCGGGGCCGTGTCCGCACATCTACCCAGTAATGGGAGCCCTCTTTCCATTTGGCGTGTCGGGGAGTCTGCGCGCTCTGTTGCTCCACGCGCTTTCGGCTTGATGAATTCATTATGCCCTATATTTTTCTCCTCCCTCCTTCAGAGAAAAAAAATCACTTTTCCCAAATGCCACCACTTTTTCTCCCCACCTTCATAAAAATACAGGTGATTTTTAATGCATCTATCTGATATCATAGCTATAGCAGCTTAGTGAACCCCGTGACAGAGAGAGAGAGAGCGAGAGAGAGCGAGAGAGAGAATGAAAGAAAGGAAGGAAGGAAGGAAGGAAGGAAGGAAGGAAGGAAGGAAGGAAGGAAAGAAAGAAAGAAAGAAAGAAAGAAAGAAAGAAAGAAAGAAAGAAAGAAAGAAAAAGAAAGACGTAAAGGAAGAAAGACAAACATAAAGGAAGACAGACATAAAGGAAGAAAGATGTAAAGGAAGGAGAAGAGGGGAGGGCAAGGGAGGGAAGAGGGGAGGGGAAGAAAGAAGAGAGGAGAGGTGAGGGAAGGGAAGGGGAGGGGAGGAAGAAGTAGTGAGGGAGAAAAGAGAGAGGGAGGATTAAAGAAGGGAATTAAGGAAAACATCACTTATGTTGTACAAATGCTACAGTGCTGCCTTAGTTTCTGAGAAGAAAGCACGACTGTTAAGATTATTATTGGATCTGCAAAGACACCGGTCAAAGTTATTTGCACAAAGTGGTCGAGGATCCACACTGGTCAACACATGGGAGGTAGCCCTCCTCTCCCACTCTCTGTCTTGTAAGCATTCTGAAAGCCCAGCGTGTCAGGTCTCAGAGATCCCTGCCCCCAACACCCCAGCCTCCCAAAGGCATCAATCCATCCAGACCCCGCACTCCCTTGCAGAAGGCCGCTGCAAGGGGGGGGGGGGTATAAAGTTGGGTTTTATAAAGCCCTTGCAACGAACAGGGAGAAAATAAAAGTTATAAACATATGAAATACATACATTGGTGCGTGAACGCGTGCAGATATATGGGGGGGTGTACACACGTGTATGATGGATCTTGCACATGCATGCACATTTAGATCCAGAGGTCAACACTGAATATCTGCCTCCATCATTTTCCACCTCATTCTTTGAGGCAGGATCTCACTGAACCTGACTTTCACATTTTAATTAGACTGGCTAGCAGATTCTAGGACCTTCCCATCCTACGTGCTGGAGACCCGGCCTACAGATGCTAGGACCTGCCTGTCGTTCCCATCCTACATGCTGGCGCCCCAGGTCTTCAGGCTTGCACAACATGCACTCAATGCTCAGTTACTTGACTCTTAAGCCTCCTTCCCCTTATCTGCATATGACACTCTGATGTACCACGAGGTGATAATGTGCTGGGCGCGTTCACTCGGCACAGACTTGGCCATTATTAGAACTGCATCGAGCGCCAGATTCTTTCTTTCTCTGTAGTCATTTTTTATATATTTTCCAACAACCATTGCTATTTTTCAAAGGCAGGCATTAAGGTTATTTCTAGATTGATAATCTTATTGCTGTTAGACTATTTCTATTTTACCCGAATAGGAAAACAATGATTTCTATTTCTTACAGATATTTACAGATGTGCACATACACATACATATAAGAAATCAGCAGCCTTTCCTAATGAGTAATACACAATGATCGTAGTTGCTTTTGCAACATACACTAAGTTATTACAAAATGTTCTTTTCTAGGAATGGTATCAGAAAGATCCTGCCTGCTAACTGGGTTTCTCATACAGAACAAAGTCTGTGCTGGACTCCCAAACGTACAAACGCCCCAAATGGGTATCCCCTCCATTTGGTGATAAAATCCCTTGTCCTGTCATCCTATTCAAAGACACAACCTTGCTCGAGGCGTAGAAGCTGATACCTCAGATCTAAATATAGGGTCACGGGACTGAGGAGGGGCGCGGAGGGAGAAAGGTGGGTGGAGGGCACCACATCATAAATCACCAAGGGGTATAACTGCATTCACAGCCTCCCGTGCAGGGCTCAGGCAAAGCTCACGCTTTGTTTCAGAAACAAAAGCGGCAAGAGTCGTGTCCCGGTTCTCCCCAGTCCCTGGCAGGAATATACTCTTCTCCGGATTTTTTTCTTCTTCTGATGAACAGAGAGCTCAAAATAAATCCTCCCAAAGACTTTAAGATCTTCTAATCCCCAAGCTGCACCCTCAGTATACAGAGGGAATGACCTGTCCACACTAGTTGGCATGGCCAGAAGGGTTTTCCAGACGCTGAAGTTTCCTTTGGCCAAGTCTCCCCAGGCAGCACGCATCTTTCACTCACTCCCGAGCGTTCGTTTCCCGCGTCTCCAGTGTGGACTGTTTGCCCAGTGTTCTGGCAGAAACAAACATCTGTTTGGGGGACGAAACTGGATAAATTTAACCATTCCTATAATGGGAAAGTGATGACTAGAGGAAATTTACAAAGATATATTTGGGCAGGGAGGATGACCCAGGTGTCTATTTAAAAAAAAAAAAATCTGTCCAGCAAAAGCACAACCAACCGAACACCACAGCTGGAATCCCAGACTCTGCAATGTCCAGGAAACCTGCTGCGGAAATGAACCCGGTACTGGGCGCACTGGGGAATTCTTCACAGATACTCGGTGACTAATGTGCATGCCTCTCAGATTGAATGGGGTCTACATGCATGTGGATTCTTGGGGTCCCGGGAGAAGTTGGGGTCCATAAACCAGTGAATGAAACCCATTAATACATATTGGCCGCTTTTTCATCTGTAATACCAATGACATTTTTTATGTGCCTATTTCTGGATATTCTTTATTAAACAATAAAGTCAAGAATAATTCCATACAAATCACCAATGTATGCGACTACTATTTCCGATTACAATGGCTTTCTCATGGGTTTAAAAAAAAAAATCGAGAGTCCCATATCAGATTCATCGTGGAGTTCACTAGTGTGGAAACCCCTTCATGACAGGGTCCAAATTCCCAAACTACCTTTACAACACGTAACTTGCAAAATGGGAGGAGAGAATCTAGGATAAGTCTCAAATTCAAAAGCTACTGGTAAATGTCGCAGGTTGGTGGAGGGGAGCGGCCTTCCGGCCTTCCGTACTCACAAGTATCTTCTGAACTTGACAAGGTGATTCTATTGAATGGCTTCCCAAACCTAGGTTTCTCCAACATGAAATGCAACAATGTTGCATCAGGCAAAAAGACTTTTTCACAAGCAAATGTATCTCCCCAAAGAACCTTCCCACACACTAAATGACACCAGCCAGTAAAAACTGGAGCAGAATGGAAAAGAGGGTGCAGAAGTCTCCTCCAGATAGTTCTGATAACTAAATGCTAAGTCAGCGGCTTCTTCTCTCTCTGTGGTGGACTAACTTTCCCACCCCCATATCTTTCATTAACATGGTAGGATTCTCATGTTGCATTAAGAAGTGGTTTCTCTCCCTGAGATATCATCTCACCCCAGGCAGGATGGCAAAAATCCACAATACAAACAACACCAAAGGCTGGAGAGGATGTGGTGAGAAGGGAACTCTCCTATATCGCTGGTGGGAATGCAGGCTTATACAACCACTCTGGTGAGCCATCTGGTGATTCTTGAAAAAGTTAAAGATTGAATTGCCATATGACCCTGCTATTCCACTTTGGGGAATAATCCCCCATACAGCAAAAATTCACCTCAATGTCACAAGCACGACCATACAATAGCAAAGTTATGGAATCAACCCAAGTGCCCAACAGTTGACAAGTGGATAAGGAAAATGTGGTACATTTATACAATGGAATACTACTTAGCCATCAAAAAAGATGAATTACTGAAATTTGCTGGGAAATGGATGGAATTAGGAAAAATTCCTAATTTTTGAGTGAAGTATCCCAGGCACAGAAAATTAAATGCCATACATACTCCCTAATAGGTGGATTCTAGTACCAAACCACTTAGTGACACACTCAAAGATAAATTGCTGTAATACCTACAGTAATTGCAAAGATTATAAACAGGAGGGATGGGGAAGGAGGGCCCCGCCAGAAACAAGAAGAGAGGGGATCATCGTGCTACAGCAGAGAAAATAGGCCACCATCAAGGACTGCAAGTAAGTAGTGAGACATCTGGTTAAGCTCACAGACTTTCCTTCCTGCTCACTTGCAACTGAGGGAGTTTGATCTCACCAGTCAGGGAGGGCACACAGTTTGGCAGATAGAAGGTAACCATCCTGCAAATGGGAGACTGACCCCCCTCACCACAGTCTCCTACTCTTATTCCATCAACCTTTGAATCTACTCTTATAGTAAGACTCTATTTTAACAGCATTTTATCTCTGGCTAGGAGGTGACATCCAATATCCATCAGGATGGAGCCAAGGGCAGTGCAGGAGCAGCAAAACTGAAAAAAAAAAAAACCCAACAAACCATAATTTGGAAACATCAGAGACCCTACATTAATCACCTGGAACCAGGGCAGCCTAATCTCTCCCTATCCTAAAGCTCAGGGAAATTTGCAGAAGATTGTAAGAGCCTAAAGATGGGGAAGAGCAATGTTATGAAAAATACTCCACACAAGTTATGGCAAAAGTAGCCATAATAGGACTTTGCATGACCTGCACAATGACTGATATATCATTGACCACCCAAAGTCTAGCATGGATCACAGGTACTAGGATCCTTAGAGGCAAGGTATTAACAGCCACAATAGTGTTCCCATACTAAAGGGGAACACAAAGAACTCTAGGTAATGCTACTGAGTCCTTACACCTCATCAGAGAGGAGGACCCAGAGGGAAGTTTGACATTCACACTAAAGATGCTTCAGGGATTGAGGGGAGAGGGGCACTGAGAGAAAGGGAGGAAAAAAAGGGGAAAAGGGGGGAGAGAACAAGGGGATCAGGGGAGGGGTAGAGGGAGGGAGGGGACCAGGGTACCTATTAAGTTTGAATGAGTGGAAAATAAATAAATAATAAAAGAAGTGGTTTCTCCATGAGGCTCAATGAGACAGTGTTCACCTCTTTACACTGCCAAGGCAACGGCAGCCCAGCCTTACTTCCAATTCACTCAGCTGATGTTGCATGTCAACCGCCATGCCGTGATCATGTAGGAGACACCGCTGTCAGAAGGGAAAGGTCAAACGCTGACCTCCCAGGGTCCAGAAGCCCTGTGGACTAAAGAGGGTCTGCCAAGGAGGACGGCATCCGCCACAGAGAAACAGGCAAGGAACATGGAAGCGGAAGGCCAGCGAGATGTATTTAAATGAACGCCAGTGTGAGGAGAGACAGCCCAGAGCCCCTGGCAGGGAGGGTGCTACCGAGATAGTGACCCAATGTGAGCTTCCATGCTGCGGCGAGAGGAGAGCTGACCCCAAAGCAAAAGGCCTCTCAACTCCAGAATCCCACGGGATAAATGCCTTTCTCACGTCCCTATCTACAGGGGGTGTCATAGGTCCCGAAACAATATATCGTAACAACATCTGATTTCCAATTTCTGAATTTTCCTCCGTACATCCTGCTTTAATGACCTGCGTGTCACAGATAAACTCATGATCAGATTGCTTAGGGGGGAGGGACCAAGGGGATTTGATTCATGCTCACCGTTCTAAATGACAGGTTTGGTCCGGGATAGCTCACACCAACACAAGAGCTAAGAAAACGGGCCACCCGATATCCCCAGGGATTGCTGAGAGAAGGACAAACCTCGCTTGCCAGATAGCAGGACTGCAAAGTTACCAAAGAATGTCAACTTATTGAACCAGCATCCCCCCCATTTTATCCATCTGGGTCTTCCCACATCAATCAGACGCTTTCCTAGAGGGTTGGCCTTAACTACTCATTCCTCACGATGTGCCCAGAGCTCAGCCTCCAGTTGTCAAGTGGACGCCTCTGTCTCTCACAAGCACAGCTCCTGTCCTAGCCACTTTTCCCGTGGGCTATGACACAGTATTCCGACGCAAGCAATTTAAGGAAGGCAGGAGGGCTGCATGTTGGCTCACAGGTTGAGGGAACGGCCCATGGTGGCGTGAAGGGCAGGTAGCAGGAGCAGAAGGCAGCTGGTCACAAGGCATCCACAGTCAGAAAACCTTGGGGGACCACGGATGAGTGCACTTGGGGTAGGTAACTTTCTCCTTTTTACTCAGTTCCCAATCCCAAAGCCAAGGAACGGAGTCACACTCTTCCGGGCTGAGTCTTCTTACTTCAGTTAACCTTATCAAGGTAATCCTTCCCATGCATCCTAGTCTCTATGGTCCCTCACAGGTAAGCCTGGAGGTTTGTCCTCTGGGGATTCTAGAGCGTATGAAACACTCCCCACCAGGCCTTTCCTTGGTGAAGTGGGCGTGGCCACAAGCTTGCTTGGAAGCTGCCTGAAGGAGACTTGTGCTGTCAATATATTTAATTTGAGCTTAATGGTTTATATTTACATGGCTCATAAGCACTTCTGTGCACAGTGAGATTGTGGCTAATGATCCCCATAGACCAATAACTTGCAGGAATGTTCCTCTCGTTCTATCATCTACGCATCAAGAAAGTAGGGCCAGAGAGGAAAGAGATGCCAAGCACCAAACATCAGTCACGATGGGAAAGAAAGAAGAAGATTTGAAATCTACCAAGCCAGATGTTAATCTGAAAATTCTTTTCATCTCACAGCTCATAAATAAAAGATGCTTCTGAGCATTTTCTGAGGATGTTGACAATAATTGTAAAAATTTACACAATATTGTCAATGAGTAGTGTAACTGAAGAAGCTTGTTAAAACCATCAATAATGGTTTGTAAAAAAAATTAAGCAACATAGTTAACGACTAAATTATCTCTATTTTTTATAAAAAGTAAAATTGCAAAGTCTTTACTGTCATATGAAGAGGCAATCAAAGACCACTTAGCCAAAGGGAAAAAATGAAAAAACATACAGAGGGGTGTCCGACCGTTAATTAAAGTTCCCCTATGTTTCTAGATTTTTAAATGTTGTGATATCTGCAAATTTTACTAAAATTTGCTGATTTATTTTCTCCCGCTGAACAAATTTTGTATTAATTTCCTGCCAATTTTGCTCTTCTAACTTTATACCCTTTCTCTCGCACAGATGAAGAGAGCCGTGCTGCGTGCGGCACCGCCCGATTTAGAGGAAAGCCATCAACACTCAGACAGACGATACTGCAGGAGCAGTCAGGACCCTCCACAGAGAACCACCAAGGCTGCTGTCTGCTCCAGTTTCTGTTCTCCTCAGGCATACCTTTTCGGTACTAAAGGCTTGAATGTCTGTGCATATGTGCTGCTGTAAGAGATGCGACCCCTTTGCTGTCCTTAGCACTCTGAGGGGAAGTCTTATTGCAGGGTAGGAATGTCCTGAAGGGATGCAGGACATTCCTTTCACAGATTCCAAGCTCTACCTTGGAGAGGAAGCTGGATCAAGGGTTTGATGGGAGACGGGGAGCGGTCCTCATTAACCAATCCTTTCTTCTCCGGGAGCCTCTGTGCAGGTCTGTTAGCTCAAGCACTTCCCAGGTAGAGACCATTCCCAACCCTTCTCCCTCACCCGTCCAGGCAGGGCGGCCTTCATCTGGCAGTCTGGCATCTTCTCTGTCTACCATCATGTTTGTCTCCCAGCGCAGCGGTGGGGATGTGACAGGGAACCCACCCTCTATGGCAGCCACCCTCAATCAGCGATACAAGAGGAGCCACGGAACATTCCATCTCCTCCTTGCCTGCGTGAATCGCTCTGATCCTTCAGAGACCCCCAGCAGGGGAAGAGCACTCCACCTCTGCACCGATGACTTGCTCGTGGATAAGCCTCTTATTTGGCAACTTGGCCTCTGTTTTATTTTCTTACCTTTCCCCTGGTATCGCCTGCCAAATACCTGACTTGTCCTTGAATCTTAGTCCTGGGGACTGATTCCGTGAGAACTCAAACCTAAGGTGAGTGAGGAGCCAGGTTGCACAAATAAGTCTCCACGGGAAGAAAGAAAAGACCCGTTCGGAGTTCCTTCACTGCCACTGCGTGTTATCCGGAGCCAGAACCCCCAGCCTCTCTGCTGTCTAATACCCTTGAATCAGAGGCATGGGGGGCAAAACTATCTGCCACCAGGATTTAAGGCCTTCAGGACCACTGGAGAGAATTTCTGGAAAGTGTGACTTGCATCTCACCCTGACTTCTGCACATGGTTTTTTCCACTTGTCAATTCCTTTACTGTATGTTTCACCTTAGAGACAGTTCTCAACCCCACTGGTGGGCACAGGGAACCGAGTACCACACCCACCCAGGGCCTCCCTCCTGCCAGCTGTTCCCTGGGGCTCTTTCCTGTCCTGTTCTGCCCGCTTAGCAGGTACATAGCTCTGGGCTCGTTCTTAGACTCTGTCGCTGTGTGAGAACCCCATTTGTCCGCGGGCTCTGTGCGACCACGCCCATCCTCCACCCTAACTCTTCACCTCTGTTGACATCGTGTTTGCGGCATTCCCTCCTTGACTCTGGTCCCTTCAAATGCCACTCTGCGTGTTTTCCTGTCGGGCTGCCCATTCTGGACCACAGCGCTGCTCGCTTGCACAGCTGCAGGAAGAAGGCCTGTCACATGCAGTACTAAGATAGAGCCAAATGAGGGAATGACTGTACATCGAGGAAAAGAGAGACCTACATCCACATTATGGGAGTGCCTCAACATTTGCTTTCACCAAAATGGATGAGGAAGAACCGCCACGGTGGGTGGAGTCTCATTGGAATAGGAGCAAGTACACGTCACAATAAGATGTAGCAGGTGTTTGAAGTCTTTCTTGCCAAAGCAAGCATAAGCGCTTTACTGCATATATTTATATGCTTACTTATCTGAAAATTGGGAAACAAGGAAACTATCAGGAGACAAAATCAAGCATTACATCAGGAGTTAACCCAAGAAGAGATTGAGCTAACGCACCATCCTTGTATTGGCTAAAAATGATCAAGCAGTAAGTGAATACATGCTTTATAGGAAACTTATCCAAAATACTCATGTCATGTACACACAGATCCACGGGGCTTCCTGCATCTGCCTGCCCTCGTGTGCACTCCGTAGCACGCTATTCTAGCTGCTCCGTGGTGCGCACCTTCCTCCACAGTCACGTGGTTCCCACTACTCGCACCCGTGCCCCAGAAGCACAGGGTGGCAAGTCGTTTTGCACTAGAAAGGGTCGTTGGAGACTCCTTCTCTATCACTGCATTTCCGGGCTGTTTGAACAGTTGCCTGGCATTTACCTTTTGAGAAAAGCAGTTTGACTTTAGCTTAGATGATCTGAGACATTCTTAAGAAACGCTCTGTTAAATCCCCGAGTCCCTGGGTCTTCAAAGAAGGGGAACTTGGGCTGGAGGTTCAGCGCAGTCGGGAGTGGACTCGTCTAACAAGCATGAAACCCTGAGTTTGATCCCAGGCATCGCATGAACTGAGCATGGGGGTGGAGGCCTGGAATCCCACTACTGAGGAAAATCAGAGGTTCAAGGTCACCGATGGGCTGGATAGCAGGCTTGAGGTCAGACTGTGGAGACCGTGTCTCAAGGGAAGGAAACTGTGTGAACTCACCCACGACCACCAAACAAGGGTCACCTTTGGGGCCTAACACATTTGGACCTCGGCAGCAAGGCCATCAAAGGGTTCGACTTGGAGGATGACAGGGGAAAGGAGGAAAGTTCCAGAACCCTGCATATTAATCGCTGGGCACTCCAACCCCAATACAGAGACCGATGATTTGGACCATTGTATCCTAGTGGGATAGCTCAGTCTCTCCTCCAAGCTGCCAAAACACAAAGGTGAGAACAATACGTAAAAGTCGCCACTCTGAGGGACCTGTCAGCCTCATCCGTTGGTTCTGCCATGGGTGCATAGTACCACCGAGGTGCCATCTTGTTAGTGTGGAACTGCTCGCTTCTGGCCCGTCTCATTGGGTCCCACACAGCACACCAGGTGCTCTGTGCTCTTGACAAATGCAGAAGCTGTGCCAGTCCCACACAGCTCGGACCATCTCCAGTCTAGCCCTCCTGAATCCCAGGGGTTTTGTCGCCACTGTGTGTCCTTACCAAAACACATCCACTCAGCAGATGTCGGTGGGGAGGGCCCCTGAAGGCCCAGCACTGCCCGCTGAGTGAAACAAAAGGTCTTGCAGTCACGAGGCTGTGCCCACCCACAGGAGCCAAACAACCACAGAAACGCGCGCCTCAGAGAGAAGCGCAGCGTGGAAGAGAAGGGCGATCCTCAGGGGAACCTGAAGCAGAGAAGGCAGAGGAAGGGCAATGACCCATGATCGTGCCAGGGAAACTGCGGACAGACCACTAGCTAGGTGAATCGTTTGACCCCGATGGAGAGGCTCTGCAAACAGCAAGAATCGTCTCTAGAAAGACATTTCGGGGTATGCCTTGCTGGTGGCATTAATGGCCCCCATGTGCATGTCTCAAGTAGAGGACTCTGCGCCCAAGTTCACTTTTATCCCATTTGATGGCCCTGTCTTTCCTGTGACGTTTGTCTCTGACCTTTCCAAGTACCTCGGGCTCTGACACGCTGCGCGAAAGGTCCAAGAATACGAGATGAATCCCCGTGGAAGTCTGGATCTTTTTTCAAACAAAATGAATCCACTGGCCCTGCCTGGCCTCACATCACATGGGCTCGGGGCTCCACTCGGGCCACACATCCAAACCGCATGCGGTACTTAAGCTTCCAAGCTGTCTGGCTGTGTGACTCGCCTTTAACTACTCGTGACAAGAGACTCTGAGAGCTTTTTGAAAGCCTTATTCACTAATGGAAGAGCCTCGTACATATTTTATAAAACTAAACAAACATCAAAGTTAACACTCGAATGCAACTTGTTTTCCTAAACGCTCAGAGCCTCGTCAGCACATAAATCCCTCTGGAAGGTTCTGTCAAAACCAACAGTAGGGTAATTGTACATTTTGGGGGGAACAGACCAGAAGCTCCTGCAGAACAAAAGGCTTCAGGTTAAGATTTTGTTCCCCGGTGCCTAAAATGTGCCTGATGCAAAGTAAATCAACATGAAATATTTGCTTAATTTTATTTTGGGGGGAGGAATCTTGCAAGATATTTAACTATCTGAGACATTTAGCCTATGTTGATTTTCCTTTAGACATGAGTAGCTATCTCCAAAATTTGACTGCAGATGAAATTCAAAAGTTCTTTCAATACACAGATACAGGAGTCCATTATAAATATACACTAGGCCAAAGTCCCCACAGTACTTCACAGACACTCCCTCACACAGATTTATAAGAGCATGCAGACAGAATTATGTGGTTACTCCCAGGAATAATAATATGTCAATTCCAAAGACAGCTACGACGAGTTACCCCTGGTCAGATACCAACTGGGTGCCAAGCTTGGTGCTAGACAGTTTCCTGAACATTTCACTCTCAGGTCACACAAAATCCTATCAAACAGGTTTTCTTTAATCATCATATCACCTCACTGACTGTCTTTCCTGCCCTGCATTATCCCCACCAAGGATCTTTATGTATTTATTTGTTCGTTAACTTATCAGCTCTTCCTTCACCCACCAGCATTATCTGTTTCCTGAAAGAAGAAAGCATCTCTGTACTGCTAACACTCGGATCTCTGGCAACAATTATAACTGATGGTTAATAGAGGAAGGAAGATACAAACGGTCTAATTCAACGGCTCTGTGAAGTAGTGCAGTCAGCCCCAGGAAACTAGACCTGTATTTCTTTAAGTACCACCCACTTCTGGGTTTCCCATGCTCACACACACACACACACACATATGCTGAATAAACTAAAGAAGAGGGAAATCCGCTCCTCCCTTACCAGATCCTCCTCTTCCCTTTCTCCTCTGGGAGAACCCAAATCTCTTATTCTGGCTGTACTTTCCCAGTTCTCAGGGACCCCCCCCCCCCAGAGCGTAGAGCCCGTAGTTCCTGATGTCTAGCCTATTTGCACGGAGCAAAGTGTGGCATCCTTCGGAGCTCTGGAGCAGGGACAGATGGTTTCCAGAGCCATCATCGAATCCTCAGAGGGGCCCCTGCAGTAGGGACCGAAGAGTGACCCCTGTAGTAGGGACGGAAGGAAGACACGGCATCAAACAAGCTGATTTCTTTGAACTCACCGGGAGAAGACCAGGGTAGCTCCAAGGTGCCGTCTCCCAATGCCGCGGCGCACTGCCCATTTATATCCAGGACCCCCCCACACCCCACCTCCGAGGCACCCTGTTGAATGAGTCACTCCTGGCTACATTTGTGCCTCCCAAAAAAAAAATATATTGGGTAGAGATTGCACTCCCTCTGGCTCCCGTTCCAGGATGACCTCACCCCAGCCTCGCTCCATAATGATGAATTTCTGCCGGAATTATAACCTACAGCGCATTTCAGTTACTTCCTTCAGAAAAAAAAGAAAGATGAACTTTCATCGGCTTTAGATGTTAAATTTTAGGTCCAGGTAAATATCACTTTCCTATCCCCCTCCCCAATATATATTTCAGTTCATGAGAATAATGGATGACAACGGGCGCCGATGTTTTAATTGTTCTAATAAAATGAATCATCTTTCATTCACATTTTACTCCTCACAGAGGCTTTTATTCTCAACAAGAATGTGCTACATACGCTATGTGCATTTCTAAGAGTTCTTTAATGTGAGACTCATTCTAAGCTCACTAATTGTATGATCCATCATTTAAATGATTTAAAACCAATATTTTTTGTTCGTTTTGGTTTGGGCTTTTGGTTTTGTTTCGTTTCTTGAGACACTTGTGTTATGTGGCTCAGGATATAGTCTCACAGTCATTATTTGCCCAGACGGGTCTTGAACTCTTGCTCCTCCTGCCTCCGAGTATAGAATGCAGGGATGATAAACAGGGACCACCAGGTACACGGTACAGTAAATTTGAAAGTAGAGTACATATCTCAGGAGATGCTAATGGGCTAACAAGACAGGAAACCCACTGGTTCAATTGGAAGCCAGTGTTTAGCACATACAACAATCATTACCACGGTTTGCCTTGTTTCTGTGGAAGACGGGACGGTGACTTTCCTCCAGGTTCTATTGATCCACTTCCCAAGTACCACAATACCTCAGAGATGCTGTAGAAGACCTGGAAGAGGTATCGTTTCAGATGTACAAGGATATACATGTTAGACATGTATAATTTGGGTGGCAACTCATTCATAGAGGAGAATAAGAAACAACTGCGTGTGTTGTATGTGCATGTGTGTGCATGTATGTGGGTGTATGTGTACATATGTACATGTGCAAGTAGAGAAGATCATTTTAGGTGCCATGCCATTGAGGTCATGACTCTTTTTGAGACAGGACTCCTCGCTGACCTGGAACATACCCAGAAGGCTACGTCCGACTGGCCAGCAAGCCCCAGGCATTTACCTGTCCCCACCTCCCCAGTGGGAGAATTAAGAACCAAGATACAACACCCTGACTTTTATTTTTAAAATTTGATACCGTGGTTCTCATGGCTGCAAGCAAGTACTTTCCTGACTGAACCATCACAGCAGCCTGAGCAAAGACATTCTACCCCAGTTCAGCTGGACTTTTCAACAACCCTCAAATGCCTGCCACCCCCTCCCCCCTCCCGTGGTTTCTCTCTAGGTGGGAGGTCTGCCAAGACATGCGCGCCTCCACCGGCTGGCCTTGCTGGCCACGTGATGGGACAGGAGGTGGCATTTGTCTTCAAGGATGCCAATCCGGAAGCTTTTAGGAACGCTGGCTGGCACTTCAAAATCAAAGACAACCGAGAGCGCTCCTCCAAAGCAGCGGCCTTCTTGCGAGCCCCGGAGAGCCACGCCTGACCCTGGCTGCTGCTGTTTCTCCTGCACTCGGGATGTGAACACAGCTTCTTCGCGGACCCTTGTCTGTGACCACCGCCGATGGACCAGCTTCGCTGGAGTCTGTCTCCCTCCTGACTGTGATTTTGACCCATTATCTAGGACATTTTCAAATGTGTCCCAAAACATCACCTCTCATTTTAAGCCTATAGGTGGCTCTCCCTGGTCTCCTGGGATGTTCTTTGCTCCCCGGCTGAACAACGGGGGACCTTTGTGACTCACCTCTCTAGTCTCCACTTCTGTCTCCTCTACAAAGCATGCTTCCACTGCTAGTGTGGGAAACTGCCTTCTCCGCGCTCTCTGGTGTCTGTGAAACTAGCCCTCAGGACTCAGCAAGGGCTGCACCTGATCCCTCTGGGTACCGGGATGGCTCCGTCACGACACAAGCCCTGTCAGGTCTCGCGCACACTGCACCAAGAGGAAACAGCGTCCTCCTCAAGGAGGATCTGAGCTTTGTTCACTTTCAATCCTTACCACATCTAGATTCTAACATTATGAACAAAGAAATGAGGTCAGAATTTTAAGAATGGCTTACAGCATTCCCTCTGCTTTGTGAGAATCTTGCCCCATGCTTCTGTTTCTAGCATCAACCAATCTTGTTTCCTAATCTGTTGTTATTTTCTCTGTTGCCAACAGCCATCGCATATCAATAAGAAGATGATTCCCACCATCTACCTCAGGCCTCCGTGATGCATGCATGCCTACACACACACACACACACACACACACACACACACACACACACACACACACATATAAACACACATGTCCTCAGCAAAAGCACATAATACATTAAAAAGCAGAAAAAAAGTGACGGATGACTTAGGAAGATTAAGCATTAGCATTTTAGGGAGAGTTCTTATTTTAAAAAAATTAAAAGGGAAGTTTATTCCTTGGTCAGAAAATTTTGGCATTATCTTACCTGATGATAAGGAATAGATTGGATCCATGATTATCAGAAACAAATCAAGGCGAGAATGTTATGGGGAACCATCTGTTTTCTAATTGAGTTTAAAGTTCACTTTCTGGCAGGAACCCCAAGCCTGGTACTGTAAACCTGTGGAAGGAGAAGCTCAGGCCCCAGTGGAGAGTAGACCACTACGAGTCAACTATGGGACGTGATACCAGTCTGCCATCTAAGCATTTATTTATTACCCCCACAGATGAGAGTAGCGCTCAGCCTCATTCTAGAAGGTTTTTTTTTGCAATGGAAGATGTTGAATTCAGAGGATCATAGCTGTTCAAAGCGCAGAAAAGGAGTGACTGTGGATTGATTGCTTGACCCTAAACTGAGCATCTAAACTAGCCTCTCACCGGAGGACTCAGGGAACGTCATGGAAGAGGGGGCGGTAAGAATGTAAGCGCCTGAGAGAAGGGGCGGTGCGACCAGAATGTGTCTTCCAGATACGATGAGACTGCCACACCCAAGAGCTCCCTGAAGCCATGTCTTCTCCTATGAGACCTGCACAATCTTTGGCCTAATAGAATTTCACTAAAGATAAGGCAGGATCTCATGAACTACCACAGCCCCCCAAGAGACTGTGGAAGGCTAATGTGAAATGGCAGGGGCCAGGTGGGCATACCCATTGCTATACCTACCATGTCTAACAAGGGTTCAAGTACAGTCTAGACAGGAAATCCACGTAAAACTCAGTGGACTGTACTTTAATCAAAAATGAATGCAAAAGGGAGATAGGATGGGAAGATTTCTACTGGGAAAAAGAAGGGGTGGGATTTGGATAATAGGGGGTGAAAATTACGTAAACTCGTTGTTCTCATGTATGAAATGCCAAGGGAATACAAACAGATTAAAACAAACACACGAACCTGGGCTTTGAATTGAAGGAACCTGAAGAGATTCTTCCTTGGCTCTGCTCTTCGGACTGTGCAGAGGACGCAGAGGAAGGACTTTAGACAAGGAGGTGGTGACTCGGGGTAAAGAAACAGAAATGGGCTGAAGACTAGAAGTAGAAACAGCAAGAATTAAGAGAAGAGGAGGAGGAAGAGAGATAACGGGACAGGAAGAAGAGATGAGAAGAGGAAGACAAGCGGCAAGGAAGCAAGTGAGAATGAACGGGTGAGGGGAGAAATGGAGATGAGGGCCCAGGACGCGTGGGGTGAGTCACACGTGGCAGCCTCACTTTCACGGTTCGTGTAGATTTAAAAAATGAGTGAAAGACAGGACACCACCACGGACTCACCAAAAGGTAAGAATATTTAGACCCTGGCTTCGTTCTACCACGGTATGAATTCATCACACCAGAAAAGTGTCGAGTCTCTTCCCAACAAAGTGAATGAACAGCAGAACTCAATGTCTGAGTTTTTCTAATAATTTCAGAGTCTGATATCAAGGACAGGGTTGGGGAGATGGCCAAGTCAAGCACTTGCAAGTTTGATCTAGGAACCCACAAGAAATAAGAGCTGGCAGGGAAGTCTTCACCAGGAATCCCAGTGTAGGAGCCAGAGATAAGTGGATGGTTGTTGGGGTTCACTGGCCAGTCACCCTAGCTCCCATGGTAAGCCCCAGAACAGGAAGAGACCCTGCCTGAAACAGAAGTGGGTGACAGCAAAATTGTCGTCTATTCTCCTAGGCATGTACACCTACACACACACACACACACACACACACACACAGAGAGATATACATAGATACATATATACAATGCATGCACGCTAGACACATGTGCATATGCACATATAGGCATATATACACACAGGCACACATGTGCACACACAAAGATACACATGTATATACATACTACACACATGCATGAAAACTCATACACACGTGTATATACAGAGGTGCAAAGTATATAGACACACACAGCTGTACATAGTACATATATTTGTTATGAACGTTCATGCACGCATATATACTCACACACAAACCACATACACAGATTTTTTTAAAGCATAACTTGAATGTTGATACCATTCATTCATTCAACCGACATTTACGAGCACACTTGCTGGGGCAGACATTGTTTTAGATGTTGAGACTAACTCACAGTGTCCCTAAGGAGTTGGCAAAAGAAACCATTAAATCTCTTTTTTCAAGTCGGAGGCCATCTTTTACTTTATATTATGCAGGTTACATCACCTGAGTGAGGGAAAAAATACCAGTGTCACAAGTGAGAGTGTGGTTGGCCCAAAGCCACTGAAACGGGGATGCTCTTTCCTCCACAGAATTAGATGACATTATGACATGTGCCCATTTAGCATGGAGCTGCAGATCATAAAAATGCCAGAAACCTGGGGAGGAAAAACATTAAAGGCGCTAACGGTAGAATCTTAAAGACAGACATAATGAAAGAGAGAAAGGCACAATAAATACAGGGGCACTCTGAATTCTCTGTCATAGGACTAGACTGTAGTTTGACTCCCAATCCCATTAAAGTCATTCTAAATTGATTCCCTGTGTATAATAAGCCCTCTTGATAACACCGAAACACTCGGCCTCTCAAGCTCCTGAAGCGGGTCCTGCAGCGATGCCTGAGGCCCTGTTTCTCCATCAGCCGTGCTGACAGGCACCATCTCTCCATCAGCCGCCACGCTCACGGGCAGGCAGGTGTGGACCTTCTCTACTATCTGATACCAAGCAGCTCCCCTCTGTCTACGCAGGAGAGCTTGGTGGCTCCTCTGCCAGTAGCCCAGTTCCACCGAATTCCCAGTGTCCCAGACTTTGAATTGTTGTGTTTCTTGTCATGCCTACGCTTTACTATTTATATTTGCACTGCTCAGGGTAGCTTCCCACTGAAACAAATGAAGGAAGAATAGCTGGGATTTCCTACTAGATTCTTATTCCTATGTTTGAAGGTAATGGATGGGAAGGAGTTTTGAAGAACAGAGGGACACTAGATACATGTTCTCATCAGCAAAACCCTCCTCCACCTCCTACAGACACAATGGGGCATCTGAGAAACCCAAACTGCTACATGACCATTATTAGCCCAGACACAGCTCACCTTGAGATTGACAAGGCCAGCCCTTTGCATGGCTACATAGTTTTCTCCTACTCAGGCATGGTTCCCTTCCTACTTGGTTTTTAATCACTGCCATGGCTTGAATTTGAGCTCCACCCCCCCCCCCCGGATCATGTGTTTGAATCTAGGATGAATACTTGATATGCTTGGAAAAATAGAAAAAAAAATGGGAAAAAAGTCAAATGCTCTATCCAGATGTTAGGTTTTAGACACATAAGACCTCTGTACTGTTTTTAGCATTTTATAAGCATTATGCAATTTTTATTATCACAATTTCAAATAAATTTTCAGTAATTTTAGTCTCCGTCATGTACTTTCATAGCTACTCTCCTTCCAGGAGATAATTAGAAATATTCCTTCAGTCTTCATAGAGGAAACTTCAGCTTATTATTGATGCCAAATTATTAGACAAGAAAAAGGTAAATAGACTCATAATATGTTTTGAGATGCTCACACAATTTTGAAAAATTGTGATAAAATTGTATATGACTATTAGGAGAAACTGAGTGATACCTAGTCTTTGCAGTTAACTCCAAAGACACCCACATTTCAAGGTGGCATGCGTCCTGTGAGTTATGAGTTTAGGTGCTGTTTGATTGCATTTTGGTGTCAACTTGGCAGACTGTTTGGGGCACAACTGTGGAGGGTAATGGTTAGAATGGCCCCTGAACAAGTCTGCAGGTACTTGACTGATTGCTGTGGAGAATCCAGCCCATAGTGGGTGGTACTTTCCAGTGATGGACGGATAATAGGAGGTGCAAGGAGGAACGACTTGGTCTTCCCTTATCTGGTGTCCACTTGCTGTGCAGTCTCTGCATGCATCGTTCACTTTTAGAGCATCGTGGCCTTCTTTGTTGCTGCTGCTGCCTCCATCCTTGGCTGACTTGGAGCTTCACCTTTTCCATCACGTTCTTGCTATTCCCGCTGCCTTTGGAGCCTGGTCTCTAGGCCTTGCTGCTGTCCCTGACGTCAGAACCCAGCGTTTTCAACTCTCCAGAGGAGCAAAGGCTTGAGACCTTCTCGGATCTTTTGGCTTTGTGGAACATTCCAGTCAAGAACAAGGTTACTGTGAGTGGCTACCTTGAAGGACACTATTTTATTGTGAGTTATTTCAATAAACATATATGTATACACACACCACATTCTATAGATTCTGTTTCTTCCGAGAACCCTAATCCAGGTGCCATCTCTTTTCCCACATAACTCTTGAAGGGATCCTGTGAGGTTTATGGGCCTGACATTTGTGACTTTCTTTTTTATGATTCTCCTGTGGTTGAGAAGAGCAATATATCGGAAGACAGAAGTCATATGTGAACTATTAGGTAGCTAAATATGAACAGGCTTAGAGGTTGTAGAACATCTCTTAGTTGTAGAACAAAGAGTTGAAAACTTCAGGACTAGTCATGAGTCAACAAAGTAAAATCGTGGATGGAGACATGATATTCTGAATTGTGCAGAAGGTCATTAATGGATAACTATACGAACACTATAAGGTTACTATCTAGCCAGAGGCTCTCAAAGAGCAAGAATGTGCCATCATATATGACCTTAAAGTCACTGCACGGGGGTCTGTTAACGAGCTGGACAGGACAACCGTGTTCAGGAAACACTACCCATTTGATACTTTAAGAGGAACATGAAACTTACTTGAAACGAAGGTTCAACACAATGATCTCTCCGGCGATCGTCCACCCTCACCCCATGTGACGGCACTCCACTTAGTCTGTGCTAAGCTCTGCATAGCCTCTAGACTGGACTCCCCATGTCTCCTCTGAAGTTCATCTGACAGAGATCACAAGGACCAGGAAGCCGGGAGAAGTTCAGAGGGCGATCTCATGACAAAGCCATGAAGTTTCATCTCCTCCAGATCAGAAAGGTATGGATCCTCTGCGATCATCTGCATAAGAAGAGCCAGCTCTTGGGTCAAGAGAGAACTAGAAGACAAGACCTGGAGCCAAGTTTACCCCTCATGGTTCACAGGCTCTTGCCATACTGGTAATGTATCTGGGCGTATATGGAGATACATCCCTGAGAATGAGACTATAAAGGAAGGCTACACCAAAAAAGCCATAATATGTATCTTTATCCCATGAGTGTGTGTAGTATGTGTGGATGTGTGTGCATGTGTCTATGTGCATATGTCTCTGTCTCTGTTTCTGTACATGTAGGTATGAGCTTGCTTACATGCATGCAGTATGAGTATGCATGTGTCTAAGTGTATATCTGTTTGTGCATGCACATGCATGCCTGTGTGTACACATGTACATACATGTAGAAGTGCATACATGTAGAACGTGCATACA
Organism: Typhlomys cinereus; assembly: GCA_023101885.1. Lineage (NCBI taxonomy): Eukaryota > Metazoa > Chordata > Mammalia > Rodentia > Platacanthomyidae > Typhlomys > Typhlomys cinereus. The sequence continues at coordinate 6,221,788 of JALPQD010000093.1, read as the reverse complement.
TGTAGAACGTGCTTGCATGTAGAATGTGCATACATGTAGAACGTGCATGCATGTAGAATGTGCATGCATGTGTATACGTGTGTCCATGTATATTTCTCTATGTGTATGTACATGTCTATGGAGGTCTGGGCATGCACATGTGTGTAATACATACATGCTTACCCATGCATGTATCTACATGTACTTCTCTGTGTGTAAGTATACCTTAGTGACAAATGCTGAGCAGGCATGCGTAATGCCCCGGGTTCAAACTGTACCGCCTGGGAAGGGAGGGGCTGTTTATGAGGTACACGTAAGTTAGGCTCTGTTCTCAGTCCTTTACAATAAATTTACAACGTATATTTTTCTCCATTATAAAGGTGGTAGGATTGAGGCATAGGAATTACTAGCCAAGGTTCCCTGGCAAAGTATAGGCTTCTTGGGATTTAGGAAGAGCAGGAAAGACTATCTGACTCCAAAGTCCTGTTTTCCTTCCTAAACCAAGAAGTAACATAGTTACTAACTTAGAAACTAGTGAGTATCCATCTGGTATTTTACCCCAAATATAGCTCGAAAATCATTGTGTTCACTTTTTCATTCAACAGATGGATGTTAATTAGCAGAGGATTCAGGGTCTAGGAGAAGACACGTAGTTCAAAGAGAGATGAAGAGGAAGGTTGGAAGAGTGGGATTGAATCTAGGGCAAGTCGGCCATCTTCCTTCCAGCCTGTGTGATCCTACTATAGAGTGACTGACACTTGTATGACGTGGACACACCCGACACTTTCTGTGTCAGATGCTAGACACTTTGATGTCTGTTTCCACAGAGGCAGGCTGGCTTCCTGCCCTGATCCCTCAATAGTCACTATAGCGGGTTCATAGCAGGCACGTGCATCTCCAGCCGCTCTTAATAACATGCAACGTCACTTATAACATGGGACAAACATTCACCTCATGAGCAAAATCAATCCCATCCATCTTTTTCTGGGCTCCAGTATTTTTCCCAAGTGCTTAGCACTCATTCTATGAATCACAGGCAAAGAATCTCTGCATTCAGTGATAAAGCTGGTGGAACGCATGCATCAGAAGAGCTGGTTTCTCCTCAGGTCTAAGAGAGTGGGCTTGTTCCTTTCTCCTTGCATTTGGTCGCTGTTCACCTGTCTTGGGAGTTCTTTGGCTTATAGCCACAGAATTTCCATGCTCATGTGACTTTCTTTGTTCACACTTCCCCCCTTGTGAAAGAATACTGGTGACTTTTTCATTGCCGTAGCAACCTTAAGGAGAACGAGGAGAGGGTTTCCTGGGCTCATGGTTCGGGAAGGAATATGGTACCTCACGGCAGGGAAGTCACCGTGTAACCATGCTCAGGAACCAGGGGGCACACAGGAAGTAGAGGCAGGCTACACAACCTCGAGACTCACCCACCAGCGACCTGCTTCCCACAGTGATGGTCCCATCTCCTTCAAAGTTCCACAACCTTCCACGACAGCGCCACCAGCTAGTGATCTGGGCTCAAATACAGAGCCCCATGGGGCACATTTCACTTCCAGTTCAAAATGTGAAGGTGCTCCTCATCCTGGATGAAGGTCCCCGCCACGTGACCATCTGCAAGTATGTGTCTATAGCTAAGGTCACATTCCGAAGCACTGGGCATTAGGACTTCAATGCCCTCAGGAAGACAAAATTCACCTCCCAAGACTCAACTCTTTGCACAGCGGCAACCTATCGGCATTCTGTGGAGCCTGGGTCGACGGCAACTCCAGCTGTCTACACTGTGTAGAAGGGAAAATCAGACATGTCATTCCATTCCATCCGGGCCAATTCCACTCACACATTCCGAAATGAGCCATTCCACGTCATGTGGGATGGCGGCTCAATGAGATATATCTTGATTTAATAGAGAAATAAAAATGCTATAAGGTCATCAGCTAAGACCATCATAAAGTGCAGGCGGGCGCCCTACGCTTTAACACTCCCCAGCTGCCTTTTAACCCTGAGTGAAACGATTTGCCTAATGTGTACAGAAACGCTTTGATTCATCCCTCCTCCTTGTAACGTCAGCCTGTCCCCTTTGATACACCTCAACGGAAGGGCTTTTCCTTTTTTGTTCGCATTGCATGCGGAGGCACCAGAGATCTGGGGATAGAATGATAGGAAGTTTCCCACAGAAAGAATGCTCATTCGCATCAGTTTGGGCCTTAAGGGAACCCTGAGAAACTGCTCTGTCCAAAACAGAGTCTGAAAGATGACTGGAAGGGAAAATGTGTGAGGACCTCTTCCTGCATCCTTGTCAACAATTCCTTCGTTCAATAGCATCAATTTTGGCTGAAGCTCTGGAGACTACGCTAGGAAGGTAACACTAGAGGAAACTCTTGAGTTAAGGACAGTACTATATAGTAACAAGGACGTATGAAAGAGTATCTCAAGCAGAGGATCAGCTCGTGGAAAGATCCTTCCAATATGACAAACCGAAGCGAGAAAGGTGGTCGGGGGGCTGAAGCAGAGATACGAAGAGAGAGGAACTGGGGGAGAGACACTAGGATTCCAGCTCACACTCGGCACGGAGGAGCAGCGATTACATAATCCTGAACAAAATCAAAGCTCGAGAGACGTCTCAGCGGGCTGTGCGGAGTTACCCCAAGGTAACGTGCATCCACCATGCATGACTGCACTGGAGAGGAACATTCATGTGGGCTCTAAACATTTCTTCTGATCATTAAGAAAAAACAAACAAACAAAACAATACTTTCATAGACTCAAGTCCACAGCTTTCTAAAAAAATTCTTTCTCCTTCTGTGGATGACTAAGTCAAGTAGCTCCATCAGTCGATAGGAAAAAGTACTCTATAGTTTTAACAGTGAACTTTGGAGTCAGCCTCGAGTACCATATAGACTGTAGTGACTAGAGATTTCTTTTAAACTCCAACTACACTACAGTTTGTCTGCAGTGCGAAAATAGGTAATGATTAAGGCTGACAGCAGAACCCAAAGACTTTGCCTCGTTCCCATAGCTGAGTGTGGTCTGAACACAGTGTCTTCAAAGCCATAGAGCTATGCTCTTACTCGGAAACTGTCGAACACAAAACTCATGCTCAATCGTCCACATAATTATCATGCTAAAAATGAACTTATAAGCCCCTAACAATATGTAAAAAATAAAAATAAGGGACTACATACTAACTAGTTGGTATATATGCCCACGGCTCTTATTTAATTATTGGTGGTATGCTTACCGCCTAAATTGGTTTTATTTATTTGCATAGCTTAATTTTTTCTGTTAACACCATAGATGGATGCTTTGGACATTGGTTTGGGTGGTCATTGTTGCTGTTCTTTTGGGTGCTGTGGATTGAACCCTGGGTCTCCCTCATACTAAGTCTATGAATATCCATCGCGCTTCTCCCCAGGCGAGTTCATTCATATTAAAATCAAGAGCCATAGATCGCTTCTCCATGAAGACTCATTGGCTGTGAGGAGTCCACACTGCATCTACACACTGACTTCAGTAACAAGGGTTGACTTCAGCTAATTGCTTCACCATACTATTGAGTTCATGCTTACCTGCGGTGATACTTGACTTAATGTCAACACCAGTAAAGTCAACTCCTCACCAGCACTTGCAAAACCTTATCACCGGTTGAAGGTTTCTAAAGGTGATTTTAAGGCTACATGATTTACGCCTTTGAATGATCCATCAGGATTTTTCCTTAGTTATTTAAAGAGCAGGAATGGACTCAGAGACAACGGATTCAAGTCACAAGACTCCAAGAAGAGCAACATGATATTTCATAGCGTCATAGACAAGCGCAGGCGTCAGAACACAGTGGAATGTCCATCTTCCCAGGATTGGGTCCAAAAGTGACTTCTCAATCCTACCAGGAAGTTATGAGCAAGGGAAGAAACAAGGAATCGGTGTAGCTTCAGCATGAACGGTTTAAGATCTCTCCCATTATGCCACTCAGTTGCTAAATCAAGAACTTCTTTAAAACACACTCACACACACACTCACACACACACACACACACTCTCACACACACACACACACACACACACACACACACACGCACCTTTCTTCTCAAAGGGGGAGATTTTGAGAGAAAGCAATTCCAATCTGAAGCCATTTTCTTTCTCACTGTTTGTATTTTATTTTATTTACGGGTGGGGGAGCAGGCCTACCCATGCAGCGTGCAGTCAGAGGACAGCTTTGAAAGTCACTTCCCCCGCCCCATCCGGATCAAGCTCCGTTGCCAGGTTTACACAGATGCACCTTTACCCGCTGGGCCTTTTCACCCAAGACTCACTCGGTCAAACCAGCTCTGACTGCCCAGGAAGTGTGCGCATCTCAGCTCAATGCCTGAGAGAGTGTGGACAGGTCATTTCATGAAAACTTTATGACCTTCTGAAGAACAAGGAGGCGAGAAGCTGGCATCTTGGAAATGTCTTTGTCAGGGACTTGTCCATGAAACTCATCCTCGGTTTTTCTTCCTGAGCTATTTTTTTGGATGAGACCAAGTCTATCAAAAGACACAAAGAAATGCGAACTTCTATCCTTCCTTCCTTCCTTCCTTCCTTCCTTCCTTCCTTCCTTCCTTCCTTCCTTCCTTCCTTCCTTCCTTCCTTCCTTCCTTCCTTTCTTCCTATTTCTTTTCCTTCTTTCCTCTCTCCTGTCTTCCTTTCTTTCCTGCTTTCCTTCTTTCTTTTCTCCCTTTTTTCCTTCCTTCCTTCTTCCCGTCCTCCCTTCCTCTTTCTATTTCTTTGTTTCTTTTTCTCCTCCCTCCTTCCTTTCTTGTCTCCTTCCTTCCTTCTTTCGCCTTAAACTTCCTTCCTCCCTCATTCTCATCTCCACCTTTCCCTTCTTCCCTCTTTCTTTCCTTCCTCTTTTTCATATGCTAGCATTACCATAAGCCAAACACTCTCCTAGATTCAAAAGAGTCAGTAGTAAATAGGGTGGAAAACACCCAAAGCCAATCACAGAAGCAATATGTGCACAGACAGAGAAAGATATTAAGAGAACCACAGCCTGGCTGAGTAAGAAGCCCCCGTAGAAACAAAGAACCAAGGATTCAACACCTTCTGCACAGTGCCCAGCCTCGCATGAGCTCTCCCGGAACCCACTGTGCCCAACGCATCCTCCAGCAGAGCGAGGCGCCTACTGCCGGCCCGGGCGGCACACGTCGCAATCGTGTGTCCTGCAAGCAATCACATTCTGCAGTCCTCCGAACCACGTGGCCACGGTATGTGACAGCCACGGAGCCACCGCCGTGTGCGTGGTGGGTCCAGTGGGTGAGGCAGCCTCCGCAAAGCTCAGAGACAGCTCACTGCTCAGAGCTGTATTGGTTAACCTCTCCCTGGCTGACGGACAACACGGAAACTCAAGCAGCCCGAGGGAGAGAAGGAGATTCAACTGGCTGATGGTTCCAGAAGGGATTTTAGTTCTTTAGGACAAGGCAGTAGCCCTACAGGTAGCACAGGTGACTGCAGACATCATGACGGAGGCTGAGGGCCGTCACAGATGCTGGAGCACACTGCTAGCTCCAGGACCGCCCTGGCCATGACCTTCCTCGGTAAGGCTTCACCCCCTAAGGCCGCATGACCTTCCCAAACAATAACAAGAGCTAAGAAGCCCGAGAGGGGCAGTTCACACTCAGGCCGCGCCAAGAGCTAAAGTGTAGCAACTGAGTCCACGTCCAGCCCCCCAGACGGGCCTATGTCAGCTGCATCATAGGATACTGACGGCGCAGGCAGGGTAAGGTTTTCTAGCAACTGCTCAGTTCCTGGGGCAGGAGAGATGACATGGGGGTTAAGCCTCTACCTCACAAGCAGAAGGACCAGATCCTGGATCTCATGTAAAAACACCAGGCAGAAATGGCGGCAGATTACATTTTTTGTTCTGGAAGGTGGAGCCTGAGAAATGCTAGAGTGAAGCAAAAAGGAGGAAGCAGCAGTCTGGGATGATTCCCAAAGTCACCCTTGGGCTTCCACAGGCACACACACTATGTCCCTGATACACACATACACACGCACACACACGCACACACAGACACAAATTGCTCAGGTAGCACCTGATTTGCTTGGATGCTTTTACTCTTTGGTTTAGGGCTGTCAATGACTGGGAACATTTGGAGGGGGAAGTGGGAGGCAGAGAGACGGGTGCAGCTAACGATGAGCCCCCAGGCATCTCAGATGCCTGAGACATGTTGGCAGGTGGAGCAGCAACCCAGCTCCCCCCTCCAAAATGGCAAAGGTCTTATTTTATGAATCTGGGACAGCGACTATCACTCTGCCCATTAAGACCACACCTCCGAGGTCTCGCACGGTGACTGTGACAAATTATACCTCCTACTTGATGCAGGGGCTGATTGAAATGGACCAGCATTTCCCAGTTACCCCGAAGAACTCAAAAATCCAGAATGCATTTCCAGAATTCTTTCTAGAACTTTTCTGGAATGCTTATCAATCAATACCTTTGGTGGTCAGGTTGGCTTGTCACTTGACACATGCATATTTAGAAGGGTTGTTCTCGCATACATCTAAGCACTTGTCTGTAAGAAGCTAAAACACACCCTCCTGACAGTGTAAGCAGCGCAAGAAGCAGGATTTTCCCGTTGTGTCACATTCATTTGTTTCCCGCTCGAAACAGTCCAGTGCATGTAAACGTTACATGCAATGCCATCCCTTCGGGCACAGCACCCAGCACAAGGCGGCCACAGAAGGAGACCGTCATCTACTGTTGACATCCCATGAGGCCTGCCCCCAACAGTTGCTCTTTGCCAGTCAGTTTCAGGGACCGAGGAGATGCCCAGCCTCTGATGTGATGGCCACACAAGATGAAGACCTGAGTTCAGGTCACCGGCATCCACAGAAAAGCTGGGCGTGCTTATCCCACGGCTGCCAGGCTAGTGCTGGGCAGGCAGAGATGGAAGACTCTATCTAGCTCGGTGACCACACAATCTTGCTAAATCAGTGAGCTGCAGGCTCAATGAGAGATCAAAGATGGCATCAGGCCCTCGCCTCTCTGAATCCTCTCTCTATTTCTCTGTCTCTGTCTGTCTCTCTCTCACAACATACACACATGAACACACACATACACCATACACACATATGCACACATGTACACATACACCCACCACACGTACACATATATGTACACCGCATACAAATACACATCACAAACTAATCTGTACAAATATACTCCCCACATAGACACATACATAGAGACAGGGTACACATATACATATGCACACATACACACATACACACATGCACACACCACACATATAAACCTGTACGCGTACACCACAGACATACACATACAGGAAGATATACATGTACACCACACTTACACATATATACATACACATACACTACCCACACATGCAAATACTACATAAACACACACACACACGCACGTACACACACATTACAGCTGAAATTTTATTGAGTCCCAGAAAACACACACTCGTAAGAGACACGTTTCCTGCTGGTTCAGGTCACTGACTTCGGTACTCAAAGCTCTCAAGTCTGAAAGATGCGGAGAGACAGCGTTGTCACGAGGAATTCAAATGAGCTCACTATTTTATCTGATTGGAAGAATAAACAATAAAAACGCCAGAAACACACCCCCCCCGTTGTTTCGTGGGGCTCCACTACAAAGTCAGCTTGGTATCTGCTGTGAGTGATTCAGTGTGGACTCTTTAGGTCCAAAAGTAGCTTAAGGAATCCTCAGATTGCCCAGCCTCTGCGTCCGTGTACCCCACAAGCAGATCTCGTGCAGATTAGCTTGTAAATTGTAAACTCTTCTAACATGCAGCTAGAGCCCAGACATCAAATCAGCCGTGGGGGGGGGGGGCTGTGATATTTGTGGGGTACAAAAACGAAGAGATTTCACTGCAGGGGGAAACATCAGCCAGTCAGAAGAGTAGAGATGCTCCAAGCCAGCCTGAAATGAGAGGGACCGATGTGGTCGTTAGCTCGGCGTCCAATGACTGAACAGAACCCTTGCACATTACGGCAGAGCGCGCCTGCTCCCACATGCTGTGCCTCTCTGGTGACACAGACTCGCTATCTGTGTCTGCAAATGATGTTAATCACATTTTTGAGAAGCATATTTCGGCGAAGGATGAGAACACTCACAAATGTGGCTGGAACTGAAAGACCGTGGGAGTGAGGGGGGAAACGGATCGGGGAGCAACCACCCCTGAAGCCAAAACACCTCGGCATGCGGCGGCATCACGTGGACCCATCTCTGAAGCCCGACTGAGTCGCATCAGAAGCGAGGCGGCCGGCTCCGATTCCCGACGTGATTTGGGGGTGTATTTATCCTTGGATACAAAAATCTGTTCAAATGGGTCCTCCCGCATCCAGGCTGCACGTGGAGCAACATGCACAGCATCCTCATCAAGCGCTGGGGCTGGTGAGGGGCTGGCGAGGGCGGGAAAGCAGAGTGGACATGAACCTCCCAGCAAAATTAACTTTGTGACCAACAGAAAGGAAGAAAGAAAAAGGGCCGCCCCCGAGGAGGTGAGGAGGATTCAGATAAAACAGCCAAAGGCCAGAGAAACAGCGACCTTGCGAAATACTGTTAAGCTAGAGGGAGGAACTCAAGAACCACCGTTGGGAAAGAAGGAAGACAGAGGAACTTGCCCCGCTCTCTAAAAGAGAGACAGATCAGGCCTGCGAATGCCTCCCACATTCATGGGCAGCCGTCTGCAGGGTCAGCATCAAGTCATGTTAGATGCACGTAAATACCCCGGGGGTGCCAAGGTTGCTCGCCAGCCGCCATCAGCTCCAGAACCACCCTATTGCTCACTACACAAACGTCTACGTGCACGCGAAGTCTTAGTATAGATGCCTCCCCCGCAGCTGCACACATGATCTACAGAGAAAAATAACGTGGTGCCTGACTGTCACCAATGGAAAAAGCCAAGTGACAGGAATGTGTCAAGTCAGCCTTCCGAACCTGACTCTCCCAATTTGTGGGCTTGGTTTGGAACGTGAAAGGAAATCCCAATGGAAATGGTGTTCTCTGCTCCTCAAATACACGGGATTATGGCTGATGCTGGGAAGTGAAGTCGGCCCCCTCAGAACCCCTCTCAGAGTCTGAGGTGAAGCTCAGTCACTGCCAGGACTTTGGAGGACGCAGGAGTCCAAAGCAGCTGACGGCCAGACACTATCCTCATGCTTTTTCTCCAACATCTGTTGAGTGACCCGAGCAAGGCACATTCTTCCGAGGGTCAGAAGTCCCTGTTCCCCTCTTCTTATTTGGTCCATCAGCTATTTCTCATTACTCATCTATTACCTGACAAAACAACCTAAGAGTAGAAGGATTTTTTTTGTGTGTGTGGCTTACAATTGAAGTCCTTCCTGGTAAGGACGGGATAGTGAGGAGCCTAATGCTGTGTGTGTGTGTGTGTGTGTGTGTGTGTGTGTGTGTGTGTGTGTGAACACAGAGTGCCCTCACAGTGTCTATCTGTCTTCCAAGGCTAGTGAAACAAACCACATTTTAAAACTGCTTAAAAAAGAGAAAGTCATGATCGTATCACTAGTCCTGGAGTTTCAAAGTCTGAGACCAAGAACAGGCTCCTACACTGGACCAAGTTCTAGTCCTTTTATGGGACTTACATGTGGCTCCTTGACTCTCTTCTTAGGATCTTTTCTATGTTGTATCCAAGATTTCATCCAAGTTTCTCATCTTTATACGCACACGAACCACACTGGATCAAGAGTACCCTTAACAACCTCATTTCAACTTAGGGGCGTTAGAAAAACTATCCCAACAAAGACTTCCTTCCAAGGTGTGGTGCGGGGGAGGTGAAGGTTTGGCTGTAAACTGATCTCAGGCTTATGCGTTTGAACACTTGGTCCCCGATTTCTGGTGACACTTTTTTTTTTTTGGATAGACTGTGTAACCTTTGGGAGTTGGGGCCCAGCTGGAAGAGGTCAGCACTAGGGGACAAGTTTTATGGCCCTCTCACTTCTCATCTTGCCCTTGACTTCTTGTTCTACCAAGATACGTGGCACTATCTTGAGGAGTCCTAGTGACGTGTCCAACATTGCTAAGCTGCCTGCCACCAATGCCTTCCCAGCCAGGATGGACTCTCTCTCCTCCAACTGTATTCCAAATAAACCCTTCCTCTCTTAGCTGCTTCAAGTCAGACTTTCGGTCACAAGCAGAAACAAAATCAACAGGGCAAACACAATTCAACCCCTAAGCAGGACCGTCAGGAGTAGGGATGACTATGGGTAGCTAAGGACTTCACTAGTAAGTTTTCTGAGCAAGAAGACAAACTGCTAGAATGCTAAAAGAAGAAATGATTGGAGAATGAAGTTCATTAACAGCAAAAAAAAAGTAGCAGTTCAAGAATTGAGATTTTTTATCTTCTCCCACCAAGTTGCTAAGTTCTGCAAGGATTAATGTACTTGGTATCTCTCTCAGAGAGACGGTATTCAAGAATCAGGGATAGGTTATTGAAATAATATCATATGCAATTGCAGCCCTTGTGTGGTTACTTCATGTTTCACATATTTAGCACTAAAGAGTTCTTACATCTTTTATCCAAGGATAAAATATATAGAAAGCCTTATTCCATACTTCATGGGTAAGTGGCCAGACTTCTGCTCTCTGTCTCTGTCTCTGTCTCTCTCTCTCTCTTTCTCTCTCTGATCTCCAAATTACCTAGAAAAGAAGCATTTAACAGAACCATGTTTTTTTCACAAATTGTGGAAGGCTGTCCTTGAGAGGTTAAAACATGTTGAGTTAACCAACAAATCATCTGCGGACAAGAGAGAAAACAAGGGTCACACATCTTCACCCCATCTTTTCCCAAATTCGGCATGGTGACTTCTTGGCATGTCAGTTCTCAACCTCCCCAGGTGAACAGTAGCTGACCAGGCAATTCTAAGACAGGAATGAATGATTCTGCCCCTCCCCCATCCCCTTGGTTTTGTTGTTGTTCTTTTCTTTTCTTCTGGCATCTTCTCAGGGGACTTTTTTTTTTTTTTTTTTTTTTTTTTGGTCTATGGTTTTTAACCCTCTTCCCCCTCTTTCCAAAATAAAACATAAAACTTACTTTTTGTGACTGCCGTGGGTGTCTACGTTCTTATTTTATTTTAAAGTTCGATTTAAATTTGGAACCTGCCTAAGACTTTTGACATTTATTTCCGGGGGTGTTTTCTGAAGCTCGATGCAGTGGGTGTTGATTGACAGGCAGGTTGCTATGGAAATAGCTGTCACAGCAGAGGCGAAAGCTTCATTTCATACTCTTCTCTTGTCAGGCAAAGGTTTGTGGGATATTTTAAAAATAGTATAAGTGCTCCAGAATTAATCGGAAACCGCTAGGCGACTCTTTGCTAACATACCTATCAGACTCTGTGATTGCTTTCTTTCTATACTTGTCTATTCCGCACATGAATTCATAACGTTGGGCTTTAAGACTCTTGCCTCCTTGTGTTGTCTGCTCTTGTGGGGTGCTTCACCCAATTCCTCCCTAACACTGGGCTCCTGTGCAATCACCCTGGAGCGACTGTAAGCATCTAACTGTCTTGCCAAAGACATCCTTCCTAGTGAACGTATGGGCTCAGGCCTCAGCCTGGGACGGCATAAAATGACCTCTTCCTTTAGGGTTTAATTAGACAAAATACAGGGGCTGGAGAGATGGTTCAGGGGTTAGACTCTTTGCCTCAAAAGCAAAGGGGACCTGAGTTCATGTCCCCAGATTCCATGTAAAAAAAGCTGGTGGATATGACAGTGGCTCAGGAAGGCAGGGTCTGAAACCCCAAGATAAAGAATAAGGAGTAAAGCAATAATTCTGGCCCTGGAAAGCAGAGTCTAGGAAACTCCAGAGCAAAGCAATAAGGTAGTAGAACAAGCCAGGATGATTCGCAATGTCTCACTTGAGAACGCCACAGGCAAACACACTCAAGTATCCTCTTGTATACCTACATGTAGGGGAGAGAGAGATGGAGAGAGAGAGAGAGAGAGAGAGACAGAGACAGAGAGAGAGACAGAGAGAGACAGAGACAGAGAGAGACAGACAGAGAGAGAGAGAGAGAGAGAGAGAGAGAGAGAATGCAGAAGTGGAGATGAGGTAGCCTGGACTTGAGGTGAGTTCTCTTGTTCCTCTTCCTATTCAGCCATGTCTTGTCACCGTCACTAGATTCTTGGTAAGTTGGATCCACAATTGAGTCATATGTAGCATTTCCAGATCATTCTAGTCGGCCCCATATCTCCTATTTCTGAGGATTCTCACACCCCAGACATTCATTTCAGCCCCAAAGCAATTAGATCCTGAGTTCCTTCCAAGCATTCCTTGAAGAGAAAGTGAGAAAGAGAAGGAAGGAAAGAAGGAAGGAAGGAAGGAAGGAAGGAAGGAAGGAAGGAAGGAAGGAAGGAAGGAAGGAAGGAGAGGAAGGGAGTGAGGGGGGAGGAAGGTAGAAAGGAGAATGGAGGAAGGGAGGAAGGGGGACAGGGAGGAAGGGAGGAAAGGGAGGAGGCGAGGAGGAGGGAGGAGGGAGGGAGGAGTCGGGAGGGGAGGAGAAAGAAAGAGCAAAAAAGAAAAAAAAGAGAGGACGGACCGGGAGAGCGATGAAAGCAAGAGGAGAGAGACGAAAGAGAGACTGAGAGAGATCCAGCGAGAACCCCCATGGGCTCAGGGAACTGTCTAATATGCAATGAGGCATGAGCTTGCTCTGAACTGTGACCGGGAACCCTATTGTTTGTGTTCAACGCAAGCATCTCTGGATGTTGCTACACCCCCACGCCCACACCAACGCAGTGTGGGGCCTGGAGCTCGGGGCTCCCCTTTTGAATGGGTTTCGGTGCCCAGGGCTTTGTATTTTGCTGGTCGCAGTCAGCTCTGCCGGCTGCCCATTGGTCCTGGCAGCTCCCTTTCTATATGAATGTCAAATTTTGCATTTGTGAAGGGCCGCCATGCAGACCCCCTGCTGGAAAAGCAAATTTCCTCCATGGTAATGCTTTCAGGCTTCCACTACCTAAATAAAAATAAAAAAATTAAATTTACAGCTTGGAGGAGGAACACATTCATTTTCATGAATCCTAGCTCAAACCCATCTGATTCCATGGGTCAATTCTTCTGAGGTGGTTTGCAGAAGAATGTTTTTCTATTACCTATAAATTTTATGTGTTTGCACCATTGTGCGGCATGAAAATCCACTAAACTAAAAAGCCTTTGTCGTATTTTTCTTACTTACTGAAAATATCTACCTACGATCTAAGAGATTACAGGGGGTTTTAATTACCGGTGGATATATTTAAGCCTTTCCTTTCCTGCTTATGTTCGGAGCAGTGGACTATGGAGAAAGATGGGGCAGAATCCACTGCAAAAAGTGCAGTGAGGTTCGAGTAAGTCCTGTGAGCTACCTGAACAAGACACACTTCAGTTAAAGATTCTACAAAGTTCATTGACTCATCATAACTTTGAGATTGTCAAGTGCTTGAATGTTGTAGATTCAGAGTCACATTTTCTTGTGCTAACTTTAGACCCCTTCATAGACATCCATTGCCCAGTTCTGTGTCTAATCTAATACCCTCTGATGACCAGGTGAAACCTCCAGACTACATTCACTTAGGAGACCCCAAACATCCAACAATTGCAAAGCTGAGCTTCAAGACGCCATCTGAGACCTTCAGCAGCTCTCTCTCTGTTTACACGTAACCTGATATTCCCACCAAAATGCTTTGGAAATTCCCTGATTTATGATTTTCTGTTCGTCTGTAAATCTATAGAAACTGAATGAAACAATTTCTACATAGGAGCACATGATTGGGGGCAACATAAATCCCAAGACATTGTCATTTGTATTAGACTCAAGAGTAAAACTATCTCTCATTGTGGGAGAACTGCATTTTTCATGAAAAGTACAAATCTTGGGTAAAACATGGTAGGAGAATGGAAGATTAGGAAAGGGGGTGAACGGAGGTGCTGAGAATAAACTCAATCTGCAAAGATGCTAAGGCGCACACATAAAATGATAAAAGTGCCAACCAAGTTGGTATGAAACACCTGCAGCCTCATAGCTTTAGTAGGTTGTAGAAGAATGGGTGTCACCCCAGAATCAAGCCAACATAATCTCTCCCCATCCTCAGGCTTAGGGAACCTCGAGGAAAAGGGAGCGGAAAGATTTTAAGAACCTAAAGATGGGAAGGTTTACCATTGGACAAGACATTCCATTCAAAGCAGGACTCCTACATCTAGGAACTCACTATAGTAAGACTTGTCCTTACCAGACCTGCATAATGACTGACATACCAACATGCCCCCATAGACTATTGAGGAAGTCAGGAGAGATAATTACATACAGCGGAAACCTTAGAGACTAAAGCTGGATGAGGGGAAATGCCCCTATCACTGGCAAATTGGTATGCCACAGAAGGGCTGACACCCCATAGGCTAGACAAGCCAGAGGGAACCCTGGGGTGCATAGAAACAGATAGGCAGGGGCGTGGGAGGGATTGGGATGGATGAAGGGAAGGGAGGGGGATGGGAGGAAGCAGGGATAAGTACTCAATATGCTTCTAAAATTAGAAAATAAAAATAAATTTTAAAAAAGAATGAGTATTACTCCTCATTTACTTTTTAAAGATGATGTAATAGAAAAAATACAGATTTTCCTCCAAGTCTACTAAGGTGAAATCCTGACAAATCTATGCCAAGTTCACATTATCTGTCAAAATGCGCTTAATACATGCAAACTACTAAATATAGCTTAGCTGAACCTTACCTTAACTCTGCTCACCACAGTTCCACTGGCCGACAGTTGGGCAAAATCACCTACTACACAGTCCATTTCTAAGAAAGTGCTGAATAGTCTATGTAATTTAGAACAAAATAGCAATATGGTTAAAAACTATTTTGCTACCACAGAGTTAAAAAAAACTCCTGTTAAATCATTTTAAATTGAGAGATGGCCTGGACTAGTCTTGATCTAGAATCTGATTTCTCAAGCCATCCTATAGGTGACGGCAAGAAACTCATGATTTAGCTGAGATTGTGTTGAACCATCTTAAAAATAATTTCATGCCTACATTCCCACTTCTGGTCACATTCAGTAAATCAAGATGAGCTTTAAAACTCATGTATTACCTTCATTTTCATCCTCGTTCTCTTCCTCTTCCTTAACGTATATTCCCTTCATCATAATCATCACCATCATCATCATGACCATCATCACCCTTGTTATTGTTACCACCTTCATCATCATCATCACCGTCACCACCACCATTATCATCACACCATCACCCTCTCTGGTGGACTTAGTCCTCGGTACTGTAAGAAGGACTCGGACCCGACCAGCGTAAGAGGGAAAGGACTGTTAGTTTGACTCGTGCGTAAGGGGGAAAGGACTGTTAGTTTGACTCGTGCGTAAGGGAGAAAGGACTGTTAGTTTGACTCGTGCTTCCTGCGGGATGCCATCCATTGGACCACTGAAGGCATGGCGGCTGGCAGGAGGAGGCTGGTTGCATCACCACAGCCATCAGGAGACAGAGAACAAGACAACAACAAGCAGGCGCTACCGAATCTCAAGTCCCAACCTAGTGACGCGCCTCCTCCAGTGAGGCTGCAGCTCCTAACGATCCCGCTGCCTTCCGATAACATCATCAGCACCTGAGGATGAAGTGCTCAAACATCAGAGAGTGGGGGGGTGATTCACAGTCAAACCATGGCATTACCCCCATCATCATCACCATTATCACTTTTACCATAATCTTCATCACCATCGTCGTCATCATAAGCTCATTACTGTCATCATCGCCATCTTCACCATCATCATCATCATCATCCTTGCTATCACCATCATTACTGTCATTCTTACCATCGCCATCAAAATTACCATGGTCACCATTACCATCACCATCACCGCTGTGCTGACTTAGGGGGAATTTGGGCTTGAAATCCTGTGTGGGCGCTGACTTCCCTTGGTCACAAAGTAGAAAGTGGCTTCACTACAGATTCAAAACAGGATTTTCCTCACAGTCTCTTGAAGCTTGCTGGTCAATCACCAAAGCTGAGTGTTCCATGAAATGTTGGTATAAAGGAATCTTGTTTGCCTAGTTCAGGCTTTATCCTTAGATGATTGATCTGGGTAACCTATCTAAATTCATACAATTCACTTGTAGACTGTACCTACCAAGGTCATATCAGATGCTTATACATACAAGTGATATACCCATGTGGTTTGTCCTCACAAACAAGAAAGATAAAAACTGACATGTGAACTCTTTTACTGAGACACATTCACCAAAAAGCATGTGATCCGTTTAGAAGAGTAAAAATCAATAGTGATATAGGATTTTACATTTTTGGTAACATAAGGATATGACTTCAGCAATAACCGTGCTACAGATTTGAATTTAGGACCAAATTCTCTATGATATGCAATTAAAATACTTCCAATTTTAGAACGGTATGTACCAGATATCCAGCAACTAGTTGTCTGCGAGCTCTGCAGAGTCAAAAATATTCTGCTGCTATCTCACTCATCTCTTCAGGACAAGATTCAATGCATTATAGCAGAAATTACCAAGGTACAAATGCAGAAGAACTAAAGGTGATAAGACAATTCCTCTCAGCCTCATTCACACTGAGAAAAAATATGAAAGTGTTATTATCCATGCTTCTGTCACACAAGATCACATCTAAGTCATATCAGACACCTCAGAATCTGTCCTGATTTCTTTTATTTGCAAGATCCCTAGCGAAGAGACAGCAATCAGAACGCAAACACGGGAAACCCATTCCACTATGTGAATATTCACTGTCAGAATGCTTTGCTTTGTCCTTTAAAGTCAAATGAAGAGGGGCTGGAGAGGTGGCTCAGGGGTTAAGCCTCTGCCTTGGGGGTGGAAGGTCCTGAGTTCGGATCCTAGACCCCACATATAAACGCCATGCGGAAGCCGGGGCGGCCTGCGTTTCTGGTCCTGGTAGGGCGGAGCCTGTGAATCCCAGGGCAGAGTAAACAAGAAGGAGGTGGAGGTGTCCATGGTGGTTCCCGAATTCGCCCGTGGTTCTACACACACACACACACACACACACATACATACACACACGCACACGTGAATAAATAATAAAAAAAGTAAAGTCAAATGAAGAAAAAAAAATTAAGGTCTAATTTCCAGATCCACTCAAAGCTAAATATACTATCACAAGCAAGTCACCTAGAGGTTGTATTTGTGTGTGTATGTCTATTACACATGTGTGTGTGTAAAGGTGCACATGTGCATGTGGGTGTACATGGATGATGCCTGGTGTCTTCCCTCCAATGTCCACCTTTATTTCATTTTTTTAACTTAGGGTCTGGGGGTGGGGTTGCTATGTGTCCCTGTGGAGACCAAGGGGGACTTCCGAAATCATCCTGGGTTGTTTCTATCTCCTGGGTTTCCCCGGCTCCACCCACCAGGGCCAGCAGTGCTGGTCACTGACGTTTTCTGCCTGGTGTTTTTACGTGAGACTTGGGATCTGAACTCAGGACCTTCTGCTTGCAAGGAAGAGTCTTAACCTCTGCGTCATCTCTACTACACCACCTTTAACTTAGACAGGGTCTCTTCCTAAGACCTGAGGCTCAACCATTAGACTAGCTCACTGGTCAGCAGGCCCTGAGGATTGTCTCCTCCCTCCAACCCTGCCGCTCCAAGTGTGCACTGACACGTCCAACTTCTTATGTCGATGAGGAGCGTCCAGGTTTCTCATGCTTATAAGGGAAGTACGCCCCTGTTGAGTTACCCCCCCCCCAACTTCCAGCTAACTTTCTTATGCCTCGGTTTTCTTTCGGGTGCATGGAATGGTGGAAATAATAGTATCTATAGTATAAAGGCTCTGAAAAAATTAAGTGAAATGAGAAAAATAAATACTTAGAAAACCTTCCTGTGCTAATTACATGATATTTGGTCACTAAAGCCCCAAGTGGCAAAAAAAAAAAAAAAAAAAAAAACAACTTGGTACAAAGCATGGTGACACACTTCTGTAATCCCAACACTCAGGTTGTTGAGGTAAGAAGACCACAGGAAAGCAGTGTAGGGTCCTTAGTAATACTGCATCTCAAATACAGAACACTTCCACCACAAAAGAAAATGAGAAATGTATACACTGCTACTTATATAACAATAGGGCCATAATCAAACCCATTAACATTTCCCCAGTGAAAGTTACAGATATTGACACTAATAAGATAAGCAAAAGAATACAAATAGCCCAGAGTCAGCTAAGGTCAGAGATTGCTGCCAAACAAGTTTTGTGGCCAAAATTTTAGAATGAATTTAAAAACCACTAACATATTTTATTTTTAAGTTTCAGATGGCGGATAAAACATTTTGCATCTCAACAGAAAAAGCTGACCGTATGAGCCACAGTTCACCCTGGCGATGATTGTTAAATTGTCCTTCACCTTCTCCATCTCCTTGGACACCTTCTGTCATTCTTGTTGTATTTTCTTTCTTGATCTCATATCTCAGTTCTTTCCACTGAAGGTCATCTACTGACCTTCTCAAACTCTCCAGTGTTTCCACACGCCTAGGTCACAGCAGGAAGGAAACAACGCCTAAGGAATGTATAAGAGGTGAGCTTTTTCCTGACAGTCCTAGACTGGTCCTTCTGTTTCCAGCCAATTGAATCCATCCTCTACACAGGAGGAAGTGATTTGCTTTGGATAAAAATGTTGACATGAGGGTTGGGGCGTTGGCTCAGTGGTTAAAGCACTTGCTATGCAAGCAAAAAGGCAAGAGTTCAAATCCCCAGATCCCATGTAACATACAGGGTGGATACACCAAGGACCTCTGATGCCATCCTTAGAAAGCAAACACTTGGAGTCCCCAGAGCAAGGTGACCTGCCGGTCCAGTGCGATGGACAAGCTCTTTGATTAGATTAGACAGCCTGCCTCAAAAAAATAAAATGAGCAAGGTAGAAGAGCAATCAGGGAGGGGATTAACCCTGTCAGCCATCTTTTGTCTTCCCATGCATGCACACACAGGTGTGTTCTGATCCACACACCTGTGTGTGCTCAGACACATGAGAGCATTTGTGGACTCCACACAGACACAGACACAGACACAGACACACACACACACACACTCACACACACACACAAGTAGAAAAAGAAAAGAAAATACTGGCAAGTTGCCCTTCTGCAGAAGACTATATTCTTTTTCTTTCTTCCTTCCTTCCCCCTTCCTCTCCCCCTCCCTCTTCCTCTCCCCCTCCCCCTTCCTCTCGCCCTCCCTCTCCCTCTCCCTCTCCCCTGCCCCCTCCCTCTTTCCCTCCCTCCTTCCTTCCTTCTATAATGCAGCACGCAAAGCTTTTATGAACTGCTTCCCGCCTCTCCTGCGGGCCTCACCTTCCTTCTCAGCTCCCTCCAGATCAGAAAGCCGTCACCCCTGGCCACCTTCGCCCCGGGGCAGCGCTGCACAAACTGCCGTCCGAGAGGGAAGTTTCTACCTCTGTGCATCTGCCCACATGGCTTCACTTTTTTATTTATTCAATTACTGCGTGTGTGTGTCTGAGGGCTCTGTGTGTCCCTGTGGAGCCCCAAGGGTGGCTTTGGGAATCATCCTGGATTGCTTCTACCTCTTTTTTGCTTCCCTCTGGGATTTCTCAGGCTCCACCCAGGGACAGAAGTGCAGGCCACCCCTGTTTCTACCTGCTGTTTCTACTCAGACCCAGGATCTGAACTCAAGACCTTCTGCTTGTGAGGCAGGGTCTTCACCCCTGAGCCTTCTCCCCACCCCCATTCATTGCTGCATTTCTTATCCTCCTGCCGCCAAGCAGATCTTGTCCAGTTACGCGTCCCTCCTGCCGTCCCGTCCATCGCCTTCCCCTCCGCAGTCCCTCTGGCCCTGAGCGTCTCTGAAAAGGACCTTCACTCTGTGGCTGTCGCTCCTTATCATTCTGACTCCACAGAGTTCACAGTTAACTTACCTCCCCTAATCCCTCAATCCTCCCCCTCACCCCCAGTACAGAATCAGCCGAGACCCTTAGGAAGACACGCCTGCTTCTGGACTTAAAAGTGCTTTCTGCTCCATCTCTCCAAAGCCATGGACGTAGGGAGGAATATGAAAAGCTCGCCACCCACTAACTTTAAAGCCGGCAAACGGTTCAGATGTCTTTCATCTCTAAGAGAATCGGTCGGTTTGTTCTCTAACGGCGGCTCTCGGGAAAGAACAGCAAGTGGACTGGTGTTCACGTGGGATGGAATTCTCCGCTTTTCGCCTTCTGCTAGTTTTCTATGTATTTTCTCGTGGTGCTAGAAGTTGGGATTTCTACCGTCAAAGTCTGGCAGGGCTCGGTCTCTCATGAGGGCTGGTGACACCTTCTTCCTGCACCTTCCCATGTCGGTTTGCACCGTGCATCCCTAATTACGTTTCCAGGGCCTCCTTTCCAACACGGCACGACCCAGGCCGTGCACACCTGTAACCCCAGCACGTGGGAGGTAGAGGAGTAGGAATCAGAGTTTGGGGTCATATTGGGCCACACAACAGATGAGAGGCCAGTGTGGGCTACGTGAGACCCTCTGGCTCTCTCATTCACTCTGGTGTTGCTACGACCATGTCCTTCGCATCTTCCCTTGGTTACGTTCTTTTGTTGTGGAGAAGACAGGGCAGCAGGTGGGGAGGGCAGGAGCAGGAGCAGGAAGGAGGCTGATCACCCCGTGGCACAGTCAGCGCTGGATCACAGGTGCGCGACGCCGTGTCTAGCACATGAGGGGGGCGCACGCGTGGGCGACCTATGTCTGACGCATCTCCTGCAGTCTGGAGCTAAGATGTCCTCCAAGGCTCGCCAGAAGCCTGCTGCTGAGAAGTGGGGAACCTTTAAAACATGGAGCCAACGGGGAGGGGTGTAGGTGACAGGAGGCGCCCACGACACCCCAAAGTGACTTTGCTCCCCCAGGAGTTCTCCACCACAGTGTACTGTTGACTCACCACAGTCAGATCAACCATGGACAGAAACTTCCAGATCTGGGAACCAAAAACAAACCTCCCCACCTCTTTTCAAGTTGCCAGTCTCGGGCTTCCTGTCACAGTAACACGAAGTGGACTAACACAGTACCTATCTCATAAAATGTCCGTGGTAAAGAAGAGAACGCTCCAACAACTCCAGGAAGAGACAACACACGTGTATACTTTTGGGTATAAGTCTCGCTTGCCCATCCAAAGTAGTATCTTGCCTACAGCGCTACTGCTGGATGGCGGAGATTTCCTCCCGTGCCATTTTACAAGGAGGAAACTGAACCCTGGTAATTGGGTAAGTTCGAGCCCACTGATATGCAAAAGGAAACATAGGCTTCCTCTCTTTCTTCCCTCCTCTGTGTGTAACATCAACACAAAAGGAAAAACAAAAGTCTCCATTCCCATCCACTACACACATAGGAGATTCAAGCAATGGGATTTTGGTCAACCCCAGAACATTTGTTTATAGAATAAGGACAAAAAGAACAAGATATGAAATGGGACAAAGGA
Organism: Typhlomys cinereus; assembly: GCA_023101885.1. NCBI lineage: Eukaryota > Metazoa > Chordata > Mammalia > Rodentia > Platacanthomyidae > Typhlomys > Typhlomys cinereus. The sequence goes on along the minus strand of JALPQD010000093.1, from coordinate 6,200,346 downwards.
TCTCTTTCTCTTGTCCAAGAACTACAAAAAAAAAAAAAAAGCTGAAAAAATATCTCACTGAAAAAAAAAATCTACAGATAAGCATCTTAAATCTGGTAAATTACACGCTGCACGCCAGCGGCTTGGTCCTGGGAAATTAGGAAACTACGTGATGTCTCGTTTGTTGTGTTGAAAACAAAGATAAATAAATGACCGGGAAAAATCTCATTTGCATTTAGAAATCCACCCCAGTACATACACGATGTGACTACTGATGTTCTCAAAGATGCTTCCAGAAGAAAGGCCACTCATTCACCCCAAAGAAAAATCTATTCTTTCTCGACAGGAGACACAGAAATTCTCTGACCCTAACCTTGCACGCTCTTGCTGGGAAGGCAGACTTTGGGGCACTCCGTCATGACTCTTTCCTTTTCTAGGGACCCATCTGGTCACATGCACCACGACTCCAGAGTCGCGGGTGTAGAGAGCAGGTCCTTGCCAGGACAGGGTGTGGTCTGGGGCAGCCAACCCCATTCTTTCCACCCACCGGCAGGTGTCAGGGGCCCAGTTGGAGGGAACAGCAGTATCAACCTATGACGGATCTCATTCCCCCTCCACGTCAACAGAGCAAGATTCCAAGCCAGGCATCCTGCAAAGATGCCCCAGGACGGCTAACCCGAACCGGTAGGTAGAAAGCATGATGCGACAGGAGCAGACCCCGCCCCAGGCCGAACTGATCGCATCTACTGCTCTCAGGCTCCATTCAAATCACCCACAGCCAAATCAAGGATGTGGGGAACAGAACGGTTTGAATCCACACCTGTAGCAGCCCGGGCTAGCGTGGGATAAACAGCTTCGAGAACTTGGCTCAGTCCATGAAGGGTTTGCCCTGCAAACATAAGGATCCGGTTCAGTCCCTGTGTGAAAGACCTGGCGTGGCGGCGATCACGTGGTGTCCCAGGGCTGGGGAAGTGGAGGCAGGAGGATTCCTGGTGCCTGTGAGAACTACATCTACACGTCTGCACATCTGCTACCTTTCTTGGGAGTTTTATTCCTTTTAACAAAAAGAAGCAATCAAGACAGCACCAGTGGTCTTTAAGGGGTAGCCTTCAGCTCGTAAAGAAAGAGGAGGGGCTGGTGAAAGAGGTCAGTGGGTGTCCGCTCACGAACCTGGAGCCCTGAGGTCCGTCTCCACAAGCCCACCTGGGGGAAGGAGAAGCAACTTCAGAAAGTTGTTACCTGACTTCGTCTGTGTACCAGCCTTGCCTAATTGACTAACACCAGACCAGTAAGAAACTAGTAAGATGGACAACATTCTGAACAATGACTCAAAGCTGACCTCTGACCTCTGCCCGCACGCGTGTGTAAGCATACACACGTGCACACACAGACACACAGAATTTTGAGACTCATTATATATAGTCTCAACAACTACATCCCTCCTGTAATTCCATGCCCTGAGGCCTGTGCCCTAAATCTAGGACCTCTTTTCATTCCCATTCCACATATGACTAGGAGCCCACTTTCTTTTTTTTTTTTTTTTTTTTGTTCCTCCATGCATTTATTTGCTATTAAAAATTAAAGAGACATAAAATTTCCCTTTATTCTGAATTTCTGAAAAACAAAACACTCTGCTTATTTGCTCAAAAGTGTTTGATAATTCTGTTTACAATGCTTCCAATCACTATTTCCTCTGACTTCAGGCTAGGAGCCCACTTTCTAGCCTCAAACTTCCACCATGTTTATTTATTCCCTATTCTAAGTAGATCTCTCTCTCTCTCTCTCTCTCTCTCTCTCTCTCTCTCTCTCTCTCACACACACACACACACACACACACACACACAAAATGTTTCATTTTGCTCCTCTCCCACAAGGGTGAAATACAACCCCTTCCTAAATAGGGATTTGATGATGTGCTCCGCCTCACCCACAGCAGCATATTTACATAAGCCTAAAGAGGTCTGCGAGTTTATTGGCTAAGGGAAAAATAAGCAGGCCATGAAATAATTATTTTTCATTGTGCCCTGCCAAAGTCATTCAGCCCCAGGCTCAGTTGAGTGGCCATTGTGCTCATGTGAACGGCGGGGCCAAAAGGCTCAGCTGAAACCTCCCAGCTGTCCTAAATTTTGTTCTGATGGCTAGTTTTCATTGCGCCTCAGATGCTGCCAAAAAAAGAAGAAAAAAAGAAAGTCCCCCCAAAATAAGAGGGAGGAAGGGTCGTTTCATGCAGACCCACATCAATGACCAATTTAGGGCCATTCAGAGAACTTGATTATTAACAAATCATTTTGTGGAACGGTTATGACAAGATGCCCCTATGTAAATTGCAGGCGCACATATGCACACAGCAAGGCCCGGAAATGAGAAAAGGTCTCCCTGAATTTACAGGCCATCGTTTCTTTTAACCCGCTGGAACCTCTCAGTGAATGGACACACCCCCCTCGGTCCTTGCGGATGGGAGGCCAAGGCGACAGCGTTCCCTGGGCCTGCTAGGGGCGGCCTGACCCCTGTGCTTGCCTGGCGTCTCTGCAGGTATGCCCAGTGACTGCAGGATCCTGTGAAACGACCCTGCCAGGGCTTCGGAAAGCAGCGTCCATGTAGCTTGGTATCATCAGCATCAGGAGTCCGTGAGGGGCACTCGACAATGACTGAGAGGAGGAGGGACGGAGGGCAGAAGACAGGCTGACCTGTGAGACTGAGGTGAGTAGTTTGTTCCTCCTCAAATACTTCACCCGTGTGCTGGGAGATGCACATTTAACTTAGGTGCTATTTATTATTATTTATTATGTGTGAGCACACACGCGTGTGTGGAGGTCAGGGACCCCTTTTAGGAACCAGCTCTCACTTCTGCCTTGTGGGTTCTGGAATCAAACGCAGGGCACTATTTGTTTGTTTTATTATTTGTGTGTGTGTGTGTGTGTGTGTGTGTGTGTGTGTGTGTGTGTGGGTGTGTGTGTGGTGTGCCTGTAGACGCCCAAAGGTAACTCCAAAGAATCATCCTGGGTTGCTTCTACCACCTTTTTGCTCCACTCTTGGATTTCCCAGGCTCTGCCTTCTAAGACTCGAAGTAAAGGCCACGGCCATTTCCACCTGGCATTCTTACATGGGATCCATGATCTGAACTCAGGTCCTTCTGCTGGAGAGGCAGAGTCTTAACCCCTAAGCCATCTCTCCAGCCCCTCAGACACTGAGTTCACAGCAAGCGCCTTCACCTGCTGAACCAGCTCACTGGCGCAGACACCCGTACTCAGAGCAGAGCAGATTTGCCCAGTTAGTTTTCTTTCATCAAGCCATTACTTTTTTCTGCCCTGGTCAAGATCATTTTGCCATGGAGAAAACAAAGAAATGCCACATTTTTAAATTTAGTGCTTCGTTCTATCAGAAGTTTACCAGGTTTAAAATAAAACCAGTATGCCTCTGAAAGATCCTGAAGAATTTCCTGCCATTTGTTTACAGTGAATGCATTGAATAACAGGAACTGCACATCGGCACCAAGTTGACTAGGGAGACTCATCCGCAGAGGATGAGAAGGCGGGTAGAAGACCCAAAGCCAGAAGAACAGAACTGGAAAAGTTCTAGAAAGTCCTCCGGGAGCCGAAGGAAGGTTCTCAGAAAAGCTCTGGGAAGCCTTTGGCTAGAACAATATGAAACCTAAGCAGCTCCCACTTCCCACTACATGTGTGATGTGTCTTGAAGGCAGGTCAGAATCCAGGAGCCCCTGATTCTGCACTCAGCCTTCTACAGCTTCTGGAGCTACTTGGGAGAAAGGTCAGCAAGCAACCGCAGAGTTCCATCCATGGACCACTGATGACAAACCGGACCGACAATATCTACCCATGTCCAAAGAGTTCTGAAAATCCCCATCTTTAGGATGCTTTCCTGAAAGGCGGACAAGGATATGAATGTCCTTGGCGTCGTGGGAAAAGGTTTATTCTCTGCACAATTACCGATCCACCCCAAAGCCCTAAACTGAAGACTGGAGACAGAAGAGGGAAATGTTTGCATGATCCTGGAAGATCCTAACTCTGCGTTTACAGTCATCAGATTACTAACGGGTTCCCGGAGAGTACATGGAAAGTTTGCATACATATTAAACATAATAAAGGTCCTGCATTAGAAATACTAACTAGGAGGACATGGGAGTCACTCTTCCTGTGACAGAAGGGATATTTTGGCTCGTGGTTTGAAGGTCCGGCCCATCATGGCAAGGAATGCACAGTTCCAGAATGTAAAGCAACCGACCACATTGTGCCCGCAGGCTGGAAGCATAGAGAGAGATGAACGCTCACGCTCAGCTCGGCTTCGTCCACTTTCCTTCTACTTATGTCTCGGTCCCAAGCTCACGGGATTCTGCTGCCCCCATTCCACGAGGGTCTTTCCTCCTCAGTTAAACCCCTCTGGAAAAGCTCTCACAGAGGAATTCAGGTGCATCCCAGGGGGATTCCAAATCCCGCCAAGGTGACATGATAAAAGATAATGTGGTGTCAAAGGATATCCTGAATGTGAAAGTTGTCTCTGGGAAGGAAAGCAGCTTCGGGGAAATGGTGGGCGCCAATGGCACGTGGCTTTCAAAGGTGTTTTGGAGTCCCTCAGCCTTCAGGCTGGGAAGGGGGGGACAGTCTTTCTCTGCTGCTGCTCCTGCTGCCAGGAGTCAGAATTTCCAGAAATCTTGGGAGACCCTCCACCCGTCCTTGTCTAATCCTCAAGCGGAAAGACAGCAGGACAGTGAAATGTGCAGATATTATGATTCCATGGGTTACTACCAGATGAATTTTTAATTTTTTATTTATTTATTTATTTGTTTGTTTGTTTGTTTATTTGTGTGTGTGTGTGTGTGTGTGTGTGTGTGTGTGCGTGTGTGTGTATCAGGGAGCACTGTGTGTCCCTATGGAGGGCCAAGGGTGATTTTAGGAATCATACTGAATTGCTTCTACCTCCTTTTTGTTTCACTCTGGGATGTCCCAGGCTCCGCCCACCAGGGACTGAAGTGCAGGCGGCCACCAGATCTCTGGGTTATCTCTCCGGTCCACAACTGCATTTTTCTTACCCCCCCCAACCTCTCCCTCTCTGCCCGCCCCCTCCTTTTTTTCTCTCCATTTCTACTGACCCTCTCTGATCTCACCACTAGCTCCCCCTTGTTGTGCCTTGGAGATTGCTTTCCAGGAAGAAAAATAACAGTACAAAACAACTGCCTGGTGAATTGGCTCACCCAGTAAAGGTGTCCACGTGCAGACCTGGAGAGCTGGGTTTGATTTCTAGAGCCCGTTTGGTGGAAGGAGAGAACTGACTTTCAAGACTTGTCCTCTGTGTACTCTGCGACATGTAAGCATCTAATCACATTCTCCTCTCTCTCTCTGTCTCTTTCTCTCTCTCCCTCCTCTTCTCTCCCTTTTTCTCTGTTTCTGTTTCTTCCCTTTAACGTTCTTCCTTTCTCCCTTCCCCTTTTTGTCTATTTCATTCAAACAAATTTTTTTTTAAAGTCAAACATTTATAAAGCGATTAGGACACCAAGAACTATTCTGAGTGTTTCAAAGTTCACCATCTCTTTTCATCTTCCCAGCCTTGTGAAATAGGGACTAGAATTTTCCCATCGATGTTGAACGCTACCATCGGTGGGAATCTGAAGCCTGGAGACCACAGATGTCTTGTTTGACACTGTCCAGCCAAATAGCAACTGAGATGTATTTTAGAACCTCCTTCCCACTTTACATCTGGGGAAACCGAGGCAGGTAGTGTTTTAGTTATCAAACCGAAGCCACTTGGCTAGTAAACAGGACACTTGACTCTGGGTCGGGTCATTCTGCCCATGCTTAGAGACACACCCTGCCTTCTTCACTCCTTTGCTTGAGACTAAAAGGCTCAAGGGGCTTGTGAACCCTTGAAGGACAAGGGAGAAAGCAATGCTGAAGGCTGCCAGGAGAGAGAGAGAGAAAGACAGAGAGAGAGAGAGAGAGAGAGAGAGGGAGGGAGAGAGAGACTGTGGAACAGCAAACAGGCACCACAGAACACTTCAACTTAGTGGAAACAAGACAAGGTTTCTTTAGCATATGTTCCTGGAGAACGATTTTGCCAGTTTTCAGTCATTAAAAATAAAAGCTCAGTAGGGTGACGTCTATTTCAAATAACTGCAGCCAAAAATAAAGCTCTTAAAAAAAAACTCTAAATAAAATCAGTCCGGGGCTTTTAGTTCTGACTTCTGGGGTAAATCAATAATGCATTGCAGGAAAGAAAAAAAAGATATATACACAAGAAAATTAACTGGTTTGGGTCAAGGACGGTGGGGAAAGCCAAGAATGTCCCCAGATAAGCGAAAATGCTATGCTGGTCATTTTTCAGATGTCAGGGCTTCTCTACCTGACTACCAAGAAAGTGTTCTTGGAAAAGAAGCAGCTCTCCGAGGCAGACCCTTGGATATAGCCTCATGTAAAGACAAGTCCCAATGTGGTCATTGTATCTACACTACAGAACTGTGACTCACAAAGAGCCAGGCTCAGTACTTGCTAAGCCTCCGTAGGTCACAGGCATCTCCAGTGCCATGAAACACACAAAGCGTCTCTCTCTTGCACCCCACCCACCAATACCAGGTCCAAAAAAAATCAAGGTCAAGTGTAATACTGAAAATACTGGGTGAGTGTTTTGTTATACTAATAAGTAATTGTGAAGAAACAGTCACGCCAGTGGAGAATACCTAATGTCTGTTTAGTCTGTCTTACACTGTCAGTTTCCCTGGCCATAGAAGGTTATTTCTACTGTCTCTCTACTCTCCATTTCATACAATATTACTATCCAGAATAATGCTCGCTTTGATATGAGAAAAAGATAGAGCTGGAAAGAAAAGAAGGAATATTCTGGAGGGAGGAAGACATTAAAAAGCTCAGGCATGATTCCCCCACCCCCAAGCAAACAACAACCTTTGCCCCGACTCGTCCCCAGCAAGACTCGAGTCTTTTCTCCTTTCCATTAGCTTCCTGACTTCTCACCACACCTGCCGAACCCCACAGAATTTTCTACAACTCGTGATTCTGTCCCTGTTTGAGTTGGTCGTTTGTAATGAGTCTGGCATTTGCAGCTCTCCTGTGACTGGGTTGCCCGCCCCCCATCCAACCATGAAGGGTTGTCAGAACACCTTTCCCCTTTGCCTAAAGGGGAAACTGTCAAGAAAATCTTCGTTTCGATGAGACTTGAAGTGAAAGGACACAAGGATTGAAAAATATCTGTGAAGGGCAAGAGTTTTGAAGACCCTACGTCCATGAGTTAAAGAGTACCCATGAAACATACATGCAGTCAAAACAACCTGTCCTCTCAAAGAGATACAGATTCAGGGAAAGCCAGGCTTCCAGCTTTAGGTCATTAAATGGAACCCGGGGCGAGAATGTGTCTGGGATGGTGATATATTTCCAATCCGTGCCATATGTGCCGGGGTCTAATTTGGATTGCTATTCATGGGTAGCCCTGTTGAGCGAAGCTGCCTGAGGGATCAGTCATTCCCCCAAACTGGTGTTGAATATTAACCACATTAACTTTGCAGCCTGCAACACTGCATTGCACATGAGCAGCCCGTGGTGACTTAAAGAGATTTTCCTTTGCTGAAAATATTCCACAGGGACCGCTTGACAGAAAATGTTCCTTCTGAAGGGATCCCCCACTCCCCATCTTGGCTAGACGTCCTCACCCCACACCTAAATGGGTCCAGTTTAAAGAATCAATAGTTGTTACCTAATACCAGATTTTCTCTGATTATAGAACTTCCTTTTCCTTTTTGCAGATTATTGCTGGTCAATTCTCCCAAGATCGGTTGGAAAGATAAGCTGCAAATGGACAAATTTTGAATGTTCTAAGTAATCGTGAATTCCCCCACCACAAAAGCCACATGTTTCTTCTGGTCCCTAGACTGGATGATTCGTCCCCCAAACAGCTTCTTAATCACTACACTGTTTCTGGAAAACCCAAACAGAATGATTGTCATGATCTTCATGGCCCCCAAAAGACAGGAAAGATGGCTTGAGTACATAGGATGAATGGAAAGATCTAACAAATCTTATGACACATGACAAGGTACCCCTGAGAGAAGACCAGCTTACTCCACACACCCCGCTGAGTGTCCCAAACCCTACCAAGCTACTGATTCTCTTCCCCACTCTGTGTCTTTGTTTGCCAGTGGTTCTTCAGCTCTAGGGAGTGACCCTTGCAGAGGGGGCTCAGTGCAACTAGAAGCCCAGTGAAATCTAAGGGCCTGGCACCTTCTTTCCTTCATAACACGGGGCGCTTCATTGCTCCTGCCAGTTAGCAGCGCAATTATGTTGTCTAGAAATGGAGACAAACAATTGATTTTTGCATTTAGACAGGAACCAAAGTTGCAAGCAGAAGAGCCACAAACCACACCATTAAACTGGAATTAAAGCTCTGCATGGAAAAACATGGGTTCGAGTCCCGCCTGTCCTTAGCCAGACATGCAAAGAGAAGCCAGTGGCTGAAGGAGATGAGAGGCTAAGCTTGGGCTTCCAGTTGAGGCTTGGAGATTGCAAGCCTTTCTAGGTCCTCTGACCTGATACCTTGTGTCATAGTTAGGCACAGGTGTCACCTTGATGGTTGAGGGTTTGAGCTCTGGGCACATTTGTAGAGAATTAGTTGTTGAGTGAAGCCCAGAGCAAACCTTCAAGAGATTGTCTTGCTGATGGGGAAGGCCCAGTCCATGATGGGTGGGACTAGTCCCCAAACAGGTGAATAAAATAAAGGGAATTGTTTGGGAAGAGGGCATCCTTGTGTACACTTGGCCAGATATGCTGGTCGGGCAAGTAAGGATCATCCCTCTCTCAATGGTGCAGCCAGTTCCCTTGGTCCTGGTGTGGTGTGAGCTCTCCTGCCAAGCTGAATGAGCAACTGTAACCAGTCTATTGTAAGAGAATAGACCCCTTATTCCCATAAGTCATTTGAGGGTGCATTCATAATGCAAATGAACTGCTCCACCTTACTGTCAGAATTGCAAGAGAACAAACAACAGTCAGGAGGGCTTCTTTTCTAGAAGCATAGACAAGGGTCACTGAAAGCTGACTCGTGGACAGCAGACCGTTCATCTTTCCAAGCCTCTGGATCCCATGCCTAGGATTTCTGTCCATCTCACCACCAGCACATCATTGCTTTACATACCTTCTCTGTAAAGGGAAGCAGGCCTTCCCCTCATTGAATCCTACTTCAGCTTTATGGAAGGAATGAATCCAAATACTGTCATCCTTAGCAACCCTGTATGGATCAGGAAGGATGTAAAGATCAGGAAACCCCAAGGGTAGATCTTGTTGGAAGTCTCTTCTCCCGGAATAGCTTAGAGAAAATAAGCCAAGACAATCGCTATGGAGGAAGGAACATCACGTGCCAGCGAACAACTGTGGCAAGTGATACCCAAGTCTGCCAATTCCATGGAGGCATCTGATGTCAGGATGGAGGGACCAGACCATGGCCTGTTAGATGACTTATAAAAATGCAGAATCTCCAGATACAATAGTTCCTGACACGGGGAACTCGTGGTTGAATTTTGTATCTTTGGGGAAAGTAAATTTCGGGAGTCTGCTATCACTAAATACACAGGTAGCGTCCCTAACAAGATGCAATGGCGAAGAATGTTTAGAATGTTTTGTGTGTAAGTACAAAATGGTAGATCTTGTATACTTAATGAGCTCATGGAAGGACCACGTGCCCTTTACCATAGACACAAGGCCCCAACCATTGAGAAGAATCATTGAGAAGAATCAGCTGATAACCATGAATTAAGTCCCTAACCTGTCTGGAACTTGCTCTGAATGAACTTCTTTGGAATCTGCCCTGCCCCATCTTGAAGGAGCAGTAGCGCTGCACTGCTAGCCTTGCCTCTGAAAAGCAGCCTCCTGCCATGCCTTGATCCCGTCACTAGAGTGAAAAAAAAATACTAATCATCTCCTTTCCATTTCACCTTTCACTTCAAACAGACAATTCCAACTCAGAGCTTAAAAGAAGTTCTCCAAAAACTGAAACATTGGGAAGAAAGGGAAAGGAAGAGAGGGGAAAAGGGAGGGAAGGGGAGGGGAGGGGAGGGGAATGGAGGGAGGGAAAGAGAGGGAGAGGGGAAGGGAGAGGGAGAGGGAGGGAAGGAGAGAGAGGGAGAGAAGAGAGAGAGAGGGAGGGGAGAAAAGGGGGAGAAAGGGAGAAAGAGGGGGAGGGGGAGGGAGGGAGGAAGAGAGAGGGAGACAGGGAGGGAGAGGGAGGGAGGGAAAGAAAGGAAGAGGGAGAGGGAGGGAGGGAGAGAGAGGGAGAGAAGAGAGAGGGAGGGGGAAAGGGGGAGAGAGGGAGACAGGGAGGGAGAAGGAGGGAGGGAAAAGAAAGGAAGTGGGAGAGGGAAGAGAGGGAGAGGAGACAGAGAGGGAGAGAGAGAGAAGGAGAAAGAGAGAGAAGGAAATGGAGAGAGAGAGAGTTAATTCTACCTCTTACCTTTGACATGTCTTAAGCCTTTTGGCCCTGGCTCGCCTGCATAAGTAGAAAGAACTAACTTTCTTAGTTATGGCTGCGGGGACCATGAAGCAACCAGCTTGGGGGGGGGGGAGCACAAAAGCAGAGAGCAAGAAATAATAAGAGGAATCGATTCGCAGCCCTTGTGACATAATCCATGAAAACTTCTTGTCAAAGGAAGATAAACCCACAAGAGCTTACCAGGAAACTGGGCGGGCCGTGTATCTTTAAGACTCAGCAGGAAGGAGGCGCAGGTGAAAGACAAGTGCTTCCAAGCTGAGGAGGGACAGGACAGGTCCTGCCGGTTGTCACAAAGTTCATTTTCTAAAACACTGGGAACCGCCTTGCGTCAAGTGGGGAGGATATGACTGGACTTCGTGTCCACTCTGGTTTCGCTGGAACGCGCTGCTGGACCACACTTGGCTTTCACTACCGCCAGACCAATTCATTAAGGAAAGAGGGGGATGGTCGCGAGCCAGAACTCACACACTTGACTCGGAGACAATCCATTCTAGGGGACATATTCCCATGCTAAATGCACTTCCGGCCTTTCCTATTCATAAAATTCTCGAGCTGCTCTACAAAGCCTGTAGGTGGAGAAGAGAAGGAGTTGGGAAGGGCAGAGAGGAGGGGAGGTGAGGGGGGAAGGGAAGAGGAGAGGTGAGGAGGGCTCGGTGACGAAGGAGGACAGCATGTCTCCAGAGAAGCAGGACCTGCAGCAGCCAATCGCCTGTCAGATGACAAACCATCTTTTGCTTTGCATCGACTTAGTCCCAAGACGCAGTGGTATGTACCCAGCTAATCTCATTCGTGCAAGAGATGGGCACTTCCAGAATTCAGAATCCCCACCCACTTACACACCCCAACCTGAGGCTGCACTGCATCTAGCACGCTGCTGCGATCAAAGGAGATTTGGGATGATGTCAGTTAGATACTGGGGTCGACCTGGCCACTGCAGGCTGACTGGGTTCTGGGCACAGCTGTGAGGAATCGCTAGTTGACTTAAGTGCTGAGCAAGCCTGCAGGGGGTTGTCTGATTGACAGGGGGGCCCAGTTGGTGGTGGGTGGGACCAGGTGGCTAAGATGGAGGAACTGGTTGAGGAAGTTGGCATCCTTGGTATACTGGGCCACACATGCTGGTCTGGCAAGTAGAGACTGTCCCTCTCTTAGCAGTCCTGTGGGTATGTGAATGTGGTGTGGCCAGTCCCCTCGGCCCTGGTGTTGGTGTGACCCCTCCTGTCAAGCTAGACAAGGAACTATAACCAGAGTATCGTCAGAGACAATAAAATCCCGTTTCCCACAAGCCCTGTGGTCGTGCGTCTACTGGTGCAGAGTACCTGACTTGGTAATCAAGCCCTCAGGTGGTGGGCGAGGATAGTGAGTTCTAGGCAGCTGAGAATACAGTGGGGTCAGTCACGTGGTGAGACTTGGTCTCAGAAACTCACGGGTAGGGAGGTGGGTCTGTGACACGGCATTTGCCTAGCACACAGGAGGCTCTGACTTCCATGTCCAGAGCAGGAAGCTAGTTCAGAGACGGTGACCCACGAGCTTCATCACTGTGGACAGCAGCTGTCTTGCCGCCATGCTTTCCCCGCCATGCCAGCACTGCCCACCATGGCCCACCCTCCTTTAACTCGCTTCTGTCAGAAACTCTGACACAGCGAGGCGAGGAGTCAACAAACACACCCTGAAAAACAACAAATGGCTTCACATTTTCCAAGTGCTGCTAAACAATGCTGTGAAACCACGGACAATCCGCAAATGCTAAGATATGTAGCATCTTGTCCTTTGTAGAAAACACTTGCTCGCTCCTCCCTGTCCAGAACCTCGGTGCTACAGTACGATCGGCCTCCTGGTCCCAATGTTATAGTACCATCTATCTCCTACACGCAATGTCAGAAAAAATACTGGTTGGGGAGAATCCATGATTTCACCATATCCTACATGTTTTAGGAGAGGATAAGAGAAGAATTCCCAAAGGAGAAGAAACCTGCTCCAGACACAGCACGGGTGCTCCTGAGGTGGACAGGCGCAGAGAAGGGTCAGTGGCCTGAACCTGTGCTTGGCTTGGCACCATCTTCTCTAATGATGCAGCCCAAGACCTTTACCTGCACACTATGCACACACGATCTGCTGAAAACAATTTGCCTAGCAACCTGTCAGCAATCTACATCAAGCTGCTCAACGGCAGGAAAGGTTCCTCTCCCCTTCATGATGATCATCAGACTTATTTCTGTTTAAACATATTTCACATTCTGTTCCAGCACATTTCACAGAAGGTAAGGTTGAGGGGGGAGCGGTTAAACTTAGCCTTCATTGATTTGGGGTACACTTGCCATAAGGCAAAATTCATCTGAGTGAGTGAGCTTTTGGGGAGACTCTGCGATTGTCCACCTAACACTATATATAATTGGGTGTACATGGGTTAATATCAGATGTAGGGCGGGAAGAGACACACAGTCGAGAAAAGATTATGTAATGTATTGTCTTCATTAAACTAGTCACCTGCACCATATCCCTAGAAAGCAAACAATAATGAGGGTCCTGAGTACCTTCAAATGCAGGGGCTTCTGTGGGGTCACCGTACCCCTTTCTCGTCTGTTCTACCTCTTTGTTCTAAGTAATTTCTTCACAACGTTGCAGTCTGTGTGGACTTCTATTTCCTTCTTGCACAGAATCCAAAGTCCTGCAAAGCCCTGGTCCTCACTAGCAACACCATAAACTCACATTGCACCAAGTAAATTTACATAAATTGCATCCCAAGAAATTCAGATTCCCTCTTAGGAAATGAAACCTAAAAACAAGATTCATCCACTTAAACCTAAGATGGTAATATCATTTTTTTTTTGTAACCAACTGTCCTTTTTATCTGGGATCCAGGGGTTTCCTGGAATTTGGGACATTCTACTTGCTAAGAAGTAAAATCAGGTCAGTTCTAGGGAAAGCACAGTGAAGTGGTCACATTAAATCTGAAAAAAAAAAAAAACCCCATATGTGCTGCAGCATTGATCAGGAGCACAAAGCCAGTCACACTCTTGTAGTAGAAATACCGTCCCTCACAAAGTGTTGTCTGGAAATCTTGCCCTCTGTATTTCCACTGCCTCTAATTATTGAAAATTAAATTTTCAGTGACCGTTCAGTTCTTTCATTTTATGATCTTTGATCAGATGCCTCAACCTCTCTGAGCCAGACTTTCCCCTCTATAAAATAAACTAAGTAGGTAACTCACCTTATGACCGTTAATGGATAATAAAACAGTAGGATTTAAGTACCTCGAAGGAAATGACATTCAGGATCCTGTCAACATATGACAACCAGACAATAGGACCAACAGAAGGGAATTTTATTTTATCTTATTTTATCTTACTTTATTTTATTTTATTTTATTATTTTTCAAAGCTAGACTCAAACCCAGGGTCTTAAGTATGCTCACAGAACTCTTTATTACTGAACTGTAATTCCATCCCCCAGAACGGCCTTTCAAAGGTATTTTAAACTGTTCCAACATTGAAATTGCTTGAACAGGAGGTAAAATAAAGCCAAACGACACTCAGTTTCTAAAGAAATACAAGTAAAGCCTCAAATCCCAAAATTATACATCCCAGACGTCTGAACCTCCATGGAGACGTTTTGCTATTTGTTAGGTCATCAGGGCGGCAGTGACTATTTTGAAAACCACGGCACTTTCACAAACAACTGAAACTTCAAGACAAGAGCTCCCCTCTCCCCCATGGGCACAGAGATGTTCTCCTTGTTTAGGAGCTTGGTGGAGTCATCTCTGCACATTAAGCACTCGTGTTATGTTTCATGGGGGATGCTCTATTGTGCAGTAATTGGCCCCCATTGTTATATGCACAATTGGGCTGCTCAGATGTTAAAGCAAAACCTCTTAAATAGCTGTCTCCGTGGGTAGCCTGAAGCATAGATCGTCCCCTGTGGCCCAGTGCCTGCAGCAACCCATGACTAAGGCTTATGTGAGAGAGGAGAGATTAAAAGGGGTACACCTATAATCCTGTGCTGATGTTAGAGAGTGACCCCTGGAAACTTGTGAGCAACTGCTGTGCACTAGGTCAAGCCCCCAGCACAGGCTGAGGCCTTAGTGTATTTCACTCAGGGAAGTGAAATGCCAGGGTAGAGGGAAGGCAGCCGGCAAATCCAAATCCTGCTGCGGCCTCGTTCTTCACACGAATCACCTGTCCACTGTCCCACCAGACCTCGCTGCTCACTCTCTTGCTTGGGTATCAATCGCTGAACAACTACAATCCTCACAAGGAACTTTGGTGTATGTGTGTGTATGTATGTGTGCATGCAGGTGCATGTGTGTGCATGCATGTGTGTGCATGTGAGTGCAAGTCTCACAAGGTACTATATGTATGTGTGCATGCAGGTGCATGTGTGTGCATGCATGTGTGTGCATGTGAGTGCAAGTCTCACAAGGTACTATATGTATGTGTGCATGCAGGTGCATGTGTCTGAGAGTGTGCATGCATTTGTGCATGTGAGTGCAGGCTCATAAGGTACTATGCATGTGTGTATATGTGTGCATGCGTGTGTGTGCATGTGAGTACAAGTGTATACAGGCAGGTATGTGTTTGACAGTGTGTGTACATGCACCTGTGTTCATGGGAGTGTGCATGCAATTGCTTGTGTCTGATTTATGCATACATATGTATGTATATGGGTGTGTATGTGTGTATGTGTATGTGTATTTTGTGTTCGTGCGTGTGTATGGATGTGTATGGATGTGTATGTATATGTGTGTATGTATGTATGTATATGTGTGTATATGTATGATGTGTATGTGTGTTTATGTATATGTAGACTTGTGTGTATGTATATATGTGTATGTATGTGTGTATGGGAGTGTGTGTATATGTGTGTATATGTATGTGTGTGTATATGTATGTGTATGTGTGTATGTATGTCTATGTGTGTATATATGTGTATATGTGTGTATATGTATATGTATGTGTGTATGTGTATATGTATATGTATGCATGTATGTATGTGTGTATATGTGTATGTGTTTGTCTATGTGTGTATGTGTGTGTGTATATGTGTGTTTGTCTATGTGTGTGTATGTGTGTATATGTGTATGTGTTTGTCTATGTGTGTATGTGTGTACGTATGTGTGTATATATGTGTATATGTATGTGTATATGTGTGTATGTGTGTGTGTATGTGTATGTGTCTGTATGTGTGTACGTATGTGTGTATATGTGTGTATATATGTGAATATGTATGTGTATATGTATGTATATGTATGTGTATATGTGTGTATGTGTGTGTGTATATGTAGAGACCAGAGGGCAACAACCCACCTATTGTTCCTCAGGTGTCATCAGCCCTTTTTGTTGTTTGTTTTACTTGGTTTTGTTTTGTTTTAAGATGAATCTACAAAGACCTGAAGCTCACCAAGTAGGCTATCTGTCTGTCTGTCCAGCGAGCCCCCAAGATCTTCCTGCCTCCACTTCCCCAGTGCTGAGTTTGCACGTGCACATCACCCCAACCCAGCTTTTTAGCATGGGTCCTGGGGATTGAACTCTGGTCCTCATGCTTGCAAGGCAAGCGACTGACTAACAGATCACTCCAACATTCAAGACTTTCTACGTCCTCTTCACTATGAAGCTCAGCCAGGTTACAGCTGAGATGCCTTCTGGACACTGATTGCATCCCAGTCTCTCTCAACTTTCTGGAAGCTTCTATCTTTTTAACTTGTAGTATCCAAGTCCTATCTTGGAACTTTTTCCTCAGTGATCACAATTCTCTCACGTCTGTTTGAAAACTCTTTTTACTTCCTTTGCTTTGTCAAGAGTTTTGAATCACATTCAGACAGCCCACAGGGACTTTTCTCCCCACTTTGGCTTAGTCCTGAGAGCCAGTGGGGCGACCTGACACGCGGCAGGAAGTCACACTTTGGGCACCAACAATTGAACACATTGTTTGGTGGTACTGTGATCTGACATCTGCTCTCTCTGAGATAAAAGCCAGGTTTTCCCCACAAAGCCTTTGGATACAGACAAACAACGATGGAGCCATGGCATGGGAGGCAGACGCTCTGTGTCGGGAGCAGGACCCTGGAGGACAGGGTGGGAATGAACGACTCCTCACCCTGCTCAGCACCCATGGTTCTGCTACTGACACAGAGGAGTTGGGAACAGGCCGCCCACAATGCAGCACTGCACTTCCCGCCAGGGGACCAGAAGTCTGGTTCCCTGTTCTGTGCAGAGCATTTGGAGAACCTTCTATTTGCCCACTGTTTCGTCTCAGCATGTCCAAAGCATCTTGAAAGGTCATCCCATGAAATCCAAACCTCCCTCTTTGAAGGAACAATCTGGTGTGGAGCTCAAATCCCAACAGATAAATAGTGTGACCGTGACCAGGTGTCTGTGTGTGACTTGGCCTCAGTTTTGCCACTGATGAGATGGGATTCGAAATGTCTGCTTCATTGGGATCGCTGCTGACATTGAACAGACCAGGATCGTGGTGCTTAACAAAGGGCCGAGCGGGTCTCAAGAAAGAACACTGCTGTGGTGTCTGCAAGTGCTGCTGGATATAAAGAAATGATTGACATATGAGATCACATCTTCTCAGGGCTAATAGTTTCAAAGCAAACTTACATTCTCACTAAGACCAGTTTTTCCAAAATAAATAAGTTTCTTTGTTTGTTTGCTTGCTTGCTTGCTTATTTGTTTCCCACACAACCAGCCCCTTCCACTAATCTCTACTCTGGTTACAGAAGTAAATTATATACTAAAGATTTATCTTTTTGAAAACAAATAGGTCTGACAATACAGTGGAATATTTAGGTCATGCTAAAAGTTGGTAGCCACTAGCTATCATGTTAGGAAAGAAATAAGAGAGAGCAAGGAGCTGTTTCAAAGGAAGCCTGAGTAGCACGTCGGACTTCTAAGGAGACCTGGGATCTCCTCCTTTATCTGAGGGGCATCCAAGTATCTGGCAAAAATGAGTACCTCGCAGGCTCTGAAACAGCCAGGAAGCTTGACCTTACTTCCTTTCCCCATCAGTCTGACCTCACTTCCTCTCCTGAGCTGACTTTTTCCCATGAATCCTCTGAAAAGTGCAGACCTTCAGTTTTCTGCCTGAGGAATCACTTCCGGGTCGCCTGACTCTGGGGTTAAGACATAGCAACTGTGCTCTTCAGAAACTATGGTTGATGAGGAAGAGGTCTAGAAGCCAGAGCATACAAAAGTGTGCGAAACCTTTCAGGGTTCCTGGACCCCCAAGAGTCCCCTTGAAACCCCAGAGAAGGTGGCTATTTATCATCCATCCACATACCCCCTTTACAGATTATTTTCATGATACTGCTTCCAATTTAACCAAATTTAACACAAAATCCTTCTTAGAACCATTACAGACATGGGCTTAATCCTGCCATCACATCTTGGTGTGGTTTTTTTTTTTTTTTTTTTTTTTTGCTTGTTTGTTTTGTTTTGCTTGTTTGTTCTGCTTTGCTTTTGTTTCTTACAGTTATTTGACCTCTTTTCATTGGTTATCATAGTGTGCGCCATTCCGTCATTGTGAATGTAATTTGCTGCAGTCTGAAGGTGCCTTTTTTCTTTACCCTGTTAAAAGCTTCCGAATAGTTTTCTGTGCAAACTCACTGAGTGAGGACACCCAGTCACCAACTCTGTCTTAAGCTCCATAGGCAGCTCCACATTAACACATGGAAATAAACGGGGGGGGGGGGTATGAATAAAATGGAATGAGAGGCCTCTGAGCTTGTTTTGAAGATAATCCCCTCTCCCACGCCTGGCACACAGAAATGCCTTCTTCTGCTGCTTGCTGGGAGCCTTTGCGCTGTGTTCTTTGTAGATTTCACGTAGTTTCACCACAGGCTAATTAGGAGCAAGTGAGTTAAATGTAGGGATTGGTAGGTCCAGGGAAGAAAAGTATCCCTGGGTGGCAGAGTTCAAATCCTTCACCCACATGACTGAGACAGGAAGCCATGTCTCCCGGGTGGCATCCCACTGGGACAAAGGCAGAGGATGCTGGCTGATCTTGGCCTGGCCCACCCAGGAGAAAGAGCCCCCTTTCCTGTCCTTTCCCTCTCGCCTATTCTTGAAATAGAATCATTTCTTCATTCTGCTCTAAGTATTTATTTGACTAATCTGGGATTTAATAAGCAAAGTGATTACATTGAAATTGAAAGGAGTGATTTACCAATGAAAAACTTGACCTTTTTTTCAGATGAGAGTTTAAGTTGGATAACAGTTCAGGAAGTTTCTATCAATAATAATTTTTTCCCCTCTCTGGTGAACCAGCTCGGTAATGGTACTGAAAATATTTTGCTCCTTTGCCCCCTTAAAACTTTCTGATCATAAGTCAGCGAGCTGGCTCAGCAGGTAGAGGGGGCTTGCCCCCAAGCCTAATGATGTAAGTTCAGAACCCGGGGCCCCATGCGAAAGTGAAGGGGAGAGAAGTGACTTCTTAAAATTGTCCTCTGCTCTCCACACGTGCTCCATGGCATGCGCAAACCTCCCTAGCCCCAACGCATCCGTGCACATGCGCACACACACACACTTGATAATGAATAAAAGGTTTTGAAAGCTGATGATGAGAAAATGATGAATCAGACTTGCCCAAGGTCACCTGCGGCTGTGAGGCGTCAGCCTTGAGATTGCAGCCACATCAACTTGGTTTAAACCCAATCCTCTTGCACCTCCCCGGGTTCGCCACCGCAGCCAGCATGTGCTCCTCCGTTCAACCTAAGTCAAGGCTCAGATACGTCTGAATTCAAAGGAACAGCATCCTGACACCATTACTTCACCAGCGAGCACTCGGGGTTGTCCTTGGAGTTTCTAGAACTGCATCCCACTGTTCTATAATCTATTCAGTTACACACTTCTATGCTGGATAACTTCAACAGAGGAGAAAGTCTCAGGGCTAGTTGAAGCTTATCTGTTATTAAACTTTCAAATTGAGTTCAATGTGAGCTTAACTTTTATAGACTGGTTGCTCTGTAAAAGCATAAAAATATAGTCTCCGCCATATATACATGGAATTATAGGCACCGGGGATATCTAGCTACGAGGTCCCCCATAGTCAGAAACATGTGCAAAGAACACAGCTGACACTAGACACAGTAGAAGTAACAACAGCCTGTGAGCTTTACCAAAAGCCGGCATTTCATGTCTAATCCTCCTCACTCCCTCACTCCCGATACAAGCTGCCAAGGCATTGATACCAGGCAGGGCACTTTAAGACATGTGCGCGCACACACACACACACACACACACACACACAAACTCACAGATATGCACATGTACACACATGTGCATATACTTGCATATGCACATGCACACACGTTCATACACACATATGCACATCACACCACACGCATGTGCGCACTCACACATATACACGTGCACATACACGCACGCATGCACGCGTGGGTGTGTCTCTCCTCCATCTCAACACCAGCCACGGTTCCCAAGGGAAGTGGTTCAGAAGAGTCAATTTTCCATCTCTGCTTCTTGGGAGCAAACAGTCTCCACAGAAAACCCTGGGGGTCCAGTGGGTGCTTGTTGTTTGTACTTTTTTCTGGCGACACCAAGAGGTCTTGGCTGTCACACGGGGAACAGGCATCTCAGTCACTCCACCGGCTGGCAGAGGTTCGTGTGGCCACAAAGACCACACCTGCTCCCTGCATGTTTCCTACCAACGCCCCACTTTCATAGATAGAATGATACATCGGTCTGTGGGCACGTGTTCCAATTTTACTTTTTTTTACATCTTGCTCTGCCAGGCCGTATCTTTTTACGTTATGTGAAGCAAGTAGCTACGCTTGTCCTGAGCACTCCTCGGCGTTACCTTCAAAGCAGAGCACCTAGTAGGTTCTCAAGCGACCTTTCATGTCTGTCGCTGGACTCTGCCACTGTCTCTGTCTGACTCTCCCTGAAAATATTCCATCACAGGCTGAAAGAAATCATCGCCTCGCCCGTGGGCTCGTCCTAACCACAGGCGTGTTTTGTACTTTGATAAAATGCAGAATTATTTATATTATGGATGGCTCTATTTGTTTTCCTTGAACCACTCAGCTATACGATATGCTGAATGACATAGAAATATAGAAATTATGGAAATAGACAAAGCATTTTACCCAATGCAGATCCAGAGGTGTGAAAATGAGACACTAAAATTTCGCTCTCAAGGGTCACTAAAAAAAAAATCCAACCTCGTCTGGAAGAGCAGCTGACCACAACGGACTTGATTCTCAGGAGAGGGAAGATCCGTGCTGTGACTCAGAGCAGGTACATGCTGTATAGAGTCGAAGAAGTAATCTGGGAAGAAAGAGATGAATGCAGGCCCACACGACACACACGTGCAACAAGCCCAAATGCTCTAACATCCTCTTGCGTCCAAGCACTCCATGAGCACACGTGCAGACATGGATGCGCATGCGTGCACGCACACACACACATACACACACACAGAAGCACAGATGCACTACATTCATGCTCTTACATGCACACACACACACTAATGCATAGACACACACACACATGTGCACACACATATATCCAAGGTAAAAACACACTTCATGTGGGTCTGGCTTCCAAACACACCTGCATGCATACTCTTGTGCCTACACACATGTCCATAGACCTTACACTTGATCTACATCCCAAAGACACATGTGCACATGCACTTACGTTAACACATGTACACAGGTATGCGCTGCACCATGTTCTGGTTCCCAAACACACACATCTACACACATATGCGTAGAAGCGCACACTTCATGTGCCTGGGCTTCCAGCAACCGAAAGAGAAGAGAAGACAGTTTTCATTCTTTGCTTCCCAAGTCTGCCTCCCCCCCATTGCTTCTTCCCACATGTCCAGTCTAAACCAACAAACTGGACTGGTGCAGATGTTTGTAAACAAGTAAGTTTGGAGATGTTTCTAATTATAAGGTGTCAGAGCTGAAATTAGAAAGTCAATTTGTTTATTTAAGAGAAAAAAGAAGAAAGCTCTCTGAAAGCGCTTGTAGACATGAAAGCAGCCAGGGCGTTCTGGCTGGCTACTGGGCAGTGAACCTGGGCCCGGAATTGCTCCCCGTCTACTTCCCCACCACGCAGGAGGAATTTCCCAGCTCTGAAGTCAGTTGCAAGACGTGTCCACTGTCTTGGGGTGCCACTCTCTGCTGGAATAGGACATGAATTGAAGTTACTCCCCCGTAGCCTGACAGCTCCCTTGGACCCTCAGAAACACATCCACATGAGGTCTTGTAAGTTTGCATTTCTCCTTTCACTCCAAGTTCCAGTTCAAATGCATGTTAAACATGAAACATGTCTTAGCACCGACATGCAGACACACTCATACACACGCACACACATATAACAACCACACACACACTGGAGCCACATGGACAAGTTCAACCCCTGACATCCACTGGGCAGAGCGAGTGGCCCTCCCCAGCTGCAGCTATATCTAGCTCAAGACACCTTCCAGAAATGGAAAGAAGGAAGCCGGCAGCTCCAGTTACAAAGAGGAAGCTTCTCTCTCCCATTTACACAGACAATATAAAAATCACCAGACTCAACCTCAAAAGTTGGTATCATTTTCAAAGCCTATCAATAATAAATGAGCAACACTGCAAACTTGCCTTCAGTGAAGCGGCGTCTCAGGCACACTTCCTAACAGGAAGGCTGTCGGGGGCGTCTCTGTGTAGTCGGACAAGAGCCCCAAAAGAATCAGAGGCAATAGCATTCCTTAGTACGTTTATTAAAGAGCCATTATCTCAACCCCAAGTTTAAGTTTATCTATTTTTATCCTTCTTCTCATTTGCTTTCGAATTGAGCCAGGATCTCAGAAATAAAGAGGCAAAGGCATCTTTTTTTTTTTTTTTTTAATCTGCTGCCTGGCTCTTTAAAACACATAAAGACAAAAATTTCAACTGTTTCTAAGGAAAAGTGTCAATGTTCTTGACATAGGCTGTGCCCACACAGGTATGGGGAAGAAGAACGCAGTCTGAACCTGGAGATGCACCAATGCGAACCTGTGCGCCCAGCACCCCGCATGTGCGGGCGAGACGCGCTGAGGTTCAAGGTCATTCAGACATAGCAAAGAACAAGGCCAAGGTGAGATGTCTGACATCCTGTCTCGGAAAAATAAAATAAAATAAAATAAAATAAAAAGCAAACTACAAGGACTGTAATTTCACTACAGCCTATTAACCCTTCCATTTAGGCACCTAAAGTTCAGGATAAGAGAAAGAAATAATCTCATTTTTAATGATCTCCCTCTCTCTTCCTCTCTCTCCCTCTCTCTTCTTTTCTCTCCCTCTCTCTTCCTCTCTCTTCCCTCTCTGTCTCTGTCTGTCTGTCTGTCTGTCTCTCTCTCTCTCAGCTCCAGGAAAGATATACAGTGGTAGAATAGTTTAAGGCAAGGCAAGAAAGCTATATATTCTATCTATGACACTGAGTCCAAGATAATCTGTCTTCAGACAATCAAGGTTTGGTTACTTACTAAAGCAACAGTCAAGTTTAAGTGCACCGAATCACACAGCTGCACTTGAGGTGCATTAGTCCTTGATTCACCTTCTTCGTCGTTTACAGGATGCAGAATACGCTACGGTGAAATCCTTTCTTGGTTGACCACCCTCCTTGTTAGCCACCTGGGAATCTGCCCGGAGGCTCCTGTCTGAGGACTCGAACGTCCGTCTCAGGCGCACCTGGCTTTCTTGCCTTCTTACTTTCTCCACGATGGCAGCCCTCCCGTCAATCACCGGCACACCCTCTCTGTTCACTAACCAGAGATCTGTGCTAGGACACATGCAAGCCCTTAATCCCGTCCCATGAGAAGCTAAAATGAAATACCCCTTCTTGGACAGTGGGAACCCCTCTCTCACTGGTCCCCAATGTAAGCTGCAAGCTACAATTACACACAGTCTGATACCCCAAACCCCTAGGTTGACCTCCACATCAAGTGTCAGAAGAGGTAAAGCGTAAAAGAAGCTGCAGGTCACTTGCAGTGAGGCCATAATTGCTGGTGTAAGTGACACCGAGGATCTGGTCCATTTTCACATTTTCCGACTTCAAAAATATAAAATAAAATAAAGTTCTGCAAAGAAAAGGACTTCCTATTCAATGCCTTAAAAAAAAGCCACAGGAATTATTCAGCGGCAACGGGGTTATTAACATCCCTGACAGGTATTACTTAAGATGTTAGGAATTATGCAGGCACATGTGTACACATACATCTACTTCCCGTGTCTGAACACTCTCACACACACACTCACATTTTTAGTAAGTACTCATTAAGCTATCTGAGATATTAAAACTAATCACGGCTGTTTTCCTTTAATGTTATCCTCCGCATAAAGAGAAATGAGCCCATTGTCATTTATTTCAAAATCATTCTTTATAAAAAATAGCTAATCTCCAGAAGCACACCTGGTTTATTGAAGTAAATACAAAGATGCGGCATATAGCCTTAATGTGCTCATCTGGGGAAATATATTTTTTTAAATGAGCATTTGTTAGGGCTTTATTTGCAAATGCAAAACTATCCACAGCGCTCTTTGTGCACGCACAGATTTTTCATTTCAAAAACCACATTTATATAGGAGGCTTCACATCGAGCTCCAAAGGCAGCAAAGAAAATTAACCCTTGTGGGATTGGAACAAAACCTCATGTCGGGTCACCAGAAGTTCAAAGACCAGGAAGTCAAAAAAGGCAACCCAGAAGTGCTTCCCCCGGGAATTTCCAGCGCGACTTGGCGCCCACAAAATCTCCTGACTCCTGTGTTTCAGTGTAAGTATCTATGACGACGTTGACTCAGGTATTTAAAGGAGACCTGCTGAGTTAAATATAAAGAAAGGAAAGGGGGACGGAGGCACCTATTAGCTCCACTCGGGAGCTTCAAAAAGAAAAGAGACTTGTAGAGTTTTCCTTATTTGAGAGGCCAGCCAGCTTCTCACGAGGTGGCCAGAGTCGAAGGTAAGGCCACGTGTGGTCATGGCCATGACAGCCGGGTGTTTCCACATTCAGTGGCCAGGGTCATTTTCTTGCATGTGCTCAGGGAATGCAAAATGTCTTCAAAACCCTGTCCCCCCAATTGGTAAGAGATGTAATGGTCCAGTTTCTCTGCGGCTTTTCCGCTACAGTGCACTGCCTTCTGTGCTTGGTCTCTTATGAAATGGGTGATTTTTACACACAGGTCTCAGGCCTGTGTCTTTTTTCTCCCATTGTTTAATTTTTATTCTTTTAGAGCTTCATACATAGACACCATGAATTTATGTCATTTTTACCCCCTCGCTACCAAATTGTATCTCTCACACAGTCTCCCCCTACATACATTTTCCTTTCCAGCCAGTCTCCCTCCAGCGAAGCGTCATCGGAGTTGCATTTGATGACCGGTTCCACGGTGCTTGCTGACCTTGGATGAGCTATTGGGGGATGGGGGAGGGGGGGTAACATCATAGAGGAAGCAGCTTCCCCTAACCATCTTGAACCCTCAAACTTCTCTCGGAGAAATGGAGAGTCTCTTCAAATCTTCCTCCTTCCATGGTGAATTATTGATAGGCCAAATCTTGTGAAAATACCCATTGCTATAGGGAATTCATATATGTTGCAGCCCTGTTCTGTCTAGATTCTGTCTGACACCCCCTCCCCCCAGCATTGGAAGATCCTGTCTGGGAGCACCCCCTCTCCAACTTCAGGCTCTGACATTGTTGTTACCACCTGCTATTCCAAAATGTTAGGTCTTTTTTTGGGGGGAGTATAGTATTAAAACACAAAATTTTTTAAATACCATGTATTTGATCAAAACTCTAAAGACAAAATTATTGTGAGAGATGACAAGATAAGTCAAACACAACGTGAGCAAGTAGGTCGACTGGCATTTCAGATTCTGACCAAGAATCTGACCAAGAGTCTATGAAATGCCAAGGAACCAAGAGAGTTTGGTCATGCCCCCCCCTTCCAAAAGAAGGTATTGTGCTAAAAACCACTGAGATTGTATATTGTACATTCTTTACAAGAAAACCAGAAGTTAGTCCCCATGTGGATGCCAGCATTAGCAAGAGGCATGTTCTTAAATGTTTAAATTTTATATCCTTGTAACATTGTATGCCAAAAAATGATCAATATATATGTATTGAATTGACCAAATTAGCCCTGTGGCATGGGGTCAGAAAAGCCACATCTGAAGCACTTCTGAAGCAAGCTGCTCACTCTCTGGACTCAAACCCCCCCATGGCTCTTCCTCGACCCCCCCAGGCTCTTCCTCGACCCGCTGACTTGCAGGCAAGTTGAGCACATCGGTGAGTTCTTTAGTGCTGATCTACATTTCTTCGTCTCTCATCACTACCAAGGAATCAAGTCACAGATGGTAAAGTCCTAGGTCTACTGCATCATGAAGGAGTAGGAATAGACCTTCTGTAACATCACCAAAAAAATCAGAATTACCCCCTGGTGGGGAAGACCCGCCTATAATGTGGATGCAGAGGCTAACATGCCGAAGTGAAGGATAAGTCTACAAGAGGAGGAGGCAGAGCTAGCAACGAAGACTGTACAGGGGCAGACAGAGCATCAACCAATAGGGCAGCCCTGTGTCTTCAGGTAAGACAGTTACGTCACACCCTTAGCTATGGGCTCTCCAATTTGACGCCTATCAACTGTCTTTACGATCATAATGTGATCTCCAAAGAAAGACCATTGTGAGCCATAAGCCTGTTTATCTACTTATTGCTAGTCACTTGGATGGTACTTAGGAATCAATAGCACTTCCATCTGTCTACCCTTGCCAGCTGGAGGCCTGAGACTCTCACGTCGGATCGGTCCCTTACTTGATCAAGCACCAAACAGGACTTCTCCCTCCATCTAGAAGGTTCTGATTCAGTAAATGCTCTCGTGTTCACCATCACTAGCTAAGTCCAGGCTACATCACTCAGCCAACGTTCCTAATCTGAGCATGTGAAATATTTTGGAAATAACAGACCCATGCATAAAATCATATTCCCTTGTACCTGTCCATCTCCATGGCTGAGCCATGAGAATTAATGTGGGGGAAGGAACGGGGATGGCCAAGAAGAAACAAGGCCTGACTCAGCTTTTATCAAGCTTTTGAGTTTCAAAGCTGACTTCCCAGGCCTCTATAATCAGAGGGAAGCCTCAAAAGACACGCTTTGGAGAGGAGGAAGAAAAGGAATTCTAAGTCTACAGCTAAGAGCTCAAGCCTTTATATGAGATTATAGTGTTTGACTGGAGGCCAAGTTCCTTTCTAGACAAAAGAACTAGCAAAGGCATCCATCAGAGGAGAGAAGATGGGTAGGGGAGGCAGCTGAGGATCAGATACGGGCCTAGATTCAAGTGCTCCGGGATAAGCAGGCATGTGGAGAGTTCATCCTTACTACTTATCTGGGACCAACCTGAAGGGCACGCCTTGCCCTCTGATTGGGAGCAACCTAGCAGAATAAAACCAAGGGAAATTTGGGTAAGCAGGAAAAGAAGGCCTGACATTAGCTTTCTGGCTTCTCCCTTGGCTTTGGTGTGCTACGGAAGGATCTGGAAGACCCCATTACTCTCTGGAGAAGCATGGCGCTCAATGAGGAGCCTACTGCCAGGGCCAGGACCATAGAGGGCATATCAGATTCCAGACAGAACACAGAGCCAGTTCAGCCAGCCAGGAAGCAGGACTCCTGGAGACAAGCCAATCACGAGGACGCCAAGCCCCGTCTTGACTGACACAGGATGGACGGCCGTGAGCTGCACGCTGGGCAGAGCCGGGCGGACGGTGAGGTGACCAGTCCAGCAGAGGGCGGTAGTGAGACCTGGGCGCATCACCCTGACGCCCACTTACCTGCAGGTTTGGCTCCCCACTTCCACCTACAGCTGAATGGACAATCTCTGGCTGTGTTGTTCAGACACAGGCCACTGACATGAAAGGAGCCTACGGGAAGCTGCCGGAAGACACGAGGCTACCATAGGCTTCCCAGAAACACAAGGAAGCAAACACAAGGCCCCCGCAGAGATGAAGCTGGGGTCTTCTTCACACCTGAACAGTGTGAGGAACGCCTGATCCCCCACATCTCCAAGTGCTCCCTGCTCGCAGCAGCGCGACTTTTCAACAGCGCATATCAAATCGTACCATCAAATCATTCCCGGGTGTCACTTGGCCCAGAGATGAGCGGCTACGGTCCTTGAGTGGCCTGTGAGCCCTCCTCGAACAAGCTCATCATGGGGTGCACCTGCTTGCCCGCCACCAGGGCGCATGGTTCTCAGCTGCGCAGGTCTCCCGACGTTTCTTGAACCAGCATTCTCTCACCCCATTCGACTTCTCACGTTACTCCCTCAGCCCGCACCCCATTCAACTTCATTCAAAACTTCTCTCTTTCCTCCCTAAGCAATCCTCCCCTGGCCAGAATGTTTACCCTGTGGAACATTCTAGGTTACAAACCAAACAAATTTCTTGACTGCAGGAATTCTTCATAAACAACAGCAAACCTCTGAGATGCAGAATAGATTAGACCTTACACATTCGTAGTTGGGGTGACTACGACAAAATACCTGCCCTAACCAAAGTAATAAAGAGGGAAACTTCTGGTTGGTTTACGGGTGCAGATGCTTCATGCAAGTTGGCTCCATGAAATCTAGGTATGTGATTTGACAGGGCATCATAGTGCAATTGGGAGAGGGGAAAACTGTGCAGCCAGGAAGCCAGTGAGGAAAGAGTTGGGGTTCCATTTGTGTCTTTAAAGGCTCATTGCCAATGACCTGATCCCCCACCTCTCCACACACGCACACACAAAACCTTACCTCTTAAAGTTTCCTCCAGCTCCCAATAAGACCAGAGGCAGATGACCAAGCCTTTCACACATGATTCTTTCCAGAACACGCACCAACTGCTCATACTTGGGCTGTACCTGCCTTGACTCCAGAGAATTAGAATCTAAAGAAATCATCTGGGAAATGCTGATGTTTCTAGAATCGCAAAACCAAGGAAAGTGTCTCTGAAAACCAAGGAACGTGTGAAGACATGAAGAGAGGAAGCGCCGTCTGTGGGATGGGTGGAAACCACAGAATGTCTTGTGGGGGTGGAC
Source organism: Typhlomys cinereus (assembly GCA_023101885.1). Lineage (NCBI taxonomy): Eukaryota > Metazoa > Chordata > Mammalia > Rodentia > Platacanthomyidae > Typhlomys > Typhlomys cinereus. The sequence goes on along the minus strand of JALPQD010000093.1, from coordinate 6,171,823 downwards.
AGGCTGGAGCACAGCATAGGCTGGAAGGAAAGAAAGAGCAGACCTGGGGCGCATGTACCAGTGGTGGCAGCTGTGGCCCTTGGTCCTGGAAGCTGGGCGCCTGGGCACATCAGTGAGGACTTAGCTAGATAAGGCTTTTGAGCAGGACTGCAAGACATTGTCTCAACTGTCATAATTCTACCCAACCAACAGTGGGAAGAACCATGTCCTGTGCAGGGGCACAAACAGAGCGAGCTGGCTGGCATTTGGCAAACTGGCATGAACGCAAGCTGACAACACATTGGCCTCTCTGGTCCTGACTCTAGATGTGGGGTGAGTTAGGCAACAGCTACCATGTTTGTTCAGCCTCGTCCTTAGTGAGACGGACCATGCCCCTGTCTGCACTCCTCTATTTCCCTAGTGACCCCTTAGCAACTCCTGAGATGGTAAGTCAGGACCACATTCAAGATCTGTCTCTTCTCCCATCCCCACTCACTCCAACCCCTGTGACATCACTGTGACTGTTTTCCTGTCTCCTTTGGCCTTAATCCATCTCTTCTGTCCTACACTCTCCTACCTTAAGGCTAAATTTTGGCTCCCTTGGCCACTAAGCCCTCAGTCTAAATAAACTTTCCTTCCTTCCTTCCTTCCTTCCTTCCTTTTTCTTCCTTCCTTCCTTCCTTCCTTCCTTCCTTCCTTCCTTCCTTCCTTCCTTCCTTCCTTCCTTTTTCTTCCTTCCTTCCTTCCTTCCTCCCTTCCTTCCTTCCTTTCTTCCTTTTTCTTCCTTCCTTCCTTCCTTTCTTCCTTTTTCTTCCTTCCTTCCTTCCTTCCTTCCTTCCTTTTCTTGGATTGCTTTCTTCCTGGATTGCTTCTACCTCCTTCTTGCCTAGCTCTGGGATTTCCCAGGCTCTACCCATCAGGGTCAGAAGTATGGCCACAGCCATTTTTACCTGGTGTTTTTTTACGTGGGGCCTGGGATCTGAACTCAGGACCTTCTGCTTGTGAGGCAGAGTCTAGCCATCTCTCCTGCCCTAAACTCCTGCTTCTTAAGTCTCTCCCTTATGTCAGCTTCTCTTTACGGTGCCCACACATGGTCAGAGTCCTCTCCATTCATTTCTCCCAACAACTTAACAGTGCGGCCAATGCCCTGGGCTCCTATTAGGTATTCTGCCATGATGTGATGCCGTCACAGGAACTGACCTGAAATAATACATTGGAGTAAAATTCCTCTGTCCCCAAGTGTTTTGGGTCAGGTATTGACTACGGCAGTGACGTAGAAAACTAAAGCACTGTACTAGGGAGCGCGCCCCATGTTGTGTCAGACACTGGAGCTAGCTTGCTCGAAGGTACCTTCTAGAAAAACACTTCTTGTAACCATGGCTACAGCTTCAGCTCCAAGCACACTCGCTCATGTGTCCAGCTGCACCCCAACTGTTTCCCATCCAGGGGCGCCAGCCAGGATCACCCATGAGAAATCAACGCTTTCTTGATTCAGAAGAAAGGCCACCGGGCAAGAAATTGAACCAGAATGTGTTAGAAATAAACTAAATGTTGGTCGTCCGTGGTAGCCTACGTCGGAAAGGCTTCATTCTGGGAGAGAAGTAGCATCGTTTGAAGTGTCTGAGAAGAGCAAAGAGGCAAGGATGCTTGCCGCCAGAAGACAGCAGCAGCATCCTGGAGCAGACGTAACCATTAAGGTGGACGTGTCCGAGCATCATTCGAGGGGACTCAATAACTGGGATGCCAAAGAACCTTATTAGAAGGCAATCTTATCTACGCGACCTTCTGACCTGGACCTCAAGGATCATCCGTGGTGATGTGCCAAGATATCCGAGTCAGGAGCTGGAAGAAGGAAACTTCTGGCAAGGAGGCTTAATAAATGGACTCTCTGGCCCGGGGAAGTTGCTGAGGTGGTCAAACGAGAAGCAGTCCAGCAACAATTAGGTTACACACAAGACCGCTCTTGATAAAATATAGCCATGGGGGAAAGTGACATTCTTTTCTAGTAGATGGCATAGATACTCCTTTCTTCTCCCTCCCCCTCCCCACACACCCGCCTGCATGGTTTTCCTCATCTAAGGTCTTAGGTCGTTTGCAGACAAGTCAATCAGGAGTGGTAGAAGAGCTGTGATCCTTCACCTGCAATCTTCTGGCAGGGAATCCAAGACCAGCCAGGACAGCCAATCAGAGTGGATCAAAGCAATGCCTGCCTCCCAAAGCCAATCCTGGGAATGACCACATGGTTGGATGAGTAAGATGTTTAGGGGAGAAGATGAGGTTCAGACCACCCATCACCCAACATTTGGAGACAGGGTGCCCACACCTCCTCAGTACTAATCATCAGACAGTCTGTGGAGAGTCACAGCCCAACGCTATGTGTGATCCAGCCTTGAATGTTCACACCAGCTCCCGGAAGACCCTTCAAGAACTCCGATGATAAAGAAGAGCCATGTCTGAGACCGGTGCTCTGGGACCAAGGAACAAGGCTTCGGCCACTGGGTCAGCCACGTATGGAAAAAGAAACCAGGGAAAAGACTGAACACTAAAGTAGAAGGAAGAATTTCCTAAGGTGTGCGCTGTGTCAAAAAAAAAAAAAAATAACGAAATGGTAGAAGAAAGGTTTTCTGAAAGCCTTTTTTCCTTCTTATTTCACATTCAGAATATGAGCCCTGTGTGAAGGAAGCTGAAGTCAGCAGGTCCTTGGGTGGTTCAGAGACAAGAGAGGAAGGTGTGGATAATGGGACAGGTGAGGCTGGTCATTTGATAATTCTTGGCTCCCTCTACAAGGGTTTCCCTCCGGGGATTATCCTAAAGAAAGCTCGGGGCAACCTCAGACGGATTCCTGCACTTGTCACTTCTAAAAGGTGAAGCCGGTCATGCTTACAGTGGCCGACTGTGGGCTGAGGCTCCAGCTCACACGCACCTTCTAATTATAAGACGAGGATCCTCGGGCATCTCCAGGCAAAACCTGAGAGGACGCCAACATTATTTTTGCTGTTTCTGCAACATCCAAATCATTTTCCATCTGTTAGAAGCTCAAATGCAAAGGGCGATGGTTATGAGTGAGCACATGCCGAGTGGCATGGACTAGTCTTTGCTTATGTTCCTGAAATGATTGTCATTCCTTTTCCTGTACCAAGAGGTAGGGGATGGGTCAGATGGAGCAGAAATTGGCCTGTGAGACTGGAAAACCAGGTTAGCTCTTAACTATATTCTTTTTCCTTTTTTCTTCTTTTTAAGCCTCGTGTAAACACAGCAATCCAGACAGAAAGCCACATTCACCACTTAAGAAGTAAACAAAGTTGGGGCTGGAGAGGTGGCTCAGAGGCTAAGCCTCTGCCTTGCAGGTGGAAGGTCCTGAGTTCGGATCCTAGACCCCATGTATAGATGCAGGGCAGAAGCGGGGGCGGCCTGCGTTTCTGGTCCTGGGAGGGCAGAGCCTGGGAATCCCAGGGCAGAGTAAAACAAGGAGGAGGTGGAGGCGGTCCATGGTGGTTCACGAATTCATCTGTGGTTCTACACACACACATACATGCACACACATACATACATATACACACGCGTACACATGCATATACGCACAATTGAATAAATAATAAATAATAAAATTTTTTTTAAAAAAATTTTTAAAAAGTAAACAAAGTTTAGGGCTACAGAGATGGCTCAGTGGTTAAAGTCTTTGCCTTGAAAGCAAAAGGGCCTGAGTTTAAATCCTCAGATCCCAAGTAAAATGGGCAGAAACGACAGAGCAGAGCCTGGGAAATCCCAGGGCAAAGCAAGAAGGAGGTAGAACAAACCAGGATGATTCCTAATGTCACCCTTGAGCCTTCACAGGCACACACACTCAAGGGCTCTCTTGTTACACATGCCTGCACACACATGTTTACACACACACACACAGAATTATGCAAAGTTCTGAGAAAATGTAATGGCAAGAAGGGGTGGGGAAACCCTTCCAACAAAGTCCCTCATTCAAATCACTTTCAGGAAGGAAGAGGAAAGTATGACTCAGAATACAAAATGGAAGTATATACCTTGGGTTTTCTAACTGAAATCTAAAACGAAGAAGAAAGTGTAACGTGACCTTGGAAGAAGGCTCCAGGATGAACCTACCTGTGTTAAGATTTGGTTCTGAACATCCAGAGAAGTGTCAGGTGACCCAGCAGACACCGGGCACATTGATTAGAGTCTGAACAGATCAACAGCAAGTGCGTCTTTGTCTCCAAATTCTTCCAAGCCAACGCTTTGTTACGATTTGAGAAAAAGATGCATCTCATCATGTTAACAATGGTAATCGGCATCACACGCCCCACCTGCATGCACACATCCCTTTCTAGAATGATATGAAAAGACACCCATGTTTCCCAAACTGGTAATGGAATATTTTCAACAGAACATCCAAGCATCGCCTAAGCAAGTCATAGCTACTCTTGACCTCGCTGAACCTTTCTGGAGTTGTGATGAAGAAATAAAACCTTCTATATGGTCAAGGTTTGTAAAGAAGGAGTAAGACCTTCTATATAGTCGAGGTTTGTAAAGAAGGAATAAGACTTTTTACATGGTCAAGGTTTGTACTGTCACACTCGGTGAACGATAATGTGAGTCAGAATTTGATCAGTTGAGATGATTAAGGGTAAGTAGGAGCCCACAGTGGCTTCTCAGAAGCAGTTAGGAAAGGAAGGCCCTGTCTTTTAGCCACAGTGAATAGACACTAAGCACGTCACTAGGCACATCACTAAGCACGTTTTGTTCCTCATGGAAACTGATAGAAATAGGTGGAGTGTCGCAGATGCACTCAGAGGAGAAGGAACACGTTCTTCTTCATCCATCTTTCCTGGGCCACTGCACAAATGCATGTATGTTAATGCAGTGTCCAAACATAAACAAACCACCAGAAATCCCAATGGATCCTATTCTGCTCCAAAGAGACATCTAGACTACTCAGGAATAAATGTCCATGCAGTATGTAAGTAGATAAGGAAAATTATCTCATTCGATCCAGATCACTGAGAGACTTGACTATAATAGGTAGGGTGGTCCTCTTTCTAGAACATGGCGCCTTTTTAAAAGAACAGCGTGGTTCAGAAGAGGATGTCCCTGTGTTCTCAAGAGCCACGAAAGGGCTGGCTATAGTCAGGCCGTCTCCAATCATCCAATCATCAGGCCACATGGTGGGAGGGGCACACACACTTTTCCGGGAGTCAGGGCATTTGGAACCTCCGTTGTAGGTCCCAGGGGCACACAGGCCACGCGTCCAACCCTGCTGTGTAAGAGACTCGGCCGATCCCCCCACAGCTGCGGAGCTGTCAGGAGGGGTGTTCTTTACAAGCTGGGTGGTTACTCACTGCTGACACATTCCGTTTCTAGCTCAGGGGAAAAAATAAAATAAAATAAACTACAACCCCTCACTGGAATGTTGAGCTAGGCAAAGAGAGCAGATGCCCAAATGTAAAAAGCTCATCGCTGGACGTCAGGTGCTTTAGAACCTTCTGGAAACTATTGAAAAAAAAAAAGATGATTTTTTTTTTTTCCCTCCTAAGTTTGCACTTAAGCCATTTCAGGTCCTTTTCATCAAAACTCTCAACTCCCTCTCTGGACCGTGACAGCCAGACTAGAGACGATCCAATAGGCGATCGATCATATTTTGGGCTAAAGGTCATATTGGGGGAGACCAAATGCCAGGCAAACCACAGGATCTCTAAGGAAGATGTGCTTTTCATTACCCTTCCCATTTAGCCTCACGTGGGCTTTTACCAAGGCACAAAGAGATGCCTCAGAAGCATCCAGGTGAAGTCTGGGAGCGTTGTGGTCATTTCCAGAGCTTTTCTTGAGAAGGAACATCTTCCTAGAAGTTACACAAATTAAAACAAAACAACAAACTCCACCAAAGCCCCAGCAGCATGTTCGGCTCGTTTCTAAGGGAAGAAAAACAGTCTTGCCCTAAAAGGGTTACCCCACCAATTCCTACAACTCACTCGATTTTGGTAGTAAGGAGCTGAACAAAGGAAAATGGTGGGCTGCCGAGGTGATGAGAAGGTTCCCTGGTCATAAAATACCAGGCCTTAGCAAATAAAGAGACACTGGAGGTGAAGAAGGGTCAGGGAAAAAAGCAGATGAGAAATCAATGTCAAAAGAGGTCACTTTATGAGCTTCCATGGGAACCTCGATCATTGATTATGATATCACGAAACAACACAGGCCCCCGCGAGATCTGAAATTACATTTCCAGTCTGAATTTATAGAACTCTGGGCAGACAGTGCTCATGAGTGGAACACATTAGCCGGGAGCCCACCACAGAAGTGTGATTGAGCTGAGCGGCGCACCTGCAGAGCTGAACCTGGTTTTGTTTGTTTGTTTGTTTGTTTGTTTGTTTGTTTGTTTGTTTGTTTGTTTGTTTTCCCGGTCTCCAGTACCTGGTAAGGGATCAGCAAAGGCTTTGGAATCAGACAGCTTCAATGGCAGAGATGTGGCTCCTCCCTGGGGAACTGGATTCATCTTTCAAAAACACAAGTCTCTGCCTTGCTTATCAACACCCAATATCCCACCATGTTTTCATGAAGACTAAGTTCTGGCTCTTCACCCACTGTGCTAAATCCTTCATAGGCAGGCACTTCCGCCTCCTCTGCAGAGCACGCGCAACATCAGACTTCCATCACGTACCAAAGCCAAGTCTTTTTTTTTTTCCCTCCCTTTGTGTCTGGTTGACACAGGGTTTCTGTGATATTTTTCTTTTTTTTGAGACAGTGTCTCATGCATTCCAGGCTGGCCCTGAACCAGCACATTTAGTCAGGGATGACCTTGACCTTTGACCCTCCTAGCTCCACCTTCCCAAGTGCTAGGATTACCAGCATGCGCCATTCCCTTGTTTCTCTCCTACTGGGGATGGAATCCAGGTCATCCTGCACGCTAGGCGTGGGCTCTCCACTAACTGAGCTACACGCTCAAGCCTAGTTACTGTGTTTATTTAATTTTACAAACCTTTGTGTCTATAGCTGAGTTTCAATAGATGGCAGGAAGAGTACTACTGAGCCTGACCATCACATAGTTGATTTCTGGCCCTAGAAAATCTGTTCTCTTCCTCCGCCTCTTCCTTTTTCTTTGAAATTGCCTCACCACAGTTGCCATCTGGCATATCAAATTCTATTTCCATTTCTCCCTAGGCACAAAGGTACAGGATCCTGTCCCAGCTTTCCTGCTCTTTACACAGATCTCTCTGTCTCATGGAACTTTGGCCCCACGTATGTGGAATTTGGATTTAACATTGCTAGTTCCTGGCTGGAGAGATGGCTCATGGGTTAAGACTCTGCCTCTAAAACATAAGGAACCTGAATTCAGATCCCAGGTCCAAACAAACACCATGCCAGGTGGAAATGATGAGAGCCTGAACTTCTGTCCCTTCCTAGTGGGTGGAGCCTGGGAAATCTCAGAGCAAAGCAAAATGGAGGTGGAAGCGGTGGAAGCAATCCAGGATGATTCCAAAGTCACCTTTGATCCTCCACAGGAACCTGCAGTGTCCATTCACATACATGTACAACACACACACACACACGCACATGCACACACACAAAAAAAAGAAAAACAATAACAAAAAAAAAATTCCCATTTCCTGAGACCATCTCTTGAAATTCTCCATCTTCTGCTTGTCTCTGTGAACTCCCAACTCTGAGCTGTCAAGGATGGTTCCAGACCCCTCCATCCCTACACATCCTACCTACATACCTAAACCCGACCCCTCCAAGGCAGACTGTGGCATAACTCAGAAGCACTCCGGGACGCCAAAAGGTTTAACTAGTCCATTGTGACTAATACACTCCAGCAGATACAGTTAATTGCATTTTATCATTTGTAATTATGGTTATTTTTATAGGTCACCATATATTTATTTTTGGAAGGAGTCTGGGTATAAATAGACATTCATGTTTATTAAAGAAAAGAAGCTGAATCAATATCTAAACTAGACCCGACTCTTCCTGTTGTAGATTGGCATGTGATCCAAAGCATGGAGTTGCGTTTCCGAATCAAGAAAGCTTTCTGCAAACCCAGAATGCAACCCTTTCTATGGGCTGGTGTTGCTCAAATGTGCACAAGTCTCTTAAATAAGACATATTTAAAGAGTAGGTAGATTCTGGAGAGATACTGATAGTGATGACAACATAGTTCTTTTTTGTTTTGATCTTTTCATCTTTTCACAACTGTAAAAATAGAACAAGTAGATGACTGGACCCCAGGCCATGGACAGGATCTATAGCAAGACTAGGAGACAAGTAGTGACCTCTGCAATCCCAAATAGGTATTCATATGGCAGACAACTAGAAATCATGCAAGAGTCAGCAAGAGAGGGGGGAAAGGGACGTGGCAGAGACTCTGTGAACCCAGGAACAAGGGAACCCTAAAATCTCCAGCAGTAACTAAGCTGAACGCGAATGGACTAATTAAAAATATTTGTTATCACTAAGAAGAGGGTTTACACTAGTTGACAGGTAAGCATAATGGAGTATAGTGTGGGCTCTGACATACACAGGTCAGTGGAACAATTTCAGCCCCCTCTCTGTTCCCTGCATGAACAGTCAAGACCAGGGTCTCTCCAGGGCAAGCCCCCTGTTATGAGGTTGAGCCCTCCAGGGCGGATCTGACCATTGCCATCTTGAAGTCAGAGAAGCTAACAGCTTCTGCAGAAGGCAAACCTAAGATTGGGACTTCTAAAGATTTTGGAAGGAGGGAAGGGCTCGGGAGACTCCCAAGGCCTTTCCTTTCTTTCTTTTTTTTTAATTTTAATACATTTTTTATTATTATTTCAGCTCATACAAACTTAATAGGCACACCAGTTCCCTCCCTCCCTCCTCCTCCCCCCGAACCCCCTGCTTCCCCTCCCCTCACCCCTCCTGCCCCATCCCCCCATGCCTCTCGCCCCAATTCCCAGAGTCCTTTCTTGTGCATGCCTGACTCTCCTCTGGGCCTCCTCTCCGATGACGTACAAGGACCCAGTGGCCTTTCCCTGAACCCTTTCCTGTGTTCCCCTTAAGCATAGGAACACTACTGTGGCTGTCAATCCCTTGCCTCCAAGGATCTTGGTGCCTTTAGCAGATGCTAGACTTTGTGAGGTCAATAGTGTGTTGGACATTGCACCGGGCATGCAAAGTCCAATTATGATTGCTTCGGCCCTAACTTGTGTGGAGTATCTTGCAAATCATTGCTCCTCCCATCCTTTTGCTCTTACACTCTTACCGCCCCCTCTTCCGCAAATGTCCCTGAGCTTCAGGATGGGGAGAGATTAGTCTGGCCTAGTTCTAGGTGGTTGATATAGAGTCTCTGAAGTTCTGGATAGTGGTGCGTTGATTTTCTTTTGCAGTTTTGTTGCTCCTGCAATGCCCTTCACTCCATCGTGATGGGCACTGTATGTCACCCCCTGGCCAGAGACAGAAAGCTGTTAAACTAGAGTCTTATTATAAGAGCACATTCAAGGGTAGATGTAATACTTATACCCAAAAGTGGAATCGCAGGGTCACATGGCATTTGGCAATGGGAGGGGTCAATCACCCATTTGCAAAATGGTTACTTTTTAATCTGCCGGACTATGTGCCCTTCCCTTCTGGTGAGCTCATACCAAGGCCTTTCCTTTCTCTGTGGATATATAAGTGGTTAACACTGAAGGAACAGAGAGAGAGTGACAGGGAGAGAAAGGGAAAGAGAAAAAGAGAGTTGAATGATGCAACTGCCCAAGATACCTGTGGTCCCATAAGTAACTCTAATTAGCTTGTTGAGTTACCAAACTGAACTTGGGTGGAATCATTTCTTTGGCCTTTCATTTGGTCTCTCTCTATTAGAAATGAACTCCCCAGTAAAAGTCATGCAAAAACCCCCATTTAAAAAAAAAATTCAGGGGCTGGAGAGGTGGCTCAGGGGTTAAGCCTCTGCCTTGCAGGCGGAAGGTCCTGAGTTCAGATCCTAGACCCCATGTATAGACGCCGGGCGGAAGCGGGGGCAACTTGCGTTTCTGGTCCTGGTAGGGCAGAGCCTGTGAATCCTGGGGCAGAGTAAACAAGGTGGAGGTGGAGGCGGTCCATGGTGGTTCCCGAATTCGCCCATGGTTCTACACACACACACATGCATGCACAATTGAATAAATAAATAAATAAATCCGCTAAGGTAGTCTTAAACATGATAGAACACGAAGGTTGAAAGGGAGAGTCTGAAGCAAGTGGGGGAGGGGAGCAATCAAGGAATCCTAGAAAGTGATCAATATCTTCAATGCTACAGAGACAGAGGAATTTGCAAAAGCTATAAGATTCTCTAAACCACACTTCATTCCAAAATACCAGTAAAGTTAATTTTTCATAAAAATGAACAATGGAAAAATATCAAGGTCAAGGTCAAGGCAGACACAAAGTTCCTCTAATTACAACATAGAAGAAGAGCATAACATCCCTAGAGAGGGTAGAGGCATGACAGAATGACATCCTCACAAAACAGATTAAAAACTACAATGCAGAATTTTAACAGAAGCTTGAAAACACCGTACAATGATTAAAAACATAAAAGTACAATACCATCAGATTAAAAAAACTTATAATTACAGTAAAAGGACTGAGAAAAGGATTAGAAATCAAAAGGTTATTTCAGAAATACCAGAAAACCTAGGAACAAATGAAGCAGATAATCGCTCGCTAATCACAAAAGGTGAAAGGAAGGAAAGCTTAAAACTCACAAAAAATGAAGACAGACAGAAAGAGGTAAAAGAAAGGGAAAACTTGTAAAGGTAGATGAAGAAAATTTGAATACTTGGATAGCCAGAATGCAATAGAAGAAACAGGACAAGAGACCAATAGAAACACTAATAACTTTAATTTCAAAAGAATTTCTCGGTATTCAAAACAGATTTGAAGTGACCTACCAAAAATTAAACCATGCACCTGAGAGTATTGATCAATATAATCAATATCTAGTAACATCCTTAGATTTCTAGACTAAAAGAATGCATGGCTTATAACAAAGAAAATTAAGCTTCATATTTTCTAAAGTAAATGCTTGATGTTCAGAAGATAGAGTAGCCCAACCAATACATCAGAGGAAAGAAACTGATTTTATATCCAACATGACTAGCTTGGAAGGAAAACCAACTCCGACAGTAATAAATGCAGGCAAGAAGTCTATAACTCCTATGAATACTTTAGAAAGAGCACACTTAAACAATCAAAAGGGTTACAGAGACCATCATTATGGCTGAAGATGAATATAAAAATATAGGCACTTGTCCATAGATAGAAGACCAAAACTGGAGCATTAAGGAGAGAAGGTGATATCTAATTGTGTCTATCCTGACCAAATACACATAATTTATTTTAAAATGTGGGCAAGAGAGAGAAGCAAGTATTGCAAAGGCTTGAATGTTTTCAGTAACCACATTGACCGAAGATTAACACTGCTACTCTAAGCCTATCTTACAGATAAAATCGAGTACCACCACAATGTGCTCGTTCTACCACCCTATGTCCTCGGGTAACAAGAGTACCTAAGGAAGAAGAGACAGAAGTGATGTGAAGAAAGGTAAATAAAACGGTTGCAGATTTCAACCAAGGCACTGGCATGAATTCCTAAGTTCATAAAGTATGTCACCAAGTCAATTTACATACCCCCACTGTAGTGGCTTTCAGTTTGGTCGCTTACCGATGGTTTAGAAACAACAACCAATCTCATATCAGTAATCATCCTGGGATTCAGACGATGGTGGTCTTTAAATAGTATCACTCACCCGAAGAAACCAGGGCCCCTCGGAGAACTGGCTCCTTCCAGAGCCAAAGCAATAAATGTGTGTGATACCCACATGCCTGAAGCCCCTCACGTTACAGGACGGCAGGGAGGCTACCTAGGGCTTTGACAAGCAACGACAAACAGACTCAAGAACCGTAGTGTCTCCTACTGGCCAAAGGGACCACCTGAGCTTTGATAGCACTCACAGCCCTGCCGAAGCAACAAACGCACCGAAGTGTGACCCAGTTGCTAGATCTGGATGACAATTTTGAGGAGTCACAGGGGAGGGGAATATTTTTTACTGTGTGTTCAATGTGACTCAGGCAGAGAAACCCTACAAGCCAAAGGACCCATCATAACAACATGATTGGGATTGAAAATGTATAGATGAAGAAAAAAAAGAGCTTTAAAATGCACCAGGTATTGATCGATTGACCGGTTATCATATTAGATTTAACTTAAGTCCTTATGCATGCCTCACAAATGCTCTCCCCCTGAACTATATTCCCAGTTGAGAGAGTTTCATTCCATTATCCATTTTTGTGTTATAAGGGCAAGACTAGACTGTGGTACTTGGGATGCACATTGGGCAATAAACACCATTTTAGAGCTAAGCACAGTACTACATGTAATAACAAAGTTACAGAATTAGTCTAGATGTCCATCCACAGGTGAATGAAGAAAATGTGAGGTTGATAACAGAGATTACCTGTGTGTGTGTGTGTGTGTGTGTGTGTGTGTTGTGTATGTGGGTGTGGCAAAAAATGAAAGTCTTATCATTTACAGGAAAATGGATGGAACTGGAAGTAACCATATTAAGCAAAAATAAACCAGATCCTAAACTGCACTAAGACTGACATCAATACTTCCCCATAGACTAGCGATGAACTCAGGAGAAATCATTATATGCAGGTGGATCCTTAGGGGCTAGGTTAGAGAGGCGAAGGCGAGTACCCCCATTAGTGGGTCTGTCTAAGGCAGGGCCACTTAATCTGCCACAGAGACCCAAGTCCATCCCAATACAAATAACTGAAGGAGAACCCTATGCACCACACAAGCAGATAGACAGGAGGGCGGGTGAGAAAAGGATCGCTTGGGAAAGGGAGAGAAAAGTGGGAAAGGGAGGGAGGAGGTCACCCATCCATTATGTCTGTAATTAAGAAGACTAAATATTAACAAAAAATAAAAAAGATAAATATTGCATCTTTTCTCACATATGACAATGGAATTGACATGGTGGTCCACGTGTGGGCCACCTGGAGACCTGAGGAGGCTCCCAACTTTGATGACAGTATGAGCAATACCCTATTTCTCTCTGTCTCTTTCTATCTAATTATAATACATATATACAATCTATGTATGGTTACACATATTTAAATATGTATATATTCTATTTAGGTACAAATTTGTACATGTATATTTTTATGTGTATGTGTTTTATATATGCATATCTCTTCTATATGTGCATACATTTAAATATCATGAAGTTGACTCACAAGGTAAGATAATGGCTAGTCATCATATATGAGGCAGAGAGAGTTGTAGCTGGGTGAAGCACATGAAAGTTTTAAGGGGTGTCAGAATCCACTACCTGTCCTGTCTGGTGCATAATACGCACACAATACATGTATCTGTTTGGACAATATCTGCACAGTATACAGATGTACCGTGCCGCAGGTCATGCACTTGATTCAGGTAGTTCACCCCATTGTGTTTTCTGTGTAAGAAAAAGTTACTTTTTAATGACTGTTTCTCCCAACTGTCCCAACTCCCAAGGGAACGCAAAGCAGAAATCAAGGCAGAAATCACTCAGGTCACATTTATGAATTCAATGTTCCCAATGCCGTGGCCTGTTCAAGAATCTAAATGACCCATTTCTTAGGAAATGTGCTCGGGCCCAAAAGAAAAGAGGGACCTTCAAGTCATCAAATCAAAATAAGGACTGGGAAAACAGTTCAGGAGATAAACGTTTGTCTTACAAGGTAACGGACCTGAGTTCAGATCCCCACATCACATGTAAAAAAAAAAAAAAAATGCCATGCAGAAATGGCAACAGCCTGTATTTCTAGCCTTAATAAGTGGGGCCTGAGCAAAACTGGAAGGAGGTAGAGCAATCCAGGATGATTCCCATTGTCACCTTTGGGCCTCCACAGACACACACACAGTGCCCTCTGATACTAAACAAATAAATAAGTAAAGAAAGAAAGAAAGAATAGCTGAACAGCAGACAGATACACGCAGAGGAACGGAAGCTTCCGAGTGTGTTTGCCTAGTTTGGGGGCCATCGAAACACATATACGGAGCAGTCTTCTGGGGTCGTGGAGGAGAGACCCTTTAGAGAGGTTTTCTTTGTATTCGTTGTTTTACTGCAAAAACATATCATGCTTTCATGACAGATCTTTTTCTCTGGGTGTTCAATATTTTTAGTGACCATGAAGAACGCTCTAAAGACATCTTACACATTTGTTCTTTCTTTCTCCCCAAAAGGTCTAATCCCTCCCACTCTGAATTATCCATTCAGTGGGATGTGGGGGAGTTAATAATGTGTAGAAGGCTTCTTGTTCAAGAAAAAAGACAAATAAATGGAATCTTTGAAAAATTGCCAGCCCGCAGTTGGGTTAAAACAACCTGCTATTCAGCAGAGCACACTTGAACACCATTCCTCTTTTCTTCATAAATAAGTGGGAATTTAAGTCACAAATACCCAAGTCTACACCCCCCCCCCAAAGAAAAGAAAAAGATGATACCATAAATCTAAGTAGCTAAATACATGGAAATAAGAATTCAGTGAATGGTCAGATGGAATAGGGACATGACATGATTCATCTCTGCCAAGACTTGTGCTGCGACTCTGAATAAAGGGGTTCACCCCACCCCTAAACATGGAAGAAAAGGACAGTTCGTTGGACTATAGAAAAGGCAAGCCCAAATTCACAGAGGTTTTATTAAAAACAGGAAAAGGTCAGTCCTCTTCCCCCAAAGCGATGTCCAGAGCTTGTAGGAATTATTACTTCAAAATAGTTTCTTTATTAAATTCGCTGAGCAGAGAGAAGAAGGAGAGGCTGAGGGAGAAGCAGACCCCCAAGTCTTACCTTCGTCCAGAGAATACATCGCCACCATCTAAAAGCCACGTGAGATTGCAGGACACAGCCCTTCTTCGCTGCCTCTGAAAGTCGGGTGTATTTTAAAACCTGCAGTTTCAAATGAACTAAGGAATAAACCGCTGTGATCCCCGCTGTCTCCCCCAAACGGAACGGATGATGATACATCAGGTCAACCTCATGTACCAGCCGGGGACAGAAGCTGCCACATCTGCCCGTCAACTACGTGTGTTTCCAGTCAAGAACCAAATGTTCATTAACGAACTAGTTCAGAGGAATTTATACACGGAGGGCGGCCCGGTACTGCTTTGTTGAACAAACATTTTTCAACATGGGCAGTCACGGCAAACTCTCAAACCCAAGTTAAGTGCCAACTTAAAATGGATTCCCGAGATACCCCTGCGTGTGAATTAATTCTATTTGTATTAATATTTAGAATGTCACACGGGATGCGGCAGCTGGTTCTGCGTGACGCCCTGGCACACTCTCCACCGCATTTTTATCACGGAAATGACCGTGTTTTAAAGGCGAGGGCATGCTCTGTGCCCCTTTACAGCAAAGAGAAAGACGAAGGCTGCAAAATTCCTCTGCAGCCTCTGCTTATTAAACAGTCTGGCTTGGCAACGGTGAGCCACATTTTGGTGTCAAAGAACAGGATACTGCATTCAATTTCGGTGCGGCGAGGGATGCTGCCTCTTTATGTTCAGATCATCTCCCTGAAAGTCCGGGCTGAGGGAGAGATGGCTCAGTTGGTAAAGTGCTCGTCTTACCAGAAAAAAAGATCTGGATTTAATACCCAGATGTTATATGAAAGAAAGCCCTGGAGGTAATAGTGTTGGCTTGTAATCTCAGTGCGGGCCAGTCTGCCTGCCTCGCCTACTTGGGAGTTCTAGCTAAGCAAGAGACCCTTGTCTCAAACAGTGACAAGGTGGGGAGGCTGGAACGATAGCTCGGGAGTTTAGTCTTGGCCTCAAAAATGGCTGCAGTCTGTACTTCCTGCCCTGGCAGGCGGGGCCAGGGAAACTCCAGAGCAAAGCAGTAAGGAGATAGAATAATCCAAGATGATTTCCAAGGTCACCTTTGGAAATCCACAGGCACATACAGTAGCCCTCTGATACACATACACATACACATACACATACACATACACATACACATACACATACACATACACACACACATACACACACACACACAAAACACACACAAGAAGAATGAAATGCGCACAGGTCAGAACTATGACATCACGCCCATCACAAATCCCACATACACAGTACACAGATCCAAACCCTCCCAATGAACGGATAAGAAGTTAAAACCATGCCTCCCGGCAGGACACATCAGTACCCAAGCACTGAACCCAAGGGCCGCAGTCAGAGGGAAGTCCCCCAGCCACGGCCGCCAAAGTCCCTGCAACCCACAACTGTTTCTGTTTGGCTGGGAACGGGAACAGGACAGGTTTGGCTCAGCGGAGACCAGGTAGAGACCAATCCCTCCCACCGGGGTATAGTTTCAAGTATTTCTTCACATCAAACACTTTTATGGCTTAGAAATGAAAACATCACATGGTCCGGGTTGTATTTCTTTCGCTTGCAGGTTTCTGTTAGAGATGTCAATAAATCTGACGTGGCCAGAGAGAGAAGGAAGAACAATGAAAATAAGGATAAAGTTCACCGCTACTTCATCAAACCCCCATCCAGAAGGAGCTGTGCCGGGCACCCGGGCCACAGTCATTTGCTCCTATTTTCCCAATCCAACTGCACGATCTGTTCTTGGAGAAAGACTATGTATCTGATCTGGAGCTTTGGGGTTTGGGGATATTGTTACCCCTCCTCTCCTCTTCCCTCTTTAATGGGTTCTAGAAAAAGCTTAGGAGAGTGCAGCTTCGGCAGACAGAGAAAAGAGGTTGATATGCCTTACATAGTTATTTTTATATTTAATCCAAGAGCAAGACAGGACCAATCCACCCAGCTGACTCTAAAAGCATTTTAGGAAGTTGGCAACCGAACAAGCCACCTCCTGCTATCGCCTACTGTGAAGTAACTGTATCCGGGTTATAGATATGTTCTTCAAAGATATCAATAGCACAGATAATTAAGTTAATGCAGCAAACCAGCGACTTGCTTTGAAGTGTGGATAGAGCCGGAGCCTAACCTTTCCCTCACCTGATAGGCTAGGCCTCCGATCTCCTCACACTTGTCAACAATCCTGACACCTTTAGTCTATCTTCATTATCACATCATTTAGGGGGCCCCATCTCATGGGGCCCACCATGAAAAGCACTGCTAGGCACCAAGTTAGGGAGTTAATAGGCTCAGACACAGACTCCAGCGGGGTGAGAAGAATGGAGACGCCTCGGCCCCGTGGTTGGAGGAAGGGAAGGGAACCAGTCATTCCCATGACCCTCAGATTCAAGTACAGAAAAGAAGTGATTGGAAGTATTTTCCAAAACTCCAAGTGACTGGACTCAACCTTCCATAGTCTTTTCCAAGGCATGGATTTTGTTCTGTGTGTGTGTGTGTGTGTGTGTGTGTTATGCATATGTAAGAGAATGAGTGTACATGCTCCTACACTTATATATACATGAGTAGAAACCAGAGATCATGTCAGTGTCTTCCATAGCTCTGCACTTTATTTTTTGAAACAGGGTCTCAAAACCTAGAACTCACCCTCACAGCTGGACTGGCTAGCCAACAAGTCCCAGGCATCCACCCGTCTCTGGCCCTTTAGCGGTTTGGTTGCAGATGTGCCTCACTGCATCTACCTTTTTATTGAGTGCCAGGGATCCAAACGTGGGTCCCCATGCTTGCACAGAGCATTTCATCTGGACAAGTACAGAGGTGACTCCAAGATTCAGCCCTCATTCAGATCATGTGTGCGGGGTGAATATCTACATTGAGTCTGTCCGGACTTTGGCAGTGTGAACGTGACCCCGGAATCAACCACTGGACCTTCTCCCTGCTCTGTATATTTTACGTGATTTCATCTTCAAAATGCACATTGCAGACAGGCTTCCTGACTCACTGGTAGCCAGGGAAACTGAGGCTAAACAGCGTCCAGTCACTTGTTCCAGCGTCCCAAGCTAACAGGTGCACTGGCCACAGGCTCCGGAGCCACACGGCTCCTTCCAAATGGAACGCCAGACCCACGGGCCCAGAAGTCTCAGGAGACCAGGCCCTCCCAGGAAGTGCATGGCTCACCCACATTCCAGACTTTTCCTCTACAGGACTAAAGAGTGAGGGAACTTGCCAAGAAGGGATGTACAGATGTCAAGCGTCCACCCCAAAGCATAGCCCCCCCCCATATGGGCTCGATGCACAAGGTAGACTATGTAAATAAACTACAAGTAGCAGTCAGTCTTCAGGCACAGAGAAGCCGGGCGTGAATACGCACAGGATCCGCCTAAGGTGAGGATCTGGGCTTTTGTCTTTCACTGTAAACCAATGACGACGGACTCTACAGACAGTGCCAGAATCCAAACTATGTCACTGCTACCGTGTGTAAGCATGTGCGCGTGCGTGTGTAGGAGCATGGCACACGCATGCGCAGGTGTATGTTCATGGGCATGTATGTATGCATGTGGGTGCACATGCACAGGTGCATACATGTATGTAGGAGTCACAGGCCAATCTCGGGTGTTATTCCTCAGGAGACACCTACATTGTTTCCTGAAGACTCACTGGCATGGTGCTCACTGAGTGGGCAGGCTGGGGGGCCTCAGGGAGCCCCTTGTCTCCATCTCCCCAGTGCCAGGGTTAAGCCTGCACCAACCTCCTTGGCTGGACTTTTTGAGGGAGGTTCTGGGGATTGAATTCAGGTCCTCGTGCTTGCAAGGCAAATGATTTACTGACTTGACTTTGTCCTAAAGCCTCAAGTGCTGTTGCCGTGTGGGTTTTTGAATGAAGAGATCGTTAAAGAAATAAAAGCAAGCAATTAACCCCCACTGCTCTGCACCAGGACATGGAAAACTGGAAGGATGCTTTTCCATCTGGAATGCTGGCTTTGGGGACTCGGGGCTCCTTGACAGGAAGACCTTTCATGTTAAGAAAAAGGCAGAGGTACTTGAGCTGCTAGTAGAACGATAAATTGCCTTGGACATCCATTAGCGCCCTGTAAATTCACCTGCTCAGAACGCTGATATATTTCTAGTGATTTGTGATGTTGTCCTTTTTGGGTTTTGATAGCAACTTAGATTTGATACAAAAGACCATTCCGGCAAAGGTAAAATATCTACCTCTGACAAACCTAATCTCCTAAAACCCCATACCCCCAATAGGTGTGGAGGCAGCAAATCCAGCTGCTGCCACACTCCCCCGAGACATCCTTATCCCTTCCAACGCAGCATCTCGTGGGGAAATTCTTTTGTTGAATGCATGCTTGGAGAATCTCCCTGCAGACTTGCTTAGACAGAAGTTCCTTCCATTTTTCTTTCCAGCTTAAGTGGGAAGAACCCACAACACAGTGGCACCTGATTCAAATCCTCTCCTCTCAAAACTCAAAAGGAGACTTGGAAGACCACCGGCTGGAAGGGGACGGCTATGGGAGGGGAGAGATGCCAGGGATTCACGAGGCTGGGCCCACAAGGAACACTTGCTCTGTGACTGTCACTCACACCCAACCTAAAAACCAGTTAAAACAAGAAAGGCCGCTGGCCAGGGAAGAGGACCAGTGAGGAGAGCGCGTGCAGGACTGGTAAGTACAGGGTTATACAGTTCTTCCCCTCCTCCTCCTAGAAGCAAATAGAACCCTGCTCGATGGGAGCAATTCTTGTTTCCCAGAGAAGCACTTTTGTGATGACAACTCCAGAGTACCAAAGCCAGAGCCCTGGGGGACGCGTGGGGAAAGAAACCCTCTCGTGTCCACATATTCTGCTGCCATCAGCTGTCCTGTCCCACCCACTTCCTACAGGGGCTCGTTTTATTCCTGCAGGCTCAGGATTGGAAGGGACGCACGCTGTATCTTCACAGTGAAGCGGCTTTGAGGCTTAGTTGAATTGATACATGCATTCATGCTTGCAACAGCATCTGGTACATTTATAAGCTCTCTATAAGCCTGGGCCATTGAAACTTAGATGGTGGCTGCTGGAGGTGGCTCGCTGAGCCACAAGACATAATGTGCTTTCGCTATTTGCAACACCGGTATGTGGACCGTCTGTGGTTTCCACATTCATTCTACGTCTTTTGCAGGGGTGCAGGGGGGGTGGGACTGGATTATGAAGCCAGCCAGTTAGGAAAAAGTATTTGTATCTGAAAAGGGTGAGAGAGAGAACAAGAGAGAGACAGAACAAGAGAGAGAGAACACATGCATCCGTTCATGCACGGCAGAGAGAATGCATGCATCCGTTCATGCACGGCAGAGAGAATGCATGCATCCGTTCATGCACGGCAGAGAGAATGGCAGAGAGAATGCATGCATCCGTTCATGCACGGCAGAGAGAATGCATGCATCCGTTCATGCACGGCAGAGAGAATGCATGCATCCGTTCATGCACGGCAGAGAGAATGCATGCATCCGTTCATGCACGGCAGAGAGAATGCATGCATCCGTGCACACCACGGCACACAGGTAGAGATCCAAGAACAACAACTTTCAGAAATCCCTTCTCTCCTTCTACCATGTGGACTCCCAGGTATCGAACTTAGGGCACCAGGTTGCTGCCTCATCCACTGAGCTATCTTATCAACCCATGAAGCTGTCCATTGTTTAAACTGGAAAATATTGAAGCTGCCTTAGGGCCCTAGCCCAAGCTCCTAAATCCAGGCAGTCTGTACTACAGACAAGCCTGAACAAGTTCGGACATGCCCCAGACATGTCCCAGTAGAGGAACCATACAGGCGGAGGGATGAATAACCAATGGGAAGGAGGGATGAACAACCAATGGGAAGGAGGGATGAACAACCAATGGGAAGCAGCCATCTAACCTGGACACCTAGTAAACAGCTAAATGATTGGTGGCTGGTCTCTCCCTCCTCCGGGCACAGGGATGGCCACACCTGATTGGACTCCGACCCTATATAAGCCCAAACACTTCCTGAGTAAAGCTGAGTCCGCAGCCAACTCGTCCTCTGCCTGCTGCTTCTCTCCTGACTCCCGGGGGTCTGGGTGGTAACCCTGCTGCGGACTTGCCCCTCACATTTCCCCTCTTTCTCTCCTCCCCCCAACGCCCCACTGGCCTGGTGGGGATTTGGCAACAGCCTACTGTTTGTCTTTCCTCTTGGATTAAGTGTCTGGCTTCTCTGTCTTGATATTGCCAGTTCCTCAGACT
Source organism: Typhlomys cinereus (assembly GCA_023101885.1). NCBI lineage: Eukaryota > Metazoa > Chordata > Mammalia > Rodentia > Platacanthomyidae > Typhlomys > Typhlomys cinereus. The sequence continues at coordinate 6,150,729 of JALPQD010000093.1, read as the reverse complement.
AGGCAATTCTCTAGTGCTTGGGTTAGGTTACCATTCTGATCCAGTATCTGATCAACAACCTTGGGGGTTCCACCCACCAGATGCCAACCACACCCTCTTTCCATTGATAATTCTCCTAAATGTGTCCAGGTATTTTCAAATCTCTCTGAGGGACCAAATTATCTCTAATTGAGGATTACGGGTCTCCATTTATTTTGAAATGAGCAAGAAAGCTACAGATATAAGTTCTCAGAAGCACGTCTCAGGCATGAGATGGCTCAGACCCCGTGCCACACATCACGTGTGCCACAAATAGCAAATAGTAGCAAAGTGAAACCCACATCCTGGCAGGGAGAGCAAGATGTTTAGCACTGACTGACTATGGTGAGCAAAACAGTCCAAACTTCTTCATGTATGCAAACTCAACATTTAATTTTCTGCAAGATTACCCACAATAATTACAAAGTTTCTACAATACAGCCTGGGAAGCTTGGAACTATGAGATCCGTAAGAGCTGATCCTTTATCTGGTACCATTGCTGTGTCCTGTGGCCGTGGAACATAGCAAATGGATGTAGGGCAATATTGCTCTCTAATTTCTAGGAGTATTAAAGTGAAACTTCACTAAAATTAAATTATTAAGTAATCCAATAGCGGGAAATACACAGAGAGCCTTCTAGCATACAAACACCGTTGGGGTGGGTGGACCAAGTGCCCAGTCTGTTTATAAGCACGCATCCACTAACTGAATAGATACGTTGTAATATCATAACTAATAGTTTGACATTCTCAGCGTGATGTGGGGGAGTTTTGTGGCAGTTGCTATTGGTTAATGATGGCGATGGCGTTCAGGCAGAGGGTTGACATCCACATGATCCCCATTTGTTCTGTCTGCCAGTAACACACAGTACTCTGCAGGCATTCCGGGCGGGGGGGGGGGAGACTTTCTACCGGGAATCTACGGTCAAGTGCTGACTGTGTCAGATCAACTTGAAGATTTCAGAGCCATTATCAAAAGACATCATTTCTTTGTCGTCGTCTTAGCATTAAGTCAGGTCAAGAAATCTATCCTAGGGCTGGAGAGGTGGCTCAGGGGTTAAGCCTCCGCCTTGCAGGCGGAAGGTCCTGAGTTCGGATCCCAGATCCCACGTATAGACGCCAGGCGGAAGCGGGGGCGACCTGCGTTTCTGGTCCTGGTAGGGCGGAGCCTGTGAATCCTGGGGCAGAAGGAGGTGGAGGTGTCCATGGTGGTTCGCGAATTTGTCCGTGGTTCTACAAATACACAGACACACACACACAGACACACGCGTGCGCACATACACACGCATATGCACACAGTTGAATAAATAATAATAATAAAAAAAAATAAATCTATCCTAAAGCACACAGAGTTCGGCCCCCAAAACCCAAGGAGAAGTGGATGGAGTGAACCGAATGCCCAAAGCTGTCCTAGAACCCCCACACATGCACCGTGACATGAACACCTCCCACACACATAAACACACCATGCGCAGACATAGAAAAATTAGAAAACTTCAAGATATAGGCACATTTTTAAAAAGAATCTTATTTTTCTAATTTCACAGGCGAGAATACATCCATTCTCCTTGCAGACAGCCACATCACTAATAAAGTTTTATTGCAAGGCAAGACAGGTAACAAGCAGTCACCTGCATTTCCGCTAAGTTAGGCCAGTGCATATTTTAATTAAGGGAGCTGGATGAAAGAGCGCTGGACCGTCTACACGAGATGAGCTCATGCAGTTGGCCCTTCTCCTCCTAAGATGACGTCACCGACAGGGATCACTCCATCAATGAAGAGTAAGAGGGGACAGACCCAGGAGACAGGACTAAGCCCGTAAGTACCAGGTCATTCCTCCTTTGCTTTGAGCATCCTTCAGTCTTTCTGTGAAGCACAGATGCCATCCTGTGTGAACTTCAGAGACTGAAGGAAGTCTAGGGGCTGGTGGCAGAGGGCACGGGCATTGCGTGTCTTCACAGGGCTCTGCTCCGTGCCCTGCCCCCTGTTCATGCCCCGCCTTCCGCTTTCCTGTGGAGACTGAGGTTGGAATCTTTATGCCATCTTCTATTCCAGGCACCACACGCCATGCTCAAGGTGACCTTGCAAGTCTTATCTTCTCACATTTCCCTTTTCTACCTTTCTAACATCCTTCCCACTCGGTCACCAGTTCTCCCCTGTGTGGACCCTCGCCCAAGAAGAGGAGGCTGACAAAATCTGAACCAACTGGAGCCAGATAACAAGACCCAACTCCTAGTCTTCGGCTAACTGTTTTGTTTTGTTTTTAACCAATCCTTGAACGAACAGCTCAAGAAGAGACGTGATAATTTGTAGCTTCATAAACTTTCACTTTGCAAAGCACTGTGCATTATTAGAAGTGCTTATATACAGAGGAACAGAAGGGAGTCAATTTTCATGGGTTTTCACCGGAAGCAGTGAGAGAATGAACAATCACAAGCAGTTACCTTCAGACAGCTTCGCTCAACACTGGTCAAAAAACCCTGTGACCTAAAGGGAAAGGTGAGCGCAGCAATCATTCTCCTTTATTCAGTCTCTCCTCTCCTCCTCCAGCATTTTAACAGTGAAAATTGGGGACTGGATAGCTCCTAGCTTTTCTTCAAGAAGGACTAAAAGCCTTTGACTAGAAGCTTATTTCCTATGGTCATGTTTAAAATGAAATGGGTTGGGGAGATGGCTCGGTAGGTAAAGCACTTGGTGCTTAATTGTAAAGACTTGGGTTCAAGTTCCCACAGCCAACATAAAGGAGAGCTCAGTGACGTGTGTCTGTAATACCAGCGTTTCTACGGAGTGAGGGGAAATGAAGAAAGAGAATTCTCCAAAGCTCATAGGTGAGCTAGCATGGGGAGAAGGGAGGGAGAGAGAGAGACAGACAGACAGACAGACAGACAGACAGACAGACAGAGAAAAAGAGATTTGTTCTGTTTAAAGCACTGGTTCTGGATGTCCTCTGACCTTCACATGAGTGTGAAGTCATACGCATGCACACGTGCACACAGAGAGAGAGAGAGAGAGAGACATGGTCTGACCTTGCTGTTCACCTTGGGAATCATGGCGACTCCTCCCTCTTTCCAGTCTGCCTTGTACTACATTCATTGTATTCACACTCATTCTGGTGAGTACCTCCTTTCCTGGTCCTCCATTCTCACCAAACCCTACATCTTCGAAACAAGCATGCAGAGCAGGAAGTCCCTCTCTGCCCCACAGTCCCACCTCGTGGGAGCTGCAGGTGGCTGTCTGGGGGGGGGGCATAGCACCCAGTGGGCCCTGGGAGGCTCGGGCACAAGATGGTATAGGATTCTCTCCAGCACCCCGCCAGATTCCAGATCACAAAGAAGGCTGCCCCTCTCATCATTCCTTGAAGTCCGCAGACTGCAGCAAACCTGCACAGGAGACTTGCCCTCCAATCCCATCGCCGGGCAAAGCCCTGGCCGCATGCATGGATGGGCTCACCTGTACCCATGGGTCACCCCATGTTCACGCAAGTCAGTTATGCCACGATCGCGCCCTTAGAGACGATCACCACGGGAGAGGGAAGGAACTTTCTCGGGGGCAACAGCTCTGAAAGACAGCAGTTCTATCTGATGCATGTCACCAAGCCCAACCCGAAGGGAACAACCCGGGGGAAGTCTCAGAACTCAGGTTTCTCCATCTGCAAAGCTAGGAAGCAAATGTGGCCTGTCTAACTCACAAAAGCTTTTAAGACCAACTGCACAAGAAAAGCAAAAGGTATTTTTAAATGAAAATGAATAAATCATATTGAGCAGCCAGTCTCCTACCCAGAGATTAATCTAACTCATGCCTGTAGTTCAGCTGGTCTTCAGAGAACCCCTCAGCATCAACGTGGGGAGTAGGGTAAGGACGCTGGCGCAATTTGCCTCGAGTCCACATACTGACCCCACAGAGCCTTCTGTGTCTGCCTTTACCTCTCTGTGAAACTGTTATGCAGAATGACATAAGAGTGTATCAGATTTCAAGGAGAAGCGACCTCAGTGTAGTCTCAAATCTCTCATTTCTAGTTGTGTGGACGTTGACTAAATAATATTATTTATTGGGGAGCAAAATGGGGAATGCTGTCTTAGGTCACTACTTTCAGAACTGCTCGAATGTGAAGGGAGCTTGCCCCTTCCCTCCCCTTCTTTCTTTTCCTTCTCATTTTTCGTTCAAAAAAAAAAAAAAAAAAAAAACTACCTTTCAAAAACCCACAAATTATCTCCAGGAGAATGAGGCAGAATGAGGTAGAATGAACATTTACAGGGAGGACTAAGATTTGAGGCCTGACTCTGTCGCTCATTAACTGTGTGGATCGGACAAATTCCATCACCTCTCAGTAGCTTTATTTTCTCATTTATGAGATGGAGATAAAAATACCTATCGCATTAAGAACGATGAGAGAATTGGATCAATTAAGACACATATCGAGTGGAGTGCATGGTATGCTGCCTATTCGAAAGAAGAACTACCATTATATGCAAACTAAAGATCAGTTTTCCACATGAACATCGTGGATAATATTGATAATGGTAGAGGTGGCGGAGAACCTCAAGATGGGGTGCAGTCCGGCCAGACAGTTTGAGAAGACATCTAATCATCAGCAACCTTCACTGAGAGCTGAATGTCCACGTGCATTCGCTCCGTCCTTGCCGGGACACAAAGGGGTCACCAGCCTAAGACGAGAAAAGAAAAACTAGAGAGCTCTTGTAGCTCTTCTCCACCATCCCAGAGGGTTGACATGGGGACCAGCCCTATAATCATGTTCCCACAGGAAAGAGGGTCTCGTGTCGCGTAGCTAGCCTGTCACAGCCCCTGTTGGCAGCCGCAGAGCACTGTGGGTACTCTCTTTGTATTTCAATGAGGATGGCTGTTGTCTCCCTGCATAGTGTTTATTTGCAGCACCTCCTGCCTTCTCTGCTACAGGAAAGAAACCACTGCATGCAATCTAAAGCCGTAGGAGCAGCTGACACACCTGGACTCGTCTGTTGTGTATCTACATCACCCATCAGCATAACACTCCATCATCGCCACCATCACCACCGAGACTACGACTGAGTCATCCGGGAACTCGTTGCACCCCCTCTTCGCATCTGCGTTCTGCATGGAACGGTTCCACTCAGATGCGTACCTACACTTCTTTCTTATCATTCGACTCTGTAACTCTACTGTCAGTCTCAAAAACGGAAGACGTTGATGATAAAAATTTGCTCACACCTGGGCTGGGGAGATGAATCAGGGGTCAAAGTCTTAGCTTCACAAGCAAAATGATCCACGTTAAAAAGCCCAGGTATAAAGAGCAGAGGCCTGCACTTTTCTGGCCCTGAAAGATGGCGCTGGGAAACCCCAGAGCAAAGCAATGAGGGGGGCAGAGCAATCCAGGATGTCACTCTCAAGTGCCCTGTTATACACATGCTTGCACACACACAGAGACACACCACACAGACATACTCGCACAGACACGAATTGTTTGTATCTATCAGGACAAGTACAGGACGAGGCAGTCAGCACATGTAATCGTAATCTTACTGAGTCATCACACCAAAGCTAACCCCCAACTTCCCAGCAAAGAAGTCACAGTCCGGAATGGTCAGTTCTCGTTCACAAGGGTCCTGAGGAGGCAGCCTCACAAAATCCTGACGAGGTAGCGCCACGATTCCACCTTGACTTAGGGCTCTTCTCAGCAATCCTTTCAAAATAGTTTCACTTTTCACAAATCGGATTATTTTTTTTTTCGTCCACGACATCAGCTCTCTCTTCAATGACCTATCACACTGCAAGGCAGCACTCTTACCAAAGTGTGGTCGGGGATCAGAGGTTGAGTGCCTGTCCTAACTTTGCACTCATACATTGTATGACCTTGGACAACTTTGACGGATGAAAATGAAAATTTCCCAGCGTGGTTGTCTACTTTTAAGATTTCTGAAGATACGGATGGAGTATCATTATCCTCCTCAATGCTAATTGTTCGGTCCGTTTGATTTTGGCTTTTGGTTTTGGTTTTCTCTGTCCTTGGGAGAGGAGATTCTAGAAAGGGCTCAGCCAATGGATTCACACATGGATATGACCCTCAGAGCAGGGAAAGGAGAAGACTGGCTTGAAGTATGAGAAAGACATTCATCTTGCAGCCATCCCTGCCTGACCAGCTCGTGGATAAACAAGACTCCTTCCCTAGAGACCTCTACGGGCACCATGTCCTCATTCCTCTCTAAGGAAAAGGAGGAAAGAAATTCACATCGGACTGGAGAAATGTATTGCTTTCTCTATGCAACTGCCAAAACCCCAACTGTACACAAAATCCATTTGACAAAATCCCTTAACTGCTTTGATTCAGTCCTTAAAGGAGATTAGTCGCGGGAAGGTCACGCAGAAGCCATCCCACCACACACTGTGGCGTGGGGCTTCAAAGCCTTCACTACTGAGGGAATCTCTGTACTTGATGCCCTCTCTCCGTGCTGTTTAATCAATGAATCAACAAATAGTTCCCGAGCAAGGCTTCCCTGGGGTCCGCGGGTCACTTCAGATGCGACTCTGCAGCTCAATAGCCGGAGAAAGAAAAACGGATTTTTCTGACGCCTCTAAAAGTTTCCATTTATAAAACCAGCGCTGGCATCAGAAGACCATGGGTTGTCTGTCCCTCTTTCTCCTTTCCCCAAGTCCTGTGATTCACAAAGAAAAAAGGACTCACAACGTAGTGGAGAGACTGCAGACCGAGGAAAGAGAGAGGGAGATGAGGAAGGACGAACATGGATTGAAAGAGCCTGACCTTCAAGGTGGAGGTCAAGGAGAAAGGTCAAAAGGCATAGAAACAGCATTTCCAGAAGTCTCCTTGGAGTCACATAGCTTACTGACATGGCATCCCATGCTTACTGGCCTGTTACAATGTGTTATTTCTGTTCTTTGGTCAAAATACCAACCTCTGAGAGCAAGTAATAACCATTGAGCTCTGAACTTTCAGGATTAAGGTAATTGTGAATGTCTTACACCTTCCAATACCTTTGCCCTCAACTGTAGCCAAAGGGTCATACATAAAATGACTAACGTCTGGCCCCTTAAATGCCTTTGCCTCAACTCTAGCAATGGTTAATTTGTACACATGATCTCAATACCTTTAGAATCAACAATCCAAAGACATTTTTAAAAAGCTTGATTCGTCTTTCTAAATAATTTGCAAGAAAGTGAAAAGCATGCACGATATTACTTTCTGCTTTTAATAAAAGTGTTGGGACACTCTGCTGCGCTTACACTGAGTCTCACAAGTAGTGAGGCTCACAGCACACAACTATCACCTCGACGGATCCAGCAGAATACAAACACTGGCGGCAGAGATATAAACACTGTCCTTACCTATCCAGCACGCAGTAGGAATCTACTTAAGGATGTATTTTTTTAATCAAAATCAATGATGGAGTCAGAAATAATTTGTTGAGCATTTACTTTCCCCTACACCATGCTGAAGATTTTTCTATCCATATCCCTTCTCAACCATGAGTGACATTCAGTAATCCATAGGGGAGGGGAACAAGAGAAGGTGAGAGACCGAAAGTCACTTGACCTAAAATCTTAAAGTTTGTTTAGTCAAGAACCAAGTCTTCAACCCACACCTCCTCCTAGGTACGCTTCCATACCAACCACCAGCCTGTTGCTGGCACTTTGATTTCTGTCCTTCAGCTGAGAGAATCAAGGTGAGAAAAACAAAGAACTGCATTCTTACTATAACTTACCCTAAATCCTACTTTGTCTTCATGTTGAAACTACCACCTCTCAAAAACATCAATTGCTTAAGTTTCATCTCTGGTATTAATGAACCACACTCACTATAACCCAGCCTCCATTATGAGGAATCTGTCAGTCTAGGAACAAAGGCTCTCCCCACTTCTTAGAAAGATTGATTTTAAAAACAGCAGCAATGCTAAGTTGAAGTACGGTGCTAGTATTAGCACATTCAGGTCTAAGCAAGAAGTTGGCTCAATAAACTTGAATGTAGACAGAGAGGTTGATGGCTTCAGATCTTACTGAGCTCGTTTTCCTGGGAGTTGATTGGTTCCACCACAGTAAGGTGAGTGAGAAAAAAAAAAAAAGTGTGCCTGAAATCCTACAATTCAGGATAAACTTTATATAGGTACAACTATGTAGCTATTCAGAAAAATCTAGATGTCAAAAGTAGGAGAGCATTAACTTTGTTCCATTCAATCACTCATGCCGAAAGAATGTGTGGCCAAAGAACCAGTTCAGCTCAGTTTGACTCTTAGGCAAGCTGCCTGGCGGAGACTTTAGTTTCAAGTGCCCCTGTATATTTAAGACCAAAAGTAAGCATCCTTGAGCTTCCCCAAACCATGTGACTAGAGCCACCTCCAAATTTGGAGAGAGGCATAGCTGAGCCTCTGAGCACCCTTCACCCGACATTTAAGACTATCAGACTTTCTTCCTGCATATCTTTGAATAAACACAGCTGACCACAGTTCACTCAAATCAGGAGTCTAGCATCCAGGCACAGACACGGTGTGAGAAACTAACCCCTCCAGAGAAATGCAGGTATTCTTTGAAGACCTGGGTCTTTGGGGTGTTCAGCCAAGGTCTGGATGAGAAAGCCCCAAGGTTAGACTTGGGCACCCCACCCCCAGAATCCGGCATGGCTTTATTACCATACTGCAGAAGTAGTTTCAGAAGCCACTAACAGTTTTCAGAAAGACCAAGGTTACAAATTAATCCAGACACCCAGGAAGGAAGCAAAAAGACAGGTGTGCCGTTCAAAAAGAAAGGAGCAAAATGAACTATGGTCTTCGGAGCACAGTCCCACTGTCCAGAAAGAAAGCCCTTCATAGTCAGCCTGTTTTTTTTTTTTTCTTGTTGCTACTTTTAAAATAAAGGTACTCACCAGTAAAAAAATCCACACATCCCCACCCTTTGCCCAGAACCCCACGGGCCACTTCTCCATGGAAGTCAGGGGAAAACCTGCCAACTTCACCAGAGCTATCTACTCTGGTTGGTGAGAATAGGTAATAGGGAGAAAGGGGGCGGGGGAAGAAAAATGAAAGACTTTCCCTTTAAAACTGAGCAGAAGCGGATCCCAAATCACATGACCTTTTACCGTAATTTCTATTAAAATCATTTCATGTCTGGTTGCCCCTGCTCTCCCGGCTCATTTGTATTGTTTACAACAAGCTACTGCACTGGCCACAGTGGTAGCTGAATCCATGGTTACCCGTTTTTACATTCACTAGTTAAATGGAATGCAGCTCAGCTGAGCTGAGGGATTCAGGGAGCGAGCTCTTAAGAAACCACAATCCAGCTATCAATCAGACTAATCTGAGAGAAATTAATCTTATAAACGTAAGTATTGTTGCATATTAAAAATTGATAGGAAAGGGGCACGGGCTGCTATTGGCTGGAGAGTGGACAGGCTGAGACTGGACTTAGTGTATCTGGTCTGTGGTCTCCATCTGACATTGTGCATCTGAAAAAGCATCCGAGGCAGCAAGTCCACCCCCCCCCCAGCATTGATTTCACCTGCACATTCTTAGAATCAAAGCACAGGTTTAACTAGCTGCAACCCCAGCAAAGTTAACTTAAGCATCTACATACAAGATGGTAAAACACAGGCAGACGGCACTGAGAAGAGACCAGAACCAGACCCAAGCTCGGCGCAATGGTCTTCAGTAGTAAACTTAAGACGGCAAACTAGTAAACCATACAGAGTACAGACTCATTCTATTGTTCCTGAATTCAGGGAGCGAATTCTTTAGAAGCATTCTCCCAAAGCTAACTTGTTTCTCAAGATGGACACGACCGAAGATTAAATTTCCTAATAAAAACAAAACCTGGTAAGCTTTACAGCACAGTGCTCACAATCATCTTCCCACAAGTTACATCTATCTACATGCTAAGTGAGAACAGCGAATAGCTGAAGCTCAACTACTTCAAGCCCTCCCGCTGCAGAGTCACGGTATCAGAAGCTACGATTCATCTGTTTCCTCAGGAACAAACTGAAAATGAACGTAACATAAGGTTGGAAGGGGAAAAATCCCGTCTGCCCTGCTAATCGGATATCGTCTGATGATTGCTAGCGGCTTTGCCCCGTGCATACATACCTACGCGTCCTGGGCTCTTCTAAGAGTTTGGTGCAGTTTCAAGGACAAACGTCTCAGGCAAGTCTCTCTACTGTACAGCAGGGTGCCTGGCTGGATCGCAGCCCCGAGCACCGTGCGCAATGGGACAACACGAGAGGAGCATTCCTTCGTGAGGAGGAGGAGGTCTGGAAGGGCTCAGGGGTTAAAAGGCTGCTGGTTGGTTTGCTCCCGGGTTGTGTACACACCGTGGCGGCTGATCTGTGTTTGCAGCCCTGCAGAAAGGAACCTTTACTGAAAACCAGTGGCATCGCGTTTCAGCGGAGCCCGTGCCAAGTGCTGGAGAGCACAGCCTCCTTCGACACCTTCACACAATGCCCCCAGTGAACTCGGCGCGGGTGGGGAGGAGCGCGGAAGGAGGCTGTCTCCCCACGGCTGAGGTTCATCTTGATCTGTCGGCACAGCACCCGGCCATAGGCTGAGCGAATTCTGGGACTGGCTGGGCTCGGGCACCAGCATGAGGCAGTTCCTGTCCTCATCCTAAACATGCTTCACCTACCATGTCCTGTGTCAGCAGAACATCACCAATAAAGCCAATCATATGCATGCATGCCCATGTGTGTATGTGTGTGTGCATGTGTGTGCATGCATATGTATGTGTACGAGGTATATATAGAAATCTGTATGGTTAGCTGCACGTATGTGTGGCTCCATATGCATGTACCTGCATGTATGCTGTGTGCATACATTTGTATGTAGAAGCCACGGGTCAATATTGAGTGTCTTCCTCTAACACCCTTCACACTTTTTTTTAATGACAAGGTTTCTCATTGAACTAGACTGGCTGGCCCACAAGCCCCAGAGCCCCCTCCTTCCTGTTTCCACCTCGCCAGTGCTGGGATGATGTGTCTGCCCCCTCCGGGTCTTCACATAGGTGGTGAGGAGCTGAATTCAGGTCCTCAGCTGGCACAGCTGGCAGGAGTCCTCTCTCCCCAGCTCCTGCCTCTGAATTTCTGAGTGTGCTCCCCTCTGCTTCCTCAATACACCTTTGCCTCCAAGGCTCCTGCAACGTTCATGAGAAATAAACCGAAGGAAGAATGATGTAGAATCCAGACCATGCCCACTGAGATGCCAGAGTTTTAAAACTGTGTTTCCAAGGCCCGTCCATTACTGCTCATTAGCGAATCAGGGGTGACTGCAAACTGCCACTCCAAGGGCCATGACCATCATAAGAGATCTGGGAGCGCAAGGAGCAGACAAGCAATGGGGAGCTAGGCTGGCCAGCAGGAGACACCTTCTCAGCTGCCAAGCTGAATGTGTAAGAGAAGGCAAATCTGAGCCTCTGCTGTCTCTCTGAGTGAAAGTAAACGGACCATAAAAGACAGAGCAGGAAGAACTACAGTGACAGAGGACGGGGTGAGGGGAAGTACTGGCTGTGGCCAACTTAATCCGAAGCACTGGCAAAGACCTCTGCTGTCTGTGAGTCCTCGCGGCCCTGCCTGCCCTTGTCTCCTGTCCCGGTGTAAGTCTGTGGTCGATGACATGGCATTTGTCAATATTGTGCATTTCACTTCAGGAGGCACAAATCATAACTGGCAGCTTCACAAAGGCCATGGGAAATAGGGCAGGCAGCTCAGGGTTCTGTCGTCTTCCTTTGAAAGCTGGTCTCGGAGCCACCTGAATAACTGGTAAAGGACCCAAGGTCTTCACTTCCCATGGGTGTCACACTGTAACCCAGGAATAAAGATAAATGCTTGCACATTGGAAATTCTATATATGTCATGGACTGAGTCTGAGCTCTGGGGTCAGACTGAACCTCGTATCCTGACTCTACCCCTTTACCTGCCCCATATTAGGACTGGTTTCAAATCTCCAACCTTCTATGAGATGAAGACTATCTACCATGCATGTTTTGTCAAGATTCAGAGGCTGACATATGTTGAGAATGGACCACAAAACTGGCAGGCATGAATCCAAAAGTACTTCCTGAGGCTCTCTGCACAAAGGCAGGCACAGTGCCAGACACTATGGGCACAGAATCAAGGACAATGTGATGCCCGCCCTCAAGGGCAGGTGGAAGTAGTTGGTCTTTCCTCCTTCCATGTGGTCTCTACTAAAGCAGCAAAGCACTTCCAGAATTAGAGAGGTGGCTTGGCAGATAAAGATGCTGCCTGCAAACCTGTGGACCTGAGTTCAACCCCCGGGAGTCCCATTGTAGGAAGACAGGAAAAGCGTCCTCTGACTTCCACGTGCTCCGCTGTGGCAGGCACATGAGTGGTAGAGTACTTGCCTGGCATTATCAATCTAGATTCCAAGTCCAGAATCACACAAAAAGCAAACAACAGAAAATCCCCCATCTTATTTGACCCTTGCAACAATTTGCTGAGACGACGAAAGCATGCTCGAGTCACGAATGGAGAAACCTCATCTCACAGAGGTCAGTCAGCTAGGAACGTGCAGGCTTCATTTCAGTCAAGCTCTCGAGTTCTTTTCACAGCATCTACACGGATTGGTCATGAAGCATTCATATTCTTCACAATTCTAACCTAGTGCAACTTTTATTTTGTGCAGAGTCGTAGATGGAACTTGGCATCTCCACCACTGAGCTACATCCCAGACCTCTGGGATGCTTTCTTAACAATATCACATGTGTATCCTGTGCTTTTCTAAGAGCAATATTCATCCTTAAAGACAGAGATTAGGTCTTTTTTTTTGTTGTGGTTTGGTGTGGGTCTAGGTACAGGTGTGGCTGTGTGTATAAGTGTCTGTCCCTGTGGACACCCAAGGGTAACTTTAGGAGTCACCCTGGATTGCTCTACCTCCTTATTGCTTTGCTCTGGGGTTTCCAAGGCTCCGCCTTCCAAGACCACAAGTGTAGGCCGCCACCATTTCCTTCGGGTGCCTTCACTTGGGATCTGGGACCTAAACCCAAGTTCGTTTGGTTTCAAGGTAAAGGCTTTAATCCCTGACCCATGTCTCCAGCCCTCAGAGAATATATCTTGAAATTCCATTGTATTAAATTCAAGATGGATTCACTTTAGTCTCTATGAACCGTCTGACAAAAGAATCCATGTGTCAGTGCATGACCGTTCTGTGGGTTTCATTCCTCTGCTACATCCTGGCTTCCTGCCAAGTCCTCACATGTATGTCCAAGTTCATAGCATTGACCCTCAGTGAAGCTCCTTGAATTTGTCTCCTCCTTTACTCAACACACATCCCTCACACATCGAGGACCTGCTGGAATTTTTAACAGCCCACACCGTATAATGCGGTCAATCCCCAGCCTTCGAATCAGAGCGAAGCAGGTACCACTTAAGAGACAGACTCCAAGATTTCTTTGGCTGTCTTCTAATACATAGTGTCAGTACAAGGGGCCCAAATTTCTTGAGTAATTCTTGACCTACTACTTTATTGTATGCTTTGAAATATAGTTCATTTATAATGGAAAAATTGGCTAGACATTCATCAGTGAGTCATTCATAAAATATTCTTAAAAGACATCTCCGTGGTGCATACACTGTGGAGGTCCACTGAGGGCTTACATTCATTAGGGCTAATCTTCTACCCTGGAAATCTTTTTTCAAGTGGAATGTATATCACTACTTGCAAGTACAAAGTGCCTCCCAATGATTCTTTTAATCTTAGAAATTTAGATTCATCAGCGCCATGGCAAACGTTCAAAAGACAGGCAATGTTTGGAACAAAGGAAACAATTACTGAATATGCTGTTTTGGTTTCCAGTGCTGCCACGTGGCTATGTAGGTAGCCAGGAGCATCTGGAAGAGTCTACACAAACACTCTTCAAGTAGTATGTTGGCATTACCATGCCCCCACATACGTAACTCCCTGCTTCCTTACTCTGGATACACCGTGTTCCACAGTGGGCCAGTTGGCCACAAAGTGAGACCACCTTGCCTGGCCAGGGAGACCTGGCTGGCCCCCTGACTCTTCCTCGCTATTCCGAACCAGACACCTTTACAGTTTATCAAAACACTTCAAGAGTCTCGCTTAACTTCCACAATCTTCTTGAGGCGCAATCTGTTGACTAGTCACATTTCCACAGCTCGCCAAGGCTCAGAGACTTCCACAACTCAGAATTGCACGGCAGCGCGTCTCCCTGCCACCCCTCCAGAATGAGAAGTGCAAGGCAAGCTCCAAGTTGAAATCTCCACAGAAAATAATGTGTCTTCCCTTCGCAGCGGGGGCAGCTGTTCGGGCACACGGTCTCCCTCCTTATTCTCCAAGAAGCTGTTTGTTTGTTTGTCTTTTCTTAGGTCGGGTCTCACTCCACTCATAGCTCTGTCTGGCTTGGTACTTGTGACATCCTCCCACTTCAGTCTCCTGGGATCCTGGGTACATGCCGCCATGCCCACTCCTTTTGCCTTTACATCCAATAGCTAAATTAGATACAAAGCAGACTCTTTCAGACACATACATGGACATACATGCGCGCGCACACACACACACACACAATCACATACACACATGCACACACACAAACCGCAAACATATACTACATACATGCACACGCACATGCACACACACATATACATCAACCGTACACATCACGTATATACACACACTTCACACATACACCACACACCTGCAATTGCCTTCCACTTTTCTTCTTGCATATCTTGGCCTAAGCCTTCAAAGAATAAGCCTTTCTACCTTTTAAATTTCTTTACTTCCACTTTTGATGAATTTGAAAGACCACAAATAAATAAACAAACAAACAAATCTTACCACAGGTCAAACACTTTACAATTGTGCTGATAAGCCACATATCTCAGGGGCAAGAAAGGCTGCCAATTTTGCAAACCATCTTCAAAAGTCCTCAAAGTCTCTACCGACTCCCTCCGGCCATCTCTCTGGAAGGCCTCAAGAAATGTATAATCTCTTACACACCAACCCCATCACATCTAGACAAACGAGGAGTTGATGCTGACTTTGCTGTCTTCATGCTGTTTATCACTCAAAAACAACAGACTCTCCCCATTCAGTCATCACTAACAAAACTATTCACCTAAAATGCTCACACAAAACTTTGATGATGTCACTTCAGAAAATAATTGGCATTTAAATGTTTTAATGTGGGAGGGGATTGGGAGGGGTGTGTATTCATATTTGTATGTTTATGAGTGCTTTAATATATTTATGTGTATTTGTGTTTGTGTGTAAGTACATGTATGTGCATATGCGACTATGCACATAAGTGGATATGCGTATTTGTAGGACTGCAAATTCACATGTGTACATAAATATGCATGTTTGTATGTTTGTAAGTATTTTCATGTGTGTGAATTCACCTGTGTGTACATTTATAGGCATGTTTGTATTGTGTGAGTGTGTGTATGGTGTATATTTGCGCATGTTTGTATGTGTGAGTACACATGTGTACATATGCATGTGTAAGCGTGTGCATGCATGTGTGCGTGAATCTGGGGGCCCAAAGTTGATACCACGTGCTTTCCTTGGTTACTCGCCACTGAACTGAAGCATAGTCTCTCAGCTGAACCTGGGGCTCCCCTAGTCTGGCTGGCCACCTTGCCCCAGGGATTTCCCATCTCTGGCTCCTGGGTGCTGGGATTACAAGCATCCAGAACACCCGCCTGGCTTCTCACATGGACTCCGGGGATCTGAACTCCTCATCCTTGGAACGCAAAGCCTTTTTCGTTAACTCATCTCGTGGGCCCGGAGACAGTCTTGCCACTTGCCAAGACAAACATGCTGCCTCGAATATCTGATAATTAGTCTATGAAGAAAAATAGCTGAACATAAATCTGCCTAAATTTCACAAGGGTTTTATCCCAAACCCCCGGACATGAGTCTATTGCATGCTCTACATATCAGTAGTCCCGCCATGTCATGATGCCACATTTAAGTAAACGACCAGCTTCTAAATGGGGGTGGTTGGACTGGCACTATTTGGTGGATTCGCTATAATCTGTGAAGGAAAAGCAGGGGAGCCAAGTTAGTGGGAAGCCGTCTAGTCAAGCCAGGAAGACTGAAGGGTCACCCAGTCTCACTTCTCACTGCCTAGCACCACCGTCGCGTTGCTGACCTTTGGCTACAAGCAGCACTGAGTCAGAACCTGCTGACTGTGAAGAGCAGCTCTCCAGCTCTGATGTTGATTGGCCCAAAGGACCAGCAAGTGCCCTATCTAATTCTGCATCTTCCGGAGAATAAATGTTCATGCTAAATGGAAAATGAATTTCTCATAACCAGATGAAACTGCTCATCTAAACAGACAACTTCGGATTTCAGTCTGTACGTAATAACTTGGAAAAATATATAGCCTGTGTTTACTACGGCACGAGAGCTCCGGTCTCTAAGAAGAGCTATAACTTGCTAACAATTTTCCTGATTTATGTTTGAAAACATGCAGGGCATGAAATGATTCTGCAACCTTACATTTCCCTCAAGAACACTGGTGAGCTAAAGATGTTCAAAAACTCTTGTGGGATTGCTGGTTTCATGTCCCTTTTCCCAGAGAAAACTACCCTGAGCAGTTACACATACTCCATCCTCCAAAAAAGTTATGAAAGAACAAAAAGGGGGGAAGAAAACAAGAGAGAAGAAAGGCAAGAGAAGAGGAAGAGAGGACAGGAGGGAAATGATTCTCATATGATGTTTACATTGTAAACTGATTGTTTCCTTAAGATAATATTCTGAAGAATGGGCCATGGATAATGTATAGGTATAAAGTATTACTCACCAAACAAATGTCAGCTATTCTTCTTGCTAGGATTTAACATATATGGAAAATCTAAAACTATGCTAAGAATAGGTATTTGTGACTATAAATGATACTGGTAACAGTAAAATCAACTTTATTAGTCTACTATGTCTGAGAGTAAGATCAAATCTAAATGGGTGACAGAAATGTCTTAGAACATCCCATATATTGCCACTCAAATATCCATCCAAATGAAAACAATGAAAGTTTTCTAGGCTGCATATGATGCTGGAGTTCTGAACTTGGGTCTTTCAAAGACTCAAAAACATGATTGTTGGAAATGCATATCTTTTAAGTTGGCAGAACAGTTTGTATAACCATTATTTAGCAAGCATTCTTTTTAAACTTCAATCCAGGTTGGTAATTATTATTATTGTTATTATTATTATTAGCAGATATGCCTTTGGAATCAACAATTAGTTGAATCTGTAGTGGCCCTCATCACAGGATTCTAAATACTTCTCACCCTTTTTCTGTACGTGGCCATTTTTATCACTGCCTAGCTCAAATGAACAAAGCATCTAGCTAAAGGCTAAACTCTAAGCCTTCCATACTTCTTCATGGCTACAGGTGAATTCAAGCATCCGAGTGCAGATGCCTTCTTAAACACCTGCGCATACTAGCTGTGTCTGAATGGGAGACCAGACTGGCATCTAGTACAGTAGAGGAGGTCATCTAAGGAAGATATTTCATAGCTAGAGGCAATCAGGGTTATTAAACATGGATATTATCTAATCTCCAAGAAACGGAAACTTCCTTAAGTCATCAAGCAACAGACAGCTGTAGCAACATTGCTGGAATCTTTGCAAGGATCATTCAGGAATGTTCATTTAAAAACTTGAAAAACTTTTTTTTCAATTTCCTGAATCTGAGGGGTCAGAACCCTATGTGTGCTGACATTCAGAAGCCTGAGAGACCTTAGGCAGCCAACCCTTGAAAGAGGGGACTCTCACCCTCCTTCTTAGCTGTCTACCACTGATCCATCCAAAGCAGTGTGACAAATTAGGCTTAAACTATCCAAAACCAACAGCTCCAGAAACCGTATGTAGCTCGGCGGTAGAATGTTTGCCTGGGTTCAATCGGCAGCACCCCAAAACAAAACAAGCTAACAACAACAAGAAATGACAGAAAAATAATTCTTAAACTCATCCACAGCCCCCCACCCCCAGCTTCTAGACCCTGTGAACACCTTACATATTTTCCTAAATCCCGGCTGTAATTCTGAAGCCCAGTCCCTCTACCTGGACAGCAGCACTAGTCCATTACCTAAATAGCAAAGCCACATAACTTCACAACTGTAATCAAGTGACAAGAAATGCTAAGAGAAAATGTCTTTGCTTTCACAAAAGCAGTCGGTGAACTTGTTTGACTTCAGAGAGTTTTAGTGATTTAAAAATAAAATCACAATATTTTGATACTTGGTAATCGTGATTTCAGAAATGATGGATGCTCTTGTTTTCGAGAAAATTTCAGTTGGTTTTCTCATGCCAGTGACTCAACTGAAAGATTTGCCAACTGCTCCCAGGAGAAAATGGACAATCTACATGAAATAGAGATATAGTATTTCCAAATTTCTAGGATACCTAGAAGGCAGTTATGGTCTTGCTAATACACAGTGAAAAGAACTCGAATTGTATTCAGAACATTTCAGTGTCTAGCCACTCCCCTTTCGCAGGGTTTGGGTTAGTTCCGGTCTGTTTCCTTCCTGTATCCTTCATCATGTTTGTCACAAGAAGTTAAAATTAAACCTTGCTCCAAAGCAAAGTCCTCACGCTAACAACAAGCAATTACTACCTTACATATCATTTCTGATGTGTACAGAGAAAGACCACAGAAGATAGCTGGGCCAGAATGTTAAATAATTGAAAAGCACAATGACTTAATAGAGTAGTAAGCTTAGTTTACAATGCAGCCAATTTAAAGCCATAAAAATACTGTGTAAAAATTTTATCTTGTGGTTGACCATTACATAGCCTATCTATTATTCAAAAGTATCTCCACAGAGCTTTTCTTCATTAATGTGGCATTTGGCCTTTCCCTCAAAAATCTTTCTGTCCCAACAGTCTTCCAACAATTTTCCAACAAACAGACAGATTTTTCTGGATTGTATTGCAATGCCCTTGCAACTACAGTGACCACATCTTCAATGTCTCATTGAAGCCAATTTCGTAAGTCAGTCGACAAAGGCGTACTTTAACCTCCTCTAATACAGTTAGGTTTGTACTTAACAGAACAGCAAACCCAAGACATAAAATAATGAAGAAAAAAAAGAGACTCTTTGGCACATCTGTAATCCAGGAGCCTCAGAATTACCCTCCTCCTCTCACGTGACACATAAATACAGCGTTGTCTCTAGTAGGAAGAGTCGAGGGGTGTTAGAAAGGTTTTAACTTGAGTGTTCAACTCAGGTGCCCCTTATGCCCATAGAGGAGCAAAGAAAAGATATTTAAGATCAGTTTCAAGGGAACCCCATTACCTCTGGCAGGCTCCTGCTAGAATTCTGGCTGCCACCGTATATCTGTGTAAACATGGTTACTAAGAACAGCAACATGCATTGCGATCAAGGACACATTTCTGAGAATCCAAGCACTCGGCCTGGTTAAGGATTCCCTTTTCATGCCACACTGACATTCTTGTGCTGATGCAAATTCACAGCAAAAAGAAAAAAAATAAGATCACTTAATATTGGAATGTTGGTAATAAGTGGTACTCCGTTAGGGATGGGCCCATATGACTCTCTTGCTAACCTTTTAATTTCTGGAAAATTGCAAGGCCTAAAATGTGCAGTGCACACACGGAAGCCCAATGGATTGATCTGACCAAGATTTTGTGGGCACATTACCCATCAAGCATCCCCTCCGACTCAAGTAAACCTGCAGGTTCTGGTCTCTTTCTTAGGCATAGACTTCAACACTATTTGATTTATTAAAGAAAAGGAACCAGGTTTGATATCCATTCATTACCCCATACATGGACAGTTTCGTATGGGAAATGGGGACACACTTCTCAATAGACACACATCTGATCCTCTGTCGTGCAAGTTTAAGGAGTTATGAAAATTGCTTCAGGGGAAAAAAAGAGCAAAAACACGTCTAAACAAATCTATGTTTAGAAGATCGGCCAGGTCTGTTTCATCGCAGAGCTGGCTTCTTTCAGATCTGAAGGAAGAAAATTCCTCCAAGGTCACTCATGTCTGTGGGTCTGCGTGCATGAGTCTGCCCTTTCAGAAGCTCAGGGCGGGAAACTGTTCAAATTTCCCTCTCTGTTGTCACAGTGACAGAGCCTTGTCTCCAGGTTGGCTAACTCATTCTGATGACATAAACTCCACTGGACAGAAGGGTTAAAAAAGAAAGAAAGAAGCTAAGGAAGGTAGAGCCCACTCCCGTGTGCCCTCTTCTGCTGCCCTCCCCAAGCTATTCCTATCTTTCCTTAGCCTGTCTGGTCTTTGGGAAGCAGGAACCTGGAAATAGTTTGTCCTGGAAGCTAGATAAGGCATTTAGATGTTCTGAGACCCACCGCATAACATCAGTAGGACGCTTCCCTTCAAGTAGTAAGCTTTGAAAGGGAGGTGGCATCCCTTGTGTGGCCAGCCCCTCACCCCTGTGCTGAGACCATCTTTTCCTTCTTTCCATCTTTCTTTCCTTCTTTTTTCCTTCCTCTCTTCCTTCTTTCCTGACTTCCTTCTTCCCTTACTCTTTTTTTTTTGGGGGGGGGGTTGTGGGGATGAGGTTTGGGGAGGGTGATGTCCCACACAGGGATACTCCTTTGAAACTCTGCCCTCCGGTTTACTTTAGCAAGTCGCTGGTTTTCTCTGGGCCTTACTGCAGGGCCACAGATTCTGATACAAACACAGCCAACCCAGGTGGCAGGATTCAGAACACAACTTTAGCAAGCACAATGAACAAACACATACACGGTCATTCCACAGCATGGAGGCATTGGACTTTCCAGGTCTTTCCCAACTCTTCCAGAATGACCCATTAAGATTCGCAAGGGAGAGGAGTCTCTGTTGCCAAGGAAGACTAGGAGAGGAAGTAAGGAGGGGGAAGAGGGGAGATTTACCCTGGATGTCTTATAAACTTCCATCACCCAAGTGGGGTGGGATGCAGGAGGGGGGCACACCAAGTGGGCCGGTCTCCTGCAAGCTGAGACCCTTTGAATGGCAGAAGGGCGTGAT
This sequence comes from Typhlomys cinereus, assembly GCA_023101885.1. Classification (NCBI taxonomy): domain Eukaryota; kingdom Metazoa; phylum Chordata; class Mammalia; order Rodentia; family Platacanthomyidae; genus Typhlomys; species Typhlomys cinereus. The sequence continues at coordinate 6,129,741 of JALPQD010000093.1, read as the reverse complement.
AAGCCATTTGAAATACTTAGGCTAGGTGACCTCCGGTAACTTGGAGACTCCTTTGGGAAGGTGAAAGGATTGGGGAGCTGGGAAAGGGGGGGATTGAGAAGGTAGGAGAGACACCCCAAGACCTGAACCCCAGTAGTGCCAGGATCTCCCAGCCTCAGACAGGGACGCCAAAGTGCGGGCACGCCTGCGCCCCCTTCCCACACCCCCATGCCCCAAACCCCTCCAGGTCCCGGGCCCGAACTCTGTCCTCACTCTCAGCCACTTTACCCAGCCCTGAAGTCTCTAACCGGAAGGGGGATGGGAGGAGTGTTGAAAGGACAAATCTAATTGCAATTAGAATTTTTCTGTGTCTCCAGCTCGCAACTGACAGTTTTGCAGTCCGCAAGAGGCGGGCAGTACTTCTGCTTGTGTTATTGAGAGACGGTGTCCTTTGATTTTTCTTTCTCTCTCTTTTTTTTCTTTTCTCCTCCAAAGAGACTCTAAAGCGAGTGGAGGGGGAAGGGGGGGGGTCGCAATACCGATTCCATCCAGGACTGCGAATAAAAGAACGCCCCCAGATGCGAATGTCTGTCTCCAGAGGCTGAGGGTTGGAGCGGTTACCTTGGCCGGGTCAGAACTGCAGCCAGTTAATCCGGTGAGTCCTCGGGGTGGGGATCTTAAAGAAGCCCGGAGCCCCGGAGGCTGTGGCTAGCAAAGTCTACAAGCCCCCATGCAGGCACATCACACGCACCCGCGCGCACACACACACACACACACACACACACACACACACACACACACCCGCGCGCGCACACACACACACACACACACACACACACACACACGCCTCCTCCAGCTGGGCTCCCGCGACCTCGGCGGGCTGGGGGGAGGCGGCCGGCGGGCGGGCGGCCCGGGCCCGGCCCAGGGCTCCGTCCCCGCGGGCACCGGCCCGGCCTGCGCCCCGGGGTCCGCGTCCCGAGCGGGGAGCACTCACCGAGCCGGGCGGCAGGCGGCCGAGGGGCGCCCGCGGCTAGCCGGAGCGCAGAGGCGCCTCCCTGCGCTCTTGGTAGCGTCGGTCCGCACTCCCTGTGACCCAGGACGTCATGATGCTCGGCTGTTTTCTCAATGATAACTTGGCAGAAGAGGAGACTGGCTGCCTGGTTCTCCTCGGGTGCTTGCGTGGTATGTGCACGGTTCAGTTCGCATGCGTTTCACCCTCTTTTTAGGAGATCGACCTCTCTCTCCCTCTCTCTCCCTCTGTCTCTCTCTCTCTATATATATATATATATGTATGTATATATATATATATGTCTAATTTTTTGAGAAAATAAATCCCCGGCACTGTCGTGATTTGATCGTGGAGATGTGTATATGTCGTGTGTTTTTTTTTCCTCCCCCTTCAGCCCTATTGCGGTTCCAGCCGCCGCCGCAGCCGCCGGGAAAGGAAAGCAGCAAGCATGCGTTCATCTTTTGTCTTTCATTTTACCTTCAGGGTGACATTCAGCGCCAGCTGCTCCCTTTTGACCGTCGCCAATCCTCGCCAGGGCAAAATACATTGGGAAAAGACAACCCTGGGGGGGAGGGGGAGGGGAGGAAGGAGCTGAGTCCTGTTGGGCCCCGATGCCAGGGGCTGGATTTCCAGTCCCTGGACTGAGAAGCCCAAACCTACCAGATTCATCTCCCAACTCCGAAAAAAACATCCTCCTTCCTGCCCTCCGGGCCCAGCGGGCACCCAGGCGCCCCGTAGCATCCAACACTCCAGTGTTCCGGGTCCAGGCTTGCCGACTTCATCTCTCAGTGGCACTCCGTGGGGTAGGCCTTGCACAGGTGGAGCTGTGTTTTTTTGTCTCCCTGAGGTGTGTTTTGTTTTCCTTTCAAGCTTTAAAAAAAAATGAGGAAGGGGTAAGGGGTAGGGGTGAAAGAAATGGGAGTCTGTGTGTCTTTATTTGAGGGTTCTAGACAGTGACGAGATGGTGGGGGAGGCAGGGAACCTTGACATTCACACCACTAGAGGAGCTGCCAAGGGCGCAAGGGAGAGTTGACTTTCATTTGACTGGTTCCACGAGGCAGGAAAACTTTTCATGTGGAATCCAAAGCCGGTGCAGCAGACTCTTCACCGAAACTGACATTTTTGTAATGGTGCACCTGACAGTAGCCGGGGAAGGTCTGAATGACCATCACCCCTAATGTTTATTTCTGCCAACTCGGACCAGAGAGGACACAGGTACTTGTGACATCTGCTGGTGTTTGTGCACCGCCTGACAAGCCCTGGGTAGCTTTCTGAGAAGCAAGACCACATCTGCCAACTGCTCTGCCCTTCCTGGGCACGGACAGCCCCTCTGGAGCCATAGAATGACCTAAGGAACGTTTGCTCCCGAGTTTGTCCTTGACTTGGGTCACTGGCATGCCCTGGCAAAGTCTCCGCCCTCCTTGGAGTCTAGATGGCCCAGGATCACAGCAGGCAAGAGGTTGGGAAAAAAAAAAAAATCAAGCACAGAGATGTGTCAGATGTGAAGAGCAGAGGGGAGCAGAAGGAAAAGGTTTTGTTTTTATGTTAAACTCTTCTGAGATGATCTGTAAGTGACTGTCTATTCAACCAGTTTATCCGGCCAGGAGGTTGGCTAAGTTTCATGAAAAATAGGCAAAGCACTTGTTGGATCTCTTCCCTTCAGCATTAATCCAAGAATCGCTAGCGGATCCCATGGGGAAGACACTGTAATTATGCAAAAGCCAGACAATCCGAACTGGAGGAGAGCCTGGCTAAAGTGGACTAAGAGGGTCAGAGGACTATTGACACATGGCCCAATCCCAAGACTGGAGCGGAGCCTTTCCACCCGGGAGGATGGGACTGGCTCCGCTTCGGTCTCATGGACCTCCAGGACCATGGGCGGGTCCATCCCGCTGGCGGCTGGGAGGCGACCCGGGCCATCGACACCAGGACTCATGGGGGATGTCAAGAGGGCCTGTCTATCCCTAGATGTTTGGGGGTGACTTTCTAGTCACTCATCTGGATGCGCTTGTTAATACGCTCTCTGACCTCTGACTTCTGTCCCTTCAGGTGGCAAAGGGAGAGAACCAGGACATTTGACCAGCTGTCATCCCTGGGACGCCATTTTATTTATTTATTGTCTTTGATTCAGGCCAATGCGCCCATGTTGTTTGTCACCAACTCACATGCCAGTACAGAGGGCAAGACAGTCTCCTGCCCCTGCCTTGCCCAGAGGAGAGCAAGGGCACTTAAAGAGCCCAGAGCACAATAGACAAACTTTGGTGTTTGCTTGCTTTTCATTTTTTGCGACGAAGTCCTGGTATGCAGCCCTGGCTGGCCTCACGCTCACAGCCTGCACAAGCTAGCCCACGGGCATGGCCCGCAATGCCAGCCCGAATAGATGCTCTTTAGACAGCCACATACAGATGCTCTCACTCTGACTGTGCCAAGGAGTGCTCCATGGCTGACTCAAATCCAGGCTCCTCAGGCCATTTACCAGTCTGTATCCACTGACTTTCCCTGCAATGTAATCGTTGATATCACTGGAGCACATTTAGTACAGCTTCGGCCCCTTAGAGCCTATTTCTTATTCCAGTTCTACCCATTGGCGAAGGCCAAGTTCAAACGCTACTTTGCCCTCTGCTCTCTAATTGTTTGCGGTTCTTTCTTAATCTCTTCTCCACCTTCTGATTCTTTTCTAATAGATTTATGGCTTCCATGATTTCATAGATTATGATTTCCCCCCTCTGTGTCTTTTCTGGTTTGTGCCACACAGTGCCAGCCGCGTACAACCCTGGCTCTCTTCGATACCTCTGACACATTAGCTATGACAAAGTTACCCCTTGGGGACTTGGGATGCCACTTTTCAGTATGATGGACTGTCGAGGCTTCATGTTGCAAGGACAATTTCCTTCTACCTGAAGAATTGTAAAGCGATTTCTGAATACTTCAGATATGCCTTAGAAGACAGTCCAGCCAGCCTGCTGTGGTAGAGTTTACTCACAATCCAGGGCAAGGGAAGCGAGACAAAGGAATCTCAACTTGGAGACCCAGGCAGCAATGTCCAGCCTCAAAAAAAGAAAGAGGACTGGGGAGGGAGAGAGGGAGGGAGGGACGGAGGGATGGAGGAAGAAGGGAGGGAGGGAGGGACAAAGGGATGGAGGGAGGGAGGGAGGAAGGAAGGAAGGAAGGAGGGAAGGAAGGAAGGAGGGAAGGAAGAAGGAATGGAGAAAGAGAAGGTGGGAGGGAGGGTGGAAGGAAAGAAGGTAGGAAGGAGGGAAGGAAGGAAGAAGGAAGAAAGAGAAGGAGGAAGGGAGGGAGGAAGAAAGGAAGGAAGAGAAAGAGGGAGGGAAGGAGGGAGAAGGGTAAGGGAAGAGTAGAAGAAATGGAGGAAATAGCAATTAAGTAGATTGGTGGTGAACTTTGCTGGAGAGGAGAACTTTGATGACCTGGCACCAGCACCGGGGCAGGAGAAGATGCGCAGATGGTGAAGACAGCAGGAGCTTCCTTGCTCCTTTAGCTGTCCCAACACCTGTTTCCCAAACTTGCCATTTTCCCACTTCATCCTTTTTGACTCAGTAAGGTGTGGTGGGCAGAAGACTGGTGAGCAGGTCTGGATCTGACGGGGTGGGCTCCCGGGGGCTCAGGCAAAGGGTGCTCTGGGCCTTTAGAGCTAAAGCAACTGCCAAGGTCAACCCTCCTCTCCAAGAGTTAAACAGCTGGCTACAAAAGGGCAAGAGACAGAAGGGGAAGGCAGTGTGAACGCGCATCCTGCCCTGGGGGCTTTGGAGACATGAAGAGATGCTTGAGCCACAGACCACGTTAACCACTTTCTGTCTCCGATGCCTGAAAACGATTCAGGGCAGCTGAAGAAATAACCCTGTGCACAGAAGTATATTCCAGCTTAAATCTTCCCAAAGTGTCCTGTTTGTGTGAGACAAAATCATTAGTAGCCATGTAGTTGCCTAAACACAGCCAAAATGATGTGGGCCACTATTCCTTCATCTTCCTTCTAAAACTACAGAGTTGCCAGCCAGACCTCAATTGAGCTGAGAGAATCCAGTTTCTGTTACCAGGTGCTTATAGCGCAAAGACAGCTTGAATTCATAACCCATTTTGGAGAGCAGGGAGAATAATGAAGAGACTTGGGCCAGAAGGGGACCTAATGCAGATTTCCTGATTCTAAGTAACTTTCAGTCAGTCTCTCTATTCCTTTTGCTATTCATCCTTATTACCTAAACACTTAATAATCACTGATTTTTGTTCTGGTTTTCTTGGACTGGAAGAATTAGCAGTTTGTTTTGGTTTGGATTCGGTTTAGTTTGGTTGCTTTTGTTTCTTTGAGACAGAGTCCCGGAGGCTGGCTTTGAACACCCTGAGGAGCGAAGGATGACTTTGACCTTTAAGCCTTCTTGTCTCTATGCCCCAAGTTCTAGGATAACATCAGCATGTCTGGTTTACTCACTGACTTCTTAACGGGTCTTTGTTGAGATAAAATGAAGTAATGTGCATGGAAAGGATTCTGGGTACAACACAAAGTAGTCGTGCAAGGTCTGTAACATGTATCTGAGTTGTGTTTCTAAAAAGCTCTCAACCCTTAGTAGAACATATAGAGCCAAGAACACGGTCCTCTGATACCTACCATCCCTCGCTAGTTCAGGGAGGTCAGGTCCTCACACTGGTGAAGGTCAGATTCTGGATAGTCATGGAGCTGGTTGTCCCATGGCTCACAAAACATAGAACAGATTCTGGGAAAGTAGCTTGCTAATCATGTGGCTACCAGGGCCATGTTCTTTAAATAGAGAGATATGTCACGACTCTTACAGAAATGCATGCCAGCAGTCTCATGGACGTCAGGCAGCCTCAACTGTAAGGACCCACGGATGAGGCGTAAAAAGTCCTGGAGTTAAGTGGAGAGACATAGGGAGGGAGGGAAGAAGATAGGGAGGGGTGGAGGGAGGGAAGAAGGGAAGGAAATGAAGGGAAGAAAAGAAGGAGGAAGGAAGAAGAAGGAAGAAGGAAGGAAGGAGGAAGCAAGCAGAGAGGAGAAATGAAGAGGAAGCAATCAGGGATGGAGTGAAGGATTGAGGGAGGGAGGAAAAAGGGAAGGAAGGTGAGAGGATAAGGACAGAGCAAAGAAGGGAGAAAGACGAGAGCGATGATAGCGATCGCAGGACGAGTCAACGTAGGAATAGAAATAAGAGGGAGTAGTGCAAGAAAGGGACGAGGAAGGAAAACGAAACAAGTAGACCGAGAGGCTGTAGTTCTCATAGGAAGATCTACAACAATGTCCCACTCCAGATGTGCTCCTAATTGCAAAATAAATTAGAAAGGTTAAGAACCACTGGTATAAAATAAAATGGGATCTAAAGCGAATGTGCACATTGACTAAGCTTACCACCCTGCCATCTCAGTGAATAAAACCAGCCAGGACTCAAAATGATAGCCTTGAGACCCAAGCAAAGCCCTAGTCACCAAATAAATTTCTTTCCAAGGTATTTTATTTAGCTGGCCTAGGGGAAAAGTAGCAGTCTGATTCAGGGAAGGGAGTCTGGAAGGAAAAGAGGTCTGATTGAGCAAGTGCGCCACGCAAGGCGGAAGAGGAGCAGGGTGGAGAAAGGGCCCTTGTGGCAGGTAAGCTGTGCCCTGCAGCTGTTGAGGGAACAAAGAAGAACAGGAACGGAACTGGATCCTGGGATGGGGAGGAGGGCAGGGGGAGGGACGGAGGGTTCCCTGGCAGGGAACCAGATTTCAGTGTTGGCTTGGACAACTGAATTAATGGTCGGATATTAAAGATGTACAAATAAAGGTTAAGAAAATAATGAATTTGGTTTGAGATATGTTGGGTTTAATGTCCTTTGGCACAATCCGAATCCATTGGCCTTGGGAAAGATTTAGAAAAGATTTATGACTTTGGAAATCTGTCTGAGACCGACCAGTACATTAGCGACAGTTTTCACCTGGTAGGAAAGTGTGAGTGGAGAGGATTGGGGAACAATCTGAAATAAAACTGTACCTAATTGGTATGTGAAATCTAATTTGTGAAATGGGAAATTACATAATACAGAGGAGAACTAATAACGCTGGTAATTTTTAAATATTTGCAGACTCCTGTTATCTTTACCACACATTTCAGAAAAATAGAATCTGTCTACACATCTCCAGATTTTGGGTTGCCCCCTGGGTCTTCCAGAGTGCCTCCATTCCAAGGGTCAGTTCTCCGTGGGAGGGACAGGAGGAAGGCAGGCCTTTCGCTGGCCACCAGGTTCAACTGGAAAAAATAAGCGGGACGTCACCCGATGCCACCGGCCCCCGACTATGTTCTCATCCGTGTGGCCATGCCAGTTGCTGAACCAGCACGGAAACTCGGGGTCATGGAAAAAACACTAAGCTTAGAGCCAGAACTCTGGAGAGGAAAGCTAGTCCTTCCTCTTTGCTCTCACTGTCCCGAGTCATCCGGATCGTTAGAGGCTGGATTGCACGGCTAGTGGCTGCCTTCCCTCCTCAGGTGGTGGCCCCCTGGGCCCCTGGTATTTGGGGGATCGCCCAGGAGGAGACGTGAGTGGCACCAACCACACGGCCTAAGTCATCAGTTCCACAGCCAGTCAAAGGTGACGCTTCCAACTGCTTCCTACAGAATCCAGTGTGGTGGAATCTTCCTCCTCTCCTGCTCTGGCAGCAGTTGGCCTAACAGATGTTTTAGTTAATCTTCGGACTTGTAGCTGTGTCTAGAAGCTAGAAGATGGTAGCTACTCCTTAAGTGTTAAAGGACGGGTTGGCTTAGGGGTTAAGCCTGTGCCTTACCAGCAGAGGTCTGGAATTCACATCCTGACATTACCACCTAAAGATGCCAGGCCTCGCATGGAGTCAGCCTATATACTTTAACCCTGGAAGACAGAGCCTGGGAAAACTCCAGAGCAAAGCAAAGAGGAGGTAGAAGCAATCCAGGGTGATTCCCGAAGTTACCCATGAACCTCCACGAGGATACACAGTACTTTCTGATACCCTCTGCTGCCCCCTCTCCATGGCCCAAGATAGGCATAAACACAGAAGCTGGGTTCAGAAGGGCCCCTCATTCATAAAATTTCAACGTTTACAATGTTCTCTTCTACCTTCTATGTGCAGTTCTTATAAGGGAATAAAGACTTCTATTACCCCACCTGGCTTAAGGTAAAACACAAATAGTTTTTGCGACGACCACTCTTTCCGCTGCTGGCTGACAATGATCATGCACAAGCAACTTAAGGCAGAAAGGAAGATTTATTTGGCTCATGATTCCAGAGAAATGATGTAGTCCATTAGAGCAGGAACCTCGCCATAGAAAACATGGCGGGAGGCGGAAGCAGGAAGGCAGGTTCAGGTCATGGCCGCCATCACAGAGGCAAAGGGGGCAAAGGCCAAACAAACCGCAAGAAGGAGCGAGGTCCACCCACTAGAGCTTGTCTTCCTCTACCAAGACTCCACCTCCTGACGGTGCCACACCTCCCCAAACATTAACATCAGCTGAGGAAAACTGTGACAGCTCCCCTGCGTGTGGTACTGACATGTAAATGTTACATTTCAGGTATTGCCAGAAAGCTAAGGAAAGGAAGAGGATAAAGACAGGAAAGGCTACTGTAAACCTAACATGGTCTCAAAGACTGTCATGTTGGGGCGAAAAGAACCCAGAAAACACACCAAGTGTCCTTTGATCAAATCCCTGAAGAATTTCCTTAAACTCTCCATGATATCATAGTCTGCCTTCTACATGCAAATACTTATAGCGAGTACCGCAGCTTGACGGAGGGGCGCTGGAAGAGTCAACATGTGTCCCAACATAGGCAGCTCTCCTCCTCATTTTCCTACTCTGCGTGTATTTATCTCTCTAGAAGGCAAGACAGTCAAGTTCATCCATTGATTTCCCTCTGTGTGGGCCTTTCTGTCTGCCGATGTTAAAGTGTCAAAGTGTGTGTCTTAACGTCCTCCAGACTCACAGGTTGAAGGTTGCTGTGTGTCCGGAGGTGGTAGAAGAAAGTCAGAACACTGGAAAAAATAAAGTCAGAGGAAGGGAGGACAGACTGGGGTCCTGGCCCCTCCCTCCCTCCCTCGTTTACCAGCTGTCCCCAGATTAGCAGCTGTGCTCCGACACACAGGCCGCCTGGGCAATGCTGCCTAGTCTCAGCCCCCCAAAACAGACTACCTTCCCACGGACTAAAACCTTCCATACTCTTCTCTTTGTTTCAGATATTTTTGCCACACTATTGGAAAACAAACAATGCAACCAGACCACCAGGTTGTCCGTCAACCTCAGCCACACATCTGGTTACCTGGGAAATTTTTTTAAAATCCTGATGTTCAAGTCACACCCAGGAGCAACAGGTCACAACAGGCAAAAAGAAGAATCCGGTATCACACGTGCTAAGGACTCTGAGCGACTCGGCATTCAGCCGAGTTCCAGATAAGCTGACTCGGGTAGAGAAATGGGCCTGTGGCTGGTTAAATGACCGAACCGGACGCTGATATGTTCCCAGAGATAGGCTGTGACCCAGAACAGGGCCACTTCACATTTCATAGACCCCAAATTCTCCTTCACTGTATTTCTGGAAGTGAACCCTGAACAGGATAATACCAGTGAATGGACTCATCCCAACACCAAGAAAAAAAAAAAAAAGCAAATTTAAAATGCATGTAAAACGCCTCTATTTCTAGCTCATTACAATTCATAAAGAACTTTAAGGTCTTATTTCATTTACCCTTCACCACAAGCCTGCGTGGTTGGTGTTATGATTTCGTCTACTTTACATTAGATAAAATCAAATGTAAAGACAGTTCCACTAGCCCAGAGACAAACTGAGGCTCCTTTCCTGAACCATTTTGCTTCCAAAGCTCTACTGATCACTACAAGGTCACATCCCTGGAGAGTGACTGTTATGTAGAAGTACGTAGAAGTCCAGGCCATGCCATGAAAGGGATTCTGGACAGGCAGTATTAGACCAGCCGGCCTCGAAGCAGCGGGACATGATATGGACAAAGCCCTGCCTTCCTCTCCAGATGAGGATGCTGTATTGGCGTTGACCTCCCTTCAGAGCACACTGCATGCTCCACAGACATGCACAGCCTCCTCATTCCCATGCCCTTGCAGCCCGCTGACGCAGCGTTAATATTCCGTTTGTTTGTAAGATAAACACACGGGGCCAAGTAGCTCCTACTCATTTCCATCTGAGCTAGAGGCCACCCAATCCCCACTTTTCTGTATGTCTTTGTCTTCATTCTCCAATCATCCCAACAAAGCAACACTACGTAGGCTGCGGCGCACATCCACGTTTGAAGGTAGGTTCAAAGCAAGGGTACAGTTGCTCTAACAGGCAAAGGCTGACCTATGACCCTAGTCACACAAGATGGGAAACCTAAAATACCATTGAGAGTTTTTTTTTTTTTTTTTTTTAACACAATTGTTTGGTTCTTCAACATGAACTTTGTAGATGGCTACATTAGATTACAAAGTCCAAAGGTTGCAAGGGCATGTTGGGAAGGAAAGGAGGGAAGACAAGAGAGAAGGAAGGGAAATACTGCTCATTGTTTTTGAATTAAGCAGATGGAGCATTACTTAATATGCTAACAAGCCTCGTCAAGGTCTAAAATCTGTCACTTTCAAGTTGACTGCCCAGTAGAACGCTCAAGCGCAGTACTTTTCCAGAATGGTACTGCCAAGCAACGCCATTGGCTATGTCTTTCCAGGGCTCACCCAGTGCCAGCCTCTTAGGAGACCTTGCTTATTCGGAACCTTATTTAAAGCTGAAACTCTTCCTGTGCCCAGCCTGGTCTCCCAACCATAAGCCTGAACAGAACACCTTGCAGTGCTCAGAACACTGACGATCTCTCTGCCTGTCTCCTTCTCTGCTGCAAGTTCCAAAGGTTCTCCTATTTCTCCCTTCAGTCTGTTATCTCCAGCAGTGAGACATAAGCAAGTGGAACCAAAAGGTGTCCAGTAAATACATGGTAAAGAAAGAAAACCTTGCCAAAGAGACGTGGGCCATAAGTTTAAAGGAGGATTGTCTCTAACACGAGAACATGAGTTTTCCTATAAAAAGATCTTTTCCAACTCCAGGTATCTTCATGAAATCCATAGGATCCCCAACATATTACTGAAAAAAGCAAAAAATGCCCGAACCAATCACAATCACAAGGTGGGCAGGCTGACCTCAAGATGCCTAAGAATAGAAGATCAGGGGCTGAAAATTACAAGTCTATGATAAAGAGCAAAGTGATGCAGTTTTTTCTGTGGGTGTGAGCCCCAGTGAAAAGGTGGATAACCACTAAAGTAGACAAACTAGAGGGTGGACACATTGATGGGCAAACCTAGAGGGTGGACACATTGGTGGGGAAATCTTAATGATCCTACCCAGGGATCTATTTCCTACCTAGTGGGTGGACATATCGGTGAGAAAACCTTAATGATCCTACCCAGGGATCTATTTCCTATCCTCAGACCCCAGAGAAGTCTAAGAAAAAAAAAATCAGTTGATGCCTGATATAAAATGTTAATTATTGACAGACTTCCAAATTCCCCTATGTCACATTAAGAAAATGGTCTACAGAATTCCCGTGGAAGTCAGCCTGAGCCGCAGCAGCCAAGCGAGCTCTGTGATGAAGTAAGAACCCCTCAGTCAGCCTGGTGCTCCCCACCTCTCAAAAGGTCACAGAGCTGTGAACTACTCACGTAGAAGCAAGGATGATGAGGGTCCACGGAGCTCAGAAAATGACCCAATTGACCGATTCCACCCCAAACACAGAAAGCAACAAAGAAAGGGGAATACATAATGATAATACCAGATGAATGCTCTACTCCTCGCATGCCTTTTTATCCAGAAGAACCACATTTATGAAGCATGCTCTTTCAGTAATGAAAGTGGTATTTATTAAATACACCAGAAGCTACAAATTCAAACCAGCGTTTCCCTTCAAAATAGTCACCTGGGGAAGCAATGTAATTACCTCAGCGATACTGAGATTGCCCTAAACATTTTGGGAATTCCTCTTTCAAAATCACCTTCATTGCTGCTTTAGGACTCATGCAAAAAACCAATATCATTTCTTTCTGGCTGTACTTTATATAACTAAATGATCATGGTCCAATCTACCACAAATATGACCAGCCACTGTTGTGGGTCAGAAACTGTCAAAGACACTATCACCTAGCTGACCTCAACATACCCAAGTATAGAAGGATCAGGGCTTAGAACTAGAAGTCTGTCTTGAAACAACTCTGAGACATTGAGGAGTGAGAGTATCTTGCTGCAAGGTTGGAATTTAGGGGGGGGGGGTCTGAGCCCTACTGTGCATTGGAAGTCTTACTCTCCGTCCCTAACCGCCAATCATCCATCCACTCACACAGGAGTTACAGATCCCCTGTCACTGGCTCAGAGGACCCTGCTAGTACTGAGACTATGAATAGGCAGAGCAAGCTAATCTAACACACAACCTCTCTTACCGTGCTAACTCACCCAGTCTCCTGGAGACTGTCCAAAGAGAACAAGGAATGTAAGTTCTGGAATAAAATCACCTGGGGTGAAGACCTGGGTGATCATGTGATCAGGGGTAACGTACTCCTGAGCTCCATGCCTCAGTTTCCCCATCTATGAATGTGTCTAACAACCTATAGTCTCCAGGTCCTGACAGGAGTATGATGTCCAATGTTAAACACAGTGCTCCTTTATTTCAAGACATCGTAGTGATTGTTCTTGAGACGAAATCTCCTCATGTGGCCAACTGACCTCCAAGGCTTCCTTCTCCTGCCTCACCTTGGACTGCTGGGATTGCAGGTGCTTGACCCCCAGCAGCTGCTTTTACCACCTCACCAATTACACACAAATGATCTTTACCTCATCAATGCACCAGAAATCCCAATCTTTTCCCTTAACATTCATGCCAAGAGGCCCATCAACATGTCAAACTGACCGGACACAGATTAAATTCCTCCGGGTCTAGACTCAAGTGGTGGCAGCTTCTCAGTTCTTAGTTAAAGGAGTCAACAACTGCAATGTGGGATCCAGCTTGGATTTATTGCAGCCTCCCTACAGCCTTATTTGCCTCCTAGACCAACACACACATGCACACATACTCGGTGCACACACATATACATATATGCACAAACATACATGCACACCTATACACATGTGCACACACATGCTATAACAGTTACTCTTAACTGTTGCTGTGAGAGAGCATTCAAAGTCAAGCAACTTAAGGGAGACAGAGAGATTTATTCAGCGTGTGGTTCCAGAGGAGAAACATAGTTTCTCATGGCGGAGGTGGCATGGCTGGCTGACGGAAGCTGGAGGAGGCTACACCACTCCCATTCCTAAGGCTAAGAACTGCCAGACTGCTTGCTGCAAAGGCAGACTTCTCCTGGAGGTAGGGTGGGACTCATCCACCTCAAGGCCCACCCCTTGTGACTGCCTTCCTCGGCAAAGCTCCACCTCTCAAGGTGCCATGACCTTGCCAAACACATGAGACTGTGGGGACACATTTCAAACCATGACACATGCAAACATGCATATACACATGTGTAACACACTTGTGCATGCACATATATATATGCACAAGCACACACATACTCATGCCCAGTAATGCACACACAAATGCCCACACATACATAACTATGCACACACATAAACACACATGCATACACACACTCACTTTATTTAGTTACAAAGTTATGTTGATACTACCTGAACAACTTCTCTTTTCATTCTTATTTGCAACATAGAAATAAACAACATTAAGACATTTCAATGTGCTGGATGAAAATACTATCCAAGCAGTATAAAATAAATTAATAAATTCCAAGAACCCTCAACATGAGCTGCCATTAGGTTCTGTTGTGATTTACATTTTCAAGGTGTAAGTATTGGGGCACAAAACAGTTTGGGATCTTGCCAGGACTCGATCAGCAAGTCAACCTGGGAACTGGGGGTCAGTTCTGGCAATGTACCCCAGGACCCTGCTCTCCCCCACCACACCCTAGCTGCTAATAATTTTTCAGATAATAAGAATTAACATTGGACACACCTGTCATCCCAAAAAGCTGAGGTGGGAGGATTGCAAGTTCAAGGCCAGCAAAAACAGTAAAATACACAGCAAAACCCGTCTCAAGAGCAACAACAGAGAGGTTTTGTTACCGTCATTGTTATTGCTGTTACTAAGTGTCTGAATTGCCCATAGAGCATCTTCTCGCAGCAACCTCATGATGTCTAGGCTGGGGGAAAAAATCTCCTCTGGAGATGAGAAAACTCAGAGCATGATTGGCCGCCTGCCCAGTGCACGTCACTACTGCGGTCTCCCCAAGTCTTCTGCGCATCTCCCCATCTTGTACTGACCAGACGCCCAACTCTCCACTGATGAGACTCCTAGCTTCTTTAATCAAATTCAACACTTTGTTCTAGGTGCGATTCTAGTCACATTTCCAAAGACACGGTTATAACATGCAACATTCTTAGTGTGAGTCAGGCATGGGCGGGGTGGGGGCGGGGCATGGGTGGAGGTGGGGGCGGGGCATGGGTGGAGGTGTGGGTCAGGCAAGGGAGGAAGGGCCTCATTGTCCTGAACTTTACAGGAAGACCAACACCATTCTATTGTACAGTTAGAGACTCTGGAGTTTTGAGAAAGTCAGTACCCTGACTAGGGTCATTTGTTTCGAAGAGACAGAAGTGGCATTTGAAACTAGCTGCTCATCTCCGGTAGAATGTTCCAAGTCCTCGACCTGGCACCTGAATTACAGAGGGCATGTGCCCTCTGTAAATTCTGCGGCTGGTCTGTCTACCTGTACCGCTACCAGTTGGTCTCACCTGCGTTACTTGACTGGCTGACGTAGGCACCACCGATCACTTGCCGAACTTCCTCTGCTGGTGGCCATGGGAGTCCTGGCCTGTCTCCATAGTAACAGATTCCTCCCGCCCCGTGCCTTCTTAGCTTTCCCGCTTCGACCTGCATGGGGACAATCAGCCCCATGCTGCCTTGAGCCAGAGACCACTGCCAGCCTGCTGCCTCCTCTTCTAGCCTGTGGTTTCCAAGCGTGTGAAGATGTTGGCCGTGTGACCTTGGAGCTCTGAGAGGGGCATGTTAGTGGTCCAAGACAGGACCTGCTCCCCTTTGCTCCATCTCACATTTTACATAAACAAAGGAAACCTAGGACGTGTGTGCACTTTGGTGTAAGAACTCCATGAGTCATCCAACCCAGGTGGGAGACTTCACTGGACTCTGTGGAAGTCGCGGCACTCCCCCATGTCACAAGCCTAAATAATGGTTTTCTTTTGCCATGAATGGAAAAATACACTAGTTCTCCAAAAGACAAAACCGAACATTGAAATCCTGACAAGAGTCTGTATTTTATTTTCAAACACAACCGTCCCCAATTGTCAAATAAGGAAGCCTTCGTTTTTGAAAGCAGTGGTGGTGTGTGTCCTCTGTAGAACAGAGATCAAAGGAGAGTCACGCTGGCCGTCACCTTGGGTCAGAAAGACCCCACGGACACGTACAAACGTGTGTGCAGGCTTCATACTTTTCATATAAAAAGAAGGGGGGTGTGCTTTATACACTTTTCCTAGAGGCATGAAGCCACTATAGTTATACAGAACGCCAACGGTTTTACTTTAGGACCTGGATATAAAGAAAGAAGTTAAACCCAAGTATTTACTGTACTTCTTGTTTTTTATTTGTTTGGTTGGTTTGGCTGCAGTGAGGAGGGCGTTTTATTTATTTTACTTAACAACGAAAGCACCAGCAACGAAAAGGGCCTGGCATAGCCTAGGCTGGCCTCAAACTCATTACTACGGCAGTTGATTCAAAAGAACTTTGCTGGACCAGAAAGGGATTTGGAAGCAAAGCTCCCCTTGACAGATTATCCCATCATGCCTCTCTCTGTTCAAGTGGCTGGACCAGCCTGAAGCTTTTCTGACAGGGAGGCAGTTTCACTGTTGCCCCCACAGGTGCCTTCACTGCGACCAGTCCCACCTTCACCCCACTTTCCCACGAGACACAACAGGGACCACCCTTGTGGATGCTCTTCCTGACAGACAGTGGCCCTGCCTAATTCTACACTTTGCCTGTGCCTATCATGGCTTTGAACTGGCCTTCCACCTCTTCTCTCTGTCACGCTCTCCTTGGAACAGAAAACAGCAGTGTGGAGCAAGAAAGGCAGTTTAACCAGATCTGGACTTAATGATTAGACTTTGTTTTGCGAGCTAAGCAGAGTGATGGCAAAGTTTGACTCATCTCAGAATCTTTTGGCTGATGGGAACAGTCTGGCGTAGTCTTGAAACTTGGAAGAGAAACACGAGCGAAATCCGTCGCTCTGTTATGTTACATCAGAAAATTCGAAATAAGCAAACAACGGTTATCGATTCCCTTTCTGAGAACGTTTGGTAAGATGCACCTTCCGAACGCTGCTGGATTCTGCCTGGCCCCCACATTTCCTGTCTTGGATAAATAGCTAGGTTTGCATTAATTTTTATCATTAGTGACATTACCCAGCATCCAAACTTCGGCCATAATTTATTCATGGATGAATCAAATGTCGATGCTTTCTTGAGAGAAGTCCTGTGTGATTTCTAGTTATGGCCTTTCCCCTTGGAATGGGAAACTTATACATACATATTACAATGTTTTTCCTCCAGGACTTAGTTTGGAAAGTTGGTTTCATTAGGCTAGAGACATAACAAAGGTCTCTGCTCCTTAAGAGTTGTATTTAAATGTATATCTGAACATTTCCCTGGATGTAGTTAGCCCTGAACATTCACAAGAAAGTTGCCTATTAGATATATGGTTTATCTCTTTGCCCAAAAGTTAATGCTTAAATGTATGGAAAAAAACTCTCCTAAAATTCAGTTTCAGCTACTTATGCACAAGGATCACAAGACTGGCCTCCATGCAATTATTTAAGATGTTAGAAAGAGTATTTTCCATCTTTCTTAGGCCTGCAAGTAGTTAGATTTTATGACTGCTGAGTCAGAGCCAAAAAATATAATTTTATGCCATAATATACAACCTTTTCCTTTGGCTGTGAAAATTTATATGTACATATTTATGTGCATATATAGATAAAAATCTTCATAAACAGAGTGGTCCGTTTGAGATGAACTGTATTTAAAGCATGTCGTTTCCGACCCTGATGATATTACTGCTGTACTTAAAGAAAAAATCAGTTCTCTCCATAACTTACCAAATCACAAACAAAGGCCCTAAACAGGTTTTCATGCCTTTGCAGGTTTTTTTTCCTTTCGACTTTTTCCTGGCATTTCTTCTGATTTGTGCATGTGTGCATATGCATGTGTGTGTGTGCTTGTCTGTGCATATGTGTACACATACATGTGTGCGTGCCTGTTTGCATGTGTATGCACAGGCATGTGATCGCATAGACATGCGTATGTGTATACCTTTGTGCACGTGTGCTTGTCTGTGTGTGTACATGTGCATGTGTTTGCATATGCATGTGTGTGTACCTGTTTGCATATGCGTGTCTGTGCATGTAATTGCACCTGTGTGCATGTGTGTGCACATTCGCGTGCTCACATATGCATGTATGCATACCTGTGTGCATGTGCGTTCATGTGCATGTGATGTCATGGGCATGCACGTGTGTGCACCTATGTGCATGTGTGTGTGCATCCATGCGATGGCATAGGCATGCATGTGTGCGTGCATGCATGCAATGTCATGGGCATGCATGTGTGTGCACCCTGTGCAGATGCCTGTGGAGGCTAGAGGGCAGTCTCAGGTGTCATTCCATCATCCATCTTGTTCTTTGCTGCTGTTTTTTGCTTCCGTTTATGAGACAGGGTCTCTTGCTGGGAGCTGAGACTCCCTGACTAGCCTGGGCTGCCTGGCCAGCAGGCCTCAGGGTCCCCTCTGCCCAGCACTGTGATTACAGGTGCACCTCACCACACCCAGCTTTTCACATGGGTGTCAGGGACTGAACTCTAGTCCTTGTGTCTAATTCTTCACCTTATGGATTCATTGCCTGTGAAGTTGGGTGAGGTCCACATCAGCCTCCTCTTCATCAGCTGGACTCAGAAAGCACAGGTGATTCATGGTGGACATTGCTAAGAGCGGATGCATTTCATACATGACCGAACGGGACTCAGAAGTTGTCTCTGCAGAGCATTCTGAAAGCTGCCTTCTAGGTAATCACAGTGGGCCAAAACTACCACATCCTTCCCGTGTTAGGGAAGTCCTTCTAAACACCTGCTCAATGCTTTCTTTTTACTCATCTTCAATTTTCATACATATTAATCACTGTGACTGCTCATTCTTCCCCCTTCCACCTTCACTTGGTCCCTCTCCTTCCCCAGCTATTCCCTTCTGCTTCCACGACTTACACACATACACTTTACATACAGACACACAGTTGGTTTTATCTACATAGTACACATTGAGAGAAAACACGTGACCATTGTCTTTCTGAGCTTGCCGGTCCCATACTTAAAAGGTTCCATCAAAAAACTCCTAGGCTGTCAGCAAAGCATCAGGATAAAAAACTGGAAATGCAAGAATCAGGAGCCAAGTGTAGTAGTTCGTGATCTTGGAACTGGGGTCTTCAAGCTTGTGAGACAAGCCCTCTGCTGAAGGAACAATCTGCCCAGACCCCGAAAGGTTGGAATTGGATGACTGGTGTTGCACAGTCACTGGGTTTGCTAGAGATTTTAAGTAAGGTGAACGGTCCAGCCAGAGTTCACGCAGGGGTTTCTGGGATAGGCCTGATCCAGCATTGATGATCCAGCCACGTGGCCTCGTGACGCTGCAATGGTGGTGTCACCTCCAAGTTCACAGTTGAGAACTCCACCATTAAGTAAATCAATTAAGAATTTAAACAATCTCACAATATTTTGGATTATATTTTAGGTTTAGGGTCAGGCTACATTCATAGCTATCCTGTGCGGCGTGGTCCACGGGCCATAGGTCGGACATGCTGGGTGGGAAGGAAGCCACAGAGCAATGTGAAGGCCCCAAGGAGGAAAATCACATTGAGAACATTTGCAAGAGCTCAAGAAGCCCCACGCCTCCCTGAGAGATGGACGAGGACTAACCCCAAGAGAGAAGAAAAGGAGGATACTTTCCTCAGTGATGTGCCCACCGATCTGTACTTGCTAGAATATGAGTGATGCCACATACATGACATCAAAGGCAGTCTAGATGAAGCACAGTGGGCCATCCAAGGGAAAACACTTGAAAATAGGAGGGAGTCTGGCAGGGGGATGAAGGGATAAAGGGGAAAGGAGGCGAGATGGAATTGGGGATTAAGGAACTAAAATATCATATATTCACTGTAATCATGTATGCAACACAAATAAATAAATAAAAAATAAAAAGCCACTCAAAGATTAACAACAAAAAAGAACATTTGCAGGATTTCACAATCTCTTTTCAGTTGATACTCAATTTTTGATGGCTTAGCCCCATGTCTGTGGGCTAAGGCTGGCACGGTGGGAAGTGATCTGAGCACTGGGAGACAAAGAAAATTAAGAGTACAAGGTTGGTCTAGGCTTCATAGCAAGACACTGAATCCAAAGCAAGAACAAGAAGATTCTCTGGATTGAAATTCCTCACCACGTGGTCGAGAACCGAAGATTCCCAGAAGACACCAGTAGACCCAGGAGAGTGCGGTGGTTCTACAAGGCTCTGCCCGTCACTGTGGGACACTAGACGGCCACCAAGCATCTGCTGGGTCTCTCTGTGAGCAGCCAGTGGGGGGGGGGCTGGGACGTCGACTCAGTCAGGGAAGTGATGATGGTGAAAGCATAAGGACCTGAGTTCAGGTCTCCAGCACCCACAGATGCCAGGTATGGCAGCATTCTGCGGGAACCCAGCTCAAAGCCAGCTGCAGGGTCAGTGAGAACCCCTGCCTCGAAATAAGGGGGAGCTCCTGAGAGCGACACCTAATCGCCTAATGTCGACCGCTTGCCTCCACATGCATGGAGAGAGAGAGAGAGAGAGCAGAGATAAGAGGGAGAAAGAGGGGAGAGAAAGAGGAGAGAGAGGAGAGAAAAGGAGAGGGAGAGAGAGAAAAGATAAAAAGAGAGAAAAGAGAGAGGAGAGAGGGGGAAGGAAAGGGGAGAGAGAAGAGATGGAGGAGAAAAACAGGAGAGAGAGAGGGAAGAGAGAGGAGAGGGAGAGGAGAGAGAGGAGAGACACAGACAAAGAGGAGGGAGAGAGGAGAGAAGAGAGAAAGGATGGGGAGGAGAAAGGATCAAGAAAAAGGAGAGAGAGAGATAGAGAGAGGAGAGAGAGAGGAGAGAATGAACAGTACCTATACCTATTAAATCTGAGTTACTAGAATTCAGTGGAAAGCAGTCTTGTGGAACTCCCAAGGGGAAGCCCATGGAGGTCTCCAGAAGCCTCCTCACCGGTGACCCCTTCCAGCCACCATGTGGGAGAAGCACACACTGCCGAGCGCTGGTTTCTAAATAAATTATTTCTCATTTCCAGTCTACCACACAACATATTCTCCAGCTGACAAAATGGCTTAGCAGGAAAATGTGCATTATCCAAGACCTGGGTTTGATGCCCAGAACCCGCATAAAGGTTGAAAGAGAAACCAACGTCACAAAGCTGCCCTCTGACCTCCACAATGCACTATAGTGTGCCAACACACACACACACACACACACACACACACACACACACACACACATACACACACACATACACACACACATATACACACACACATACACACACAAACACACACACATACACACACATACACACACACACACATACACATGCATACACATACATACACACACACACATACACACACATACACACACACATACACACACATACACACATACAAACACACACACATACACATACATACACACACACATACACACACATACACATACACACACACACATACACACACATACACATACACACACACATACACACACATACACATACACACACATACACACACATACACACACACCTTGCACACACACACCCTGCACACACAGACACTCTAGTAATGCATTCAAAACATTTTTCAAATAGATTGTTCAATGAAGAACTGACTGACTGCCTCAAGGCAAAGATCAGCCTTGTCTTTGTTAAGAGGATTCAAGGTCGGCCCGCGGCTCACAACAAGCGTCCCTCTGCTGGGGAGAGAAGCACTAAGGCCGCAAGTGTGGGTCTCCACACCACTCACTGCTTCTGAAGACAGAGAAGGATGCGTCCTGAAGAGCCGGAAGAGGCTTTTGACCAGTCAAGACCAGTCAGTCATGGAAATACCCATAACATTTTAAAAGAATTACATTAGAAGAGGAGGAGCCAGCCTTGGTCAAAAGAGACAGATGAAACGGAAGTTTCACCTCCCAATCTTTTCCCAGGGGACACGACGAAGGCTGTGACTGGCGTGGTGCACCCCTGAATTTGCGTTTCCCCCAAGACGGGCTGATTCAAGAGTAGAACTGGTGCCCAGCAGAGGATGAGCTGAGTCCCTCCGAGAACCATCCCAAGGGACCAGGACGGACGCTGACACAGGGACAAACTGCTCCAGGACAACTGGGGTCCGCCTCTGCTCGGCCTCCCGTCCCACCAGGCCTTCCTGAAGGGCAATGGACTCCCCGTATCTCCAGCTCGACACCCGGGGCTTCTGTGAACACACACGTGCGTTCAGTCATGTTCCAGGAAAACCCACCTACTATTTCCAACACAGGCTCTTACTCCAGAAGCCACATTAGCCTCACACTCACAGCAATCCTCTGGCCTCAGACTCCTAACGCAAGAATTATGCTCCAGTGTCTCTGTGGGTCACATGCATCTTTCTTCCTTTGCTAACTGCCAGGATTACAGGGGAGAGCCACCATGCCCAATCTGGGCCGGATTTGGAAGACGAAATCCTGACCTCTGAACCTACCAGGAGTCAGGTAGATGGTCCAGTGGATAAAATGCTTGCCGCACAGGCCTGAGGCCTGGAGTTCAGATCCCCGGCTCCCACATAAGGCCAGATGTGGAGTGCACATCTGCCCTCCGAGATGGGAGGTGGAAAGTGCACATCTGCAATCCGGGTGTTGCTACGGGGAGACGAGAGCTGGAAACAGGAGCTTCCTAGGAAGCCCACAGGCAGCTAGGTTGGCTGCGTGCATCAGATGATAGACAGACCCTTCTCTAAAGGTGGAGGCAAGAACCAACGCCCAGGCGGTCTTCCGACCTCCACGTGCATGTCATGGCGCACACACGCCACACTCACACACAAACGGGCAATCAGGAGCATGTACACCTGCCTACACACACCATGAGCACATAAGAAAAAAATAAATGAAAGTAAAGCAATGCCACCTGAGAGGAAGCTCTCGCTGATCTGTATTCAAAAGTCACACAACTCATGTCTGCGCCAATATCTTCTGTCCTGAGCTCTTAGTATCCCCACAGTTGCCTTAACTTCACTCCATGAGCTCGTTCTCTCTCTCTCTCTCGCTCTCTCTCTCTCTCTCTCTGTCTCTGGTCTTAGTTGCTACCCTGCATCTTAAAGTCATGCTGGCCCAATACCGAATTGATAAATGGAAGAACAGCATGAAATGACTTGATAGCAGACTATCTTCTGGTATGAAGTTGACCAGCGAGTGGGCTCAGCACAGGCTGGCTTCCAGCCACAGAGCAGGAGTTTTGAAGATACCCCTCAATGGCAGTTCCTCAAATACATAAGTGCAAGAAGAAAGGAAAGGCTGATGAAAGATTTATTAATGTGTTTTTCTTCCCTTAAGACCCTGATCTTACACTCGGCCTGCTAAAATGGCTAGATTCGATGTAGACATTAGAGATAAAACAGATTGAGATCGGCACTTTTCCATTTTTATGGATATAAATATCTTAATTATCTTGCAGGAATGAAAAGAGCCGTAAAGCCATCGGCGGGACAGCTGATGGGTCCTAACTCTACCTGTCATTCTCCTGGCAAGGCCCCAGACTGAGTATAATGATTTGCTACTAATTCAAACCATACCAATAACAGCTCAGGGGTCTCCTGATGTGTTCAAGGAAGTAAGCTTCTACAACATCTATTAGACGTATACGTGATGTTTTATTAAAAGGCTGAATGTTCTGCCTATAAGGGTGCTTACCTAAAATATGACATCATAGTAGGTAGAGTAATTCACGTCTTCCAAATTCACGGGGAAAACAATTTCTCCTTATAACCCCTTGTATTTTTGACACCCGTCCTGTTAGAATATAGCTGCTTAAGTCCAGCTCAGATAGCTTCTGTTGTCATTTGGCAGTGTTGACGGACAGAAACAAGGCACCCACCTTTAGGAGCAAGGAGCAGCCCAGGTGGTAGAAAGATAGCGTGGACTGAGTCGGGGTGAACACGTCACCCGTTTTGATCCCTTTCCCCTGGTGTCTCTGCTAACGTTCTCTCTCAATCTGCCAGGCCAGCCGATGAATGGCAGGTGTAAAGGAGCAAGAATTTCTATGAAGAGACTCCTGTCAACTCAGGCTACGTGGACAGTTCAGTCTACACGCTTGCCTGTCATGTGGGAGGGCCTGAGTTCAACCTCTGGAATCCATCAAAAAGAAAAAAAAAAAAAAAGCCAGCCAGGCATGGGAGTAAGTCATGGTGAAATGTGTCCCCCACGGGCTCATGTAGTTGAGAAGGTCACAGCAGCTTTAGGAGGTGGCGCCTTGCTGGAGGAAGGCAGTCACGGGGGGGGGGGGGGCTGGAGGTGGATTAGAGAGGTCTGCTCTAGCAGTGGGCAGTTTGGCAGCTCTTAGCCTCCCGGATGGACATGACTTAGGCCTCCTCCAGCGTCTCCCCCCCAGCCATGCAGCTTCCACCTTTAGAGATACCGTAATCTGACTTCAGTTACTTGGCTTTGGGTTCTTTCACAGCAACAGAAAAGAATAAATACTACAGAGTATGTGCTTGGAATTTCAGGAGTGGGGGCCTAGACATAGGCAGGTTCTTGGGGAAGAGGGAATGTGCATGCCCAGCCTCATCTGTGAACCCCAGAACTCACTGACAGAACTTGTCTCAAAAAAAATCAAAAACAAACAAGGTAGACAACACCCAAAGCTCACCTCCGGCTTTCATACATACACGTATACATGTGCACGCACTCACACACACACACAATACACACACACATGCACACATAAGAATGTTTACCTCCTAAGTCTCTTAAGGTGGTTTTTAAGCCCAAACTGCCTTATTGATGACCTATATTATCCTAAGCAAGAATGTACAGAGAGAACCGTCTCCTGGCAGAAACAGTGACTTGGGAGCTTGGCACCATGGGATTGAGGGTTGACGGTGCAGAAGCTACTGTCCCTCTGACATAACGTTAGTTACTTGCAAAATGAAGACAATAGGACTCCACGGAATTTTGCAAGAACCACAGCAAGTTCCCCAATTAAAGAACCCAATGGGATCAACTCATTAAACAGAATTAAAGCAAATACTACTAGTACAGTAAGCTTTCCATAACTACTTGATATGGTTATCTATATTACTGAACTCTCTTCTAAGACTCACCTGCCATTTTACTGTGTGTAACTTCCTCTTCGTTACACTGAATCGCCTTAAGGTCTCTTATCTTCTAGACGTGATATTTTGATCCTCAGCCTCTCGAGACAAGTTTTATTTGATACGCTCCTACTTTTAAAGAATATTTATAGAAAGCAATCTCTAAAGTAATTCTGTTTGGAAGGTCAAGCAGATGATGTAGATTTCATGGTTGACCAAAAAGTTCAACATGTCTTACGTTTCAACAAATGACCCAGTGACCTCTCGTTGGCAGGTCTGTCTCTCAAAGGTCCCTCAAAGGTCCCTTGTAAGCATCTTACTAATCTAATAATAGCAACTAGATATTATGTAGTGCTCACTGAGTTCCTGTGTACTTTCCTGATACCTTAATTTTCTCAACCACTCTATGCAATAAGTAGACCACTCACTCCATGGAGCACGTGGGAAGACTGAGAATAGAAAAGTTGTGTCTCTAGCCCTAGGAGATGCCATTAGTAAACAGCTAAAGGAAGAAATGAACCCAAATAATATGATTCGGGGTCCTGGGGTCTGAACTACCATATGAACAACAACAATTGATCTAGGGTCTACCTGAAACTTGGCTTCTGTGTGAACGGTGCTACTGAAGAGCCGTCAGCTCTATGCTCTTTCCCATATAGACTCAACTTGGGAGTTGAACTGTCACTCTCAGACTTTCAACAGGGAAGTCATTGGAATCAGTATGACCAGGCAATTGGTCACATGATGCTCAATTTTGATTCTCATCATGAAGATCAACAAGAAGGAACCCTGGGCTCACCTAAGTCAACCCCTTCTGTTCACATCACCCAGGGATTACACAGTCACACAGTCACACAAAGGAACCAATTGCATGTGCAAAAAAATAAATTAATGAAGGACCCGATTGAATCAAATCATTAAACAGAATTAAGGAAAATCTTAGTGATTCCATAAGCTCACAGTAACTACTACTCAGTATTATTGTATGAGCTACTGGAGTCCTTCCAAGATATCTAAATATATTCCCTGTATACAAAGAGAAATGCGTTGTTTGGTCTCAGTTATTTTCACATTGCATGTGGAAGACAGGTATGGGAAGATTTCTAATGAAACAAGATATATTCAATTTGAAGAGTACAGTTGAAGAAATTCTCTCCCCAGTCTGGATTAATGAAAATAATACAAACCCACGCATGACCTTATACAAACTCGGTTCAAATAAGGTCTTGCACAAGTCAATTTTAATCCCAAACACTTCATGGGGCATTTATAGACTTTGCTTTGTCTCCCCAGACATAAAGAGTGTTTGTGTGGCTCTGACTACGTTCAAGACACATGAAATATTGTTCTGTCTCTCCAGCCGCAGTGATAGCCCTTCCATATTAATCTCTTCGGGACCACACAAGGCCATGGAGAGTCTAGGCCTCCCTCCATATCAGTCCCACTGGCCAATTCTTAACCTCTAACACCAGACCAAGAGACAGAAACCCCCAAATAAATAGTTCTCCCAACATTTCTTCAGCTTCGTCCATTTTCCTAGAAATGTCTTCCAATTCCTTTTGGTCTTTCAGCATGAAATAAGAGTTGTTTTTATTATAGCGCTGTTTCTCACAGCTTGGCTGGCTTTGATTTACTTAGGAGAGACTGTCTCTTAAGTAAACATCATATGGTTTTTAACATAACAGAAGCTCTATTTGAAACAAAGGTTGGATTGGAAAGTGAATGTAAACTTGAGGTTTAATTACATTCTGTGTCACAATGTGACTTCTTAGCCAGGGATTTGAAACCTTCTACAATTGAGCTCCACCTGTCTTTCCAGTTTTATTTTGTCATTTCCTTCCTCACTGTTACTGGTGTAGCAAAAACTGTGTGGGCCTTGGGGTAAGTGAGATTATTTATTCATAAACATTTGCTGAGAAAATACTATATAGAGCTACAGGGATAGGTACAGGGGACAGAAAATAAGCCGATGAATGATTGCAAGCAATGTTCCGATCCATTAAAGGACTCAGAGTTCCCTGGACGACTCACACAAAGGTAACTATAATAAGATTCCTGAGGGTTCTCTGGCCGGCCAGCCTAGGCTAATCTTTGAGCCCCAGATTAGGAGTGTGATCTATAGTGAAATGACTCTAGGTTTTTTTCAAGGCACCTGCTATAATTTGAACAGTGTTCAAAGGTCCAAGTGTTGAAGTTTTGGTCACTCCATGGAGATGGAGTTTGAAGAGGCTAGGTCATCAAGACGAGCCCTGGAAAGAGATCTTAAGGCAGCAACCCACTCCTCTGTCCCTCACAGTCTCCCTCCTCACCTGTCTGCTTCCTGCCCCCCATGAAGTAAGCAGCTTCCTGTGTCGGGGCTCCCACCATGCTGTGCTGCCTAACAACAGGCTCCAAAATAGCCCAGCAGGAGCAGAAATCTCCAGAACTGTGAGCCAAAAAACAAATTGTGTACTTTTCAAGCTGATGATCTCAGTGTTTCAAAGCCAAGGCAAAGCTATCTGAGGCAATACCTCACAGTTAAACACACCCGGCTCTGGGCTCCACCTTCATGTGCCTGTCCCATGACCAGAACTGCCCTGAATCTAAGCACTGGAGGACCGTCTTCTAACTTGTCTTCCCTAACCGGGCTAAACATGTTCTGTTTCTACCCCACTCCCCCATGACAACCTCATTCACTGTCTAGACGTATCTTATTTAATAAGTCTACCATCGCCTTGAATTCATTATCCACACAGCAGCCAGGATGAATTCATTAAAAGAAACCATGTCTCCTCTATCTCTCCCTCTATCCCAAGGTTGAGGATAGAACCCGAGGACTTGCACATACGAGGTAAGTGCTCAACCACTGAACCATAGCTCCAGCCCTTCTCTTTCTCTTCTAAAATGGCTTCTTGCACCTGTTAGCTGAAAGACAAACCTTAACATGGTTTTTAACATTCTTCAGCATCTAACCCTACTGCCCCAGTCTCTCCCGTACCTTACAAGCTGACTGAACTATTTCTCTTACTCGAATCCTTTATATACTCAAACTTTCCCTCTTATTGCTCTGTGGGGGTAGGATTTTTTCTTTGAGACAAGTTCTTACTCTATAAACCAAGATGACCTCTGGCATCCGATCTTCCTGCCTTGGTGATCCTGGATGTTGGGATTCCAAGCATCCTCACTATGTCTGGCCCAATCCCCCTTCACATAAGGTTTCCCTGCACGTGATTTTCTCTGCCTGCAAGTAATCTGTCTCAGGTGGACAACTCATCTTTCGCATCTCAACTCAAGCACACTTTCTTGGCCAAAGTCTCCCCTGCACTCCTGTGTTAGTTTGGATTCTCTCTGTCAGGTTATCTGTGAAGTGCCGTTCCATTCTTCATAGAGTTTATCACAGTAGCAGCTCACGTTATTTGAAGGGATATCTAGGTAATGTCCAGCTTTGCTATAGGAGCGCAAGCACCACCAGGACAGGACCTGCTCAGCACACTCCATGAGAGACAGGGCTTCCCTGCAATGAGCTCTTGAGAACAAACAAAATAAGAGAAGAGTGAGGGACAGCCTTGCGGTGCCACGCCACTGTGCTTGGGTCTTGAAGGGGTCATCCGTTTGGGTCTCGAAGAATAAGTAATCATTCGTCAGGTGGAAGGAACGCTGGAGAGCAGGCAGACAGAAATGAGACCATCTGCCGCTGCTCACTGCACCTGAAGCTGTGGGTGTGAATAATGAAGTGTCAGACACGAGGCTGAGGGATTCTGGGACAGAGCCACAGAGGGCCCCGTGTGCTCTGCAAAGCAATTTGGACTCGTGCCATGGGAAGTCAGTGAAGGGTTGTAAAAAGGGAGCAAAATGATGATCAGATTTGCATTTTAGAAAAAAATCACCCTCTAGGTTGTATGACGAATGTCCTTGACGAGTTTATATTAGAGACAGGGTGACTAGTTAAGAAGCCATTGCACAAGTCTATGCGAGAGATGATGAGACATAAATCATGGAAGGGAGAAGGGAACAAGTGGAGTGGACAGTCTCAGAAGAGGTAAAAATGAGAGAAAAGTAAACGAAAAAGTCAGAGTATTTCACCTGTCCTGTGGAATCCACAAGGGTAATATGGTTGTTGACTAAGCTAGACAGTACAAAATGGCAGATCATGCAGGGAGATGGCCGCGCGACTTTTTAAAACCGCTGAGGTTTGATATCTAGGATCCAGGTCTTTTTCCCTTTTTCATTAGAGACTGTTTCAGGTGAACTCCTAGCAACCTGTAGAAACATTGTCCAGCCTCCCTTGCAGCTAGATGTAGCCATGTGACTAAGTTCTTGACAGACTAATAAAGCAGAAGACATAACATCTATCCCACTTGCAAAAATGGAAAATACTTGTTTTAGATTTCCTCTCAGATAACCAAGAGGAGGGTTAGCTCTATGTAATTGAGATACTATCCTGGCAGGAAACAAACAGAAAGAACCAAATGGTAAATAAAGAGATACTCCAGAAAGGTCATCCCTCCTTTTGGAAAGCTTATTTTTATGAGAAAAAAGCAAAGTTTACTTACTTATCCCATCAATTTTTAAAGGAGCTTAGATTGTGCCCCAAAAATATAAGCTTTAAGATAGATACTCCACACAGATCACTACCTACATGACTTGACCTCCAAACAGGCTCTGGAGAGACAATGGAGAATTGATACCCATTAGCATGCAGGCACCAGTTAAGCCCATGGAGAATGAATAAAAAGAGAATTTCTGTGAAGACAGACTTGAATTTGCACCCTGGCCCTTCCTCTTAGCAGTGGTGATTATAAGTTATGGCCTGTAATAAGACAGGTATTAATTAAAACAGTTCTAACTACTTTAAAGGGCAACTCTCACATCTCAGAGCTAAACCAAAAGAGAATTGATTTGTCATCACGTAATGTCCAGGCCCAGACAAAACTGAGCACATGGTCTCCTTCATCTCATAGTTCTTCTTCCCCTAAGGTCTTGAAGTCCTTTTGTTTTTTTCAACCCTTTTCCTTTTATAATCCATAGTGGAAAAGGGATGCCACCTTTTCAAACCACTTCTGGGGTGAGGGACATAAATCTTCCAGGACCAAAGGATCCTGGGAAATGCTGTTCCTCTTAACAACTGCTAAGCAGAAAAGCTATATGATAGATATAATGGTGTAATGTTTAATAATATCCTGTGCTGTGAGGACAAAAGGGGGAGATGGATGGATAAATGCCTCTAGCAATACATGGTGCTTGATAATATTAGCCACCAACTTTCCCATTAGTTCCCTTCTTCCTTCATCCAATCATGTTCCACTATGTTCACAGTAGTCTTTGTATCGATCCATGTCCTCTGTGTCTTCATTCGAATTTTTGCCTTTGTATACTAAACCCAACCATACATGTTGCCTCTTCTGCTCTATCGTCCCACAGGTAGTCCTTTTTCACTACCAGTGTCCAAGAAATCTCCCTGAATAGGTGTTCTCTAATTCTTCATGGCCAAATTAACCTATTTCCCAGCTCCACCACAGTGCTGATAACATTTCCATTTAGCACTTACCAGATGTCTGCTCTCGTGCCAGCATGGATCCCTGCTCTTCCTGAGAGAGACTCAGACAGGCTCCCTGGAGGCAGCCCCTGCCTGCTCTTGAACATGATGCGAAGAGTAAACGCTCTTCAGGCTTTGAGCTGAAGGGGCCAACACTGAGATGTCCTCACCAAGAATGAAGAGATAAAGATTCATTCAAGCACCTCTGGAAAATGCAGGAACACAGTTTGTCTAAACGTTTAAATATTCAGATAAATACTCTCTGAGATATTAGGATAGTACACTTTTACGGAAGCATTAGAAAACATGAGTTAGGTTAAGACCTGCTTCTGAACGCAGTATACATCTTTAGCTATCATGATGTCTAAGAAGAGCAAGCAACTCTGAAAGGCTTCTTTAAGAGGGCTCCCTGTGCTGGGTCGAGGTGGTGATGGAATCTCTCTGGATCTGTCTGTCAGCTGTCAGGTAAGCATATGACTCTTGAGTTAGCTCAACAGTTGCCAAGTCACTTTTCAGTCTATATACAAACACTGTGTGAAGAAAAGATGAGAGAGAGAGAGAGAGTCTTGATTAGGGCACCCCATGAGAAATGCTGATGATTCTCCAACAGCTATCTTGATAAAGTTCAGCGGGGTGCAAGGGGCACATCTCAGCCTTGTTAAATAATCTCACCTATGTGATCGCCCAACGGCTTGGGGTCCCTCGAATGCATGGCAGCTGTGTGCAGGAAGCCTGGCATTGGCACCCCTCCTAAACACTTCCCTTCTCGTACCAGCCACTCCACGTTGGCCTAAAGTCCCTCGAGGACATGGAAAGAGCCTTTCTGCTCCAACATTCCCCAGCTGGGATGACCAGAAGACCCCCTCCAGTATCCACTCCATGTGCGAACTCACACCCAATGCCAGGCCTTCAGAGACAGCTTGCTGACCACACCCTGTGCCCAGTGCGTACGCCAGAGCCCAGGGCACCCAAGGATGTGGGACCCACTGTCCTGGGAAGGCAGAGGACCTATACAACCTACACTAGTATCAGGGTACTGGCCCGTCAATGGTCGTAGGAGCACACTGGAAGCTTTCTGGGCACCTCTGTCTCTAGTATCTTTTTATTTTAATAGCTTAGAAAGCAGCTAGGTGTGACTTCTTCGTTCCTACCTGTCATTGGCCTACTCCTCCATATTCTCCTTCCCCCCTATTTCTGCCCCGTCCAAGGTTCTTCCCTTCACCATCAACAACCCCTTCCACTTTCATATCATTCATCTCCCCCTCAACACCTGTTTTCCCCGCCCACAAAACCCTTCCTAAGCCCCTCGCCTCCACATATATTCCCTCCCACATAACCATACACGCATGATCATTTTGCACAAAGGTAGCTGTGGGAGCTTAGGAAACACCACATCTCAAATCCTCCTGACAGTCACAATGCACACCAGCTCACACCAGGCTCCGACAAGACCCCACAATAGAGAAGCTGTGAAAAATGTTATTTTTCATAAATCTGTTTCTTGGGAATGTGTTTGGGCAAAACACCTATTAACATTTTTCTCCATGGATTGTGGGATTTTATTTGGGGGGGAATAGTGTGTGTGTGTGTGTGTGTGTGTGTGTGTGTGTGTGTGTGTGTGAATGTACAGTGAGAGTGTGCCTGTGCAGCCCAGGGGTGACCTCAGGAATCATCTTGGATGGCTCCACCTCTTCATCGCTTTGCTCTGGGATTTCCCAGGCTCTGCCTTCCAGGGCTAGACGTGCAGCCCACTGCCATTTCCAACTGGCATTTTGATATTGGACCTGAGAAACCAAACTCAACTTCTTTTGCTTGGGAAGCAAAGACTAACCCTTGAGCCATCTCCCCAGCACGGACCCTGGGACCCTGGGACCCTGACTTGTTATCAGAGACCTGGACTGGATTTAGAGACCTGACAAGTGCTGCAGCTCTGACTCTAACAAGTCCTGTGGTCATAGGGAATCACCTCTGAGCCTGGCTTTCCTTTCCGTGGAATTCATAATACCCACCTACCACAAAACACAATATGAAGAGAAAGCATTTGTGAGACCTCCAGGTTAGCCAACACCCACTCAATGAGACGGTAATAGGTTACAGCTCTTTTAGCGCCCTAAGAGCATTTAAAAAGCTGTATCTTGACACTGATATACAGAAACAAGGTCTGTTATCTAAAGAGACTAAATGGGGCTGGACCGAGGATGTGTGCAAATGGCCTGGTGAAGTATCCCATTGCACTGTAGTGCCCGTGGACCTAGGATTGTGCAGGTCAAGGTAAAGACTGCACCCATGATCTTGGCCACAACACACAGAAACTGAACCATTTCTTCTAATTGATGTTAGATTTTCCAAAGCAGGTTCTCTAGCCTTCAGTAGAAAACCCAAAAGTGGGCTCTTCAGACTTACATAGAGAAATCACTAGAGTCAGTGCTTTGACTGATTTGGATAGACCCACAGAAGGAATGTTCTTGCTAATAAAACATGCTAATTAATAATTATGGTTCAAAGTTAGACTGCATCAGGATGCACCCCGCCACAGAGTCACCCCTTGCATGTTCCCTCCCTCAGGAGATCCTTCTAGAATTGCTGCAGGAGCTGCTACAAACTCATGCTCAGCATGAGGTTGTTGCAGCCTGAAGACTAGATTGAGTGTTTCCCCCACTGAAGTCTGGCTTTGGGAAAACCTCAGATATTGTCTGTTTTGTTCCTGTGCATAAAATAAGAAAACAAACTTTATGACAGACCTGTGCTTTGGAATCGGTTGTCAAGCATCTCACGTTAGTAGTGTGTCTGCTACATACCTTCTCTATCATTTGCTTTTTGTAGAACTGAGTTTTCTGGCCCTACTGAATTTCCTTCCTTCCTTCCTTGCTTCCTTCCATCCTTCCTTTTTTCCTCTTTTCCTTCTTTCTCTCTTGTTTGTTTTTGCTTGCTTGCTCTTTCTCTCTCTTGCTTTCTCGCTCTTGCTTGTTCGTTCTTGCTTGCTCTCTTCTACCTCTTTATTTCTCTATCTTTCTTCACAGGGACTCACGTAGTCCAAGGATATCTTGAACTCAATATGCAGAAGATCACCTTGAATTCCTGATTTTCCCTCCCCTCCATCTTGAGTCCTGGGAAAGCAGATAGGTTCCATCCCTCCCAGTTTATCCAGAGCTGGTGATCGAAACCAGGATGGCACGCATACTAGACAATCTCTGCATCAAATAAACTCACCCCCAACTGGGGCTTCATGAACACTAGGGCAACCACCCTGCCAAACGGACTACAGCCCTAACCAGTCCTCCTTATCCGCAATCAGTCAAGTCTTTAAATACTGTCTGTCTGTCTGTCTGTCTATCTATCACAGGTGGAAGGCAGAGGACAACTTTCCTTTCGCCATGTGGGCTTCTGGAGCTCGAACTCAGGTTGCCTGGTTTGCAAATCTGTGTCTCATCCACTGAAACTATCTACAGTCCCCAAACAATCAAGTTTTAAGTACTTCTTGAATGATTTAGGCACCATCACTTGGTCTTCCTGGGGAGATGCAAAGATGTGTTCAGTGCTGTTCACACAGATAAAGCAAGCCTCAAAAGAGCAAACAAAGGCCTCTATCCAGATGTGAACACCTTTTGAGTCCCACATCCAGTACGGATAAATGACAAAGACCTGCGCCACGAAAGCGTCCCACGCCCCTCACCATAGCAAACCCCCCGCCCAGGAATCCTCGCCAGCCGTTGTCCACCTTCCACCACCTCTCTAACCTTGAAGAGAATAGGAGTCTCGCGCTGGTTCATTCCAGTTATTAACTTGGTGAGAGGCAGAATCCCTTGGGAGGAACCCTCTGGTGTGCCTGTGGGGGGTTCTCTTCATTGAGGACATGAAGGCAGGAAGACCCCACGGCCCACTGCGGGTGGGGCATCTCCTGGCTGGGATCCCGGACTGTAAACAGAGAACAGGAACTGGGCGCTCAGCACTCCTGGATCTCTGTTTCCTGACTGCAGGTGCAGTCGACCACCTGGCGGGAGAGCCCAGACCACCTTCACTTGCTCTGCCGCCGTGGCCTGAGCTCGTGAACCATTTACCACGGCCAGAGGAAGAGAAAAGAAGACGGGACTCCAGGACCTTGTCCCTTCGGTCCACCAGGGCACCGCCCAGTGAGCGCCTCCCACGAGCCAGCACCTGCTTTGCTTCTCTTTGGAAAGAAAGGATCGTGTCCAGCCCACCCACAGCAAGCCGCAGGGACTGGCATCAACGCCAGGGCTGGTCGCCCTGGGGCCAAGGCTCGCAGCAGGGAACCTTCCAGAACTGAATCAGGACTGCCCTTTCTTTTTCTGGTCCCACCGGCTTTCGCCCGAGCCCGTTGGCTACGCTGTGTTTTCCTTGTGTTGTCCTGTGTCAGTAGGAGCACGTGGTCGGCTCCCGGGATCCAGCAGGTTTAAGGGGAACAATGAACCAAAGCAGGCGACTCTGTCAGAAGATGACAGAAATGACCCAGTTCCAGCGGATTCTTGCCACAACGGGACAGAGGAAAGTAGCTCCAGCATTGCTGGAACTTTCTATGCTTGAGAGAAGTCAGGTACGTAACAGGCCTTCAAGGGATACAGGTTGACTCAGCAATCTAGAAATTCAGGTTTTTATACAAAATGTGTGGATTTTTAATTTTGGCTAGTATGACTTAGTTATTTAGTAAGCATAGGGCTTCTGACACCAGACTGTCTGGTTCAATACTTGATTGGTGGCAGTAGTGGGTGTTTCAGGATTTGGCAAGGAGAATCAGAAAGACCAGGTATTCAAGAGAAGGCTTACCTGGGCTACACAGACAGATGAAAACAACAATTTTAACTCTATCTTGCACTGATGGTTTCAAATAAGTTTATCCGACAACTGAATTTCTCCATTTTCCTACTTGCAAACTGAGGAAAATAACAGATCTTACCTCATAGGGCTGTTAGAGAAACTCATTGGTGCGGATGCGTTACTAGAGATGAAGGCCATGCTTATACACATGCTAGACATACACCATGTCATGAGAATACTTGCACCCCTCAGCTCCACCGTGTGCTGTATGTTGGTGGTCTTGCGGTCTTGAGACATGGTCTTACTATATAGCCCAGGCTGGCCTTGAACTCATGACTCTCTTTGCTCTGTGCTACCATACTCAGTGTATTTTTTAAGTGTTTTTTTTTTAAGTCTTGCAAAACAAGGAAATACACTGTGAGCACCAGAATCCTCTAGAAATATATCACATGTACGCAACCTCAGCACATATATTCTTTCATCTTAGCCCCACATAACTGAGAGGACAATGTGAATCTATACAGCAGCACATTGATCACCTTCAGAATTATTTCATGGTACAGCTCTGTACAGGTATTTACAGAGTATCCAATGGTCTGTCCAACAGAAATCCATAAACTAACACACAGAAAGTCAGATAGACAAAGCTAGAGACCTCAAAACCCATGTTCACAAAACCTTCTTTGTCGGTACCTGAATAATGGAGCCAAATAAAGCCTTGCTTCAAACAGTGTCTATGATATTCCTAATCAATAAATTGTCCCCAAAGAAACCATGGAGGCAAGAGTTGTGCAAAGTCTTTCATTAACTTTTTGTTTGTTTGGGGACAGGATTTTAACTAAGTAGTCTAGGTTTATTATTTCTTTTTCCAAAAGCACAGCAATTCTCCTGTCTCCAGCTGTATGTAGGATGTTGGTGGTAAACGCATGCATCCGCACACGTGGGCGACTTTTGTTTTTACAATGTTTTGCAATTCTTTACTTTCCTTTTGACTCAAGACCTTCCTCCCAGGAAATGTACCAACAGATCACCTGAATACCCAGCTAAGAGAGGGACGTTCTGTCAGTTGGTGCCTACATTTTCCTGGTTCTTGTTGGTTTAAGGGAGATCCTTAATGTTATTCAAACAGAAGAGACTATTTGAAATTTCTTGGTAGATGAATTTGATAGTAATAATTTTTAGAATAACAGTGACTGTCATCCTGAGATAAAAGATCTCATTCACCAGGGCAGACACCTTATCTGAAGACGTCAGGAACTTTGAGAAAAAAGGTCACTACAGCCCTGGCTGTTTCTTTTCCTTGAACAACACTGGTAATTTTGTGTACTTTCTGACAGAGAGACTACAGTACACTCTCTTCTTTATTTAGGATTTAGAGTTCTAAATTTTGGGACTTCTAGATCGGACAGTCCCTATTGTTAGAAATTACTGTGAAATTGGGGCTGGAGAGGTGGCTCAGGGGTTAAGCTCTGCTTTGCAGGCGGAAGGTCCTGAGTTCGGATCCCAGATCCCACGTATAGACGCCAGGCGGAAGCGGGGCAGCCTGTGCTTCTGGTCCTGGTAGGGCGGAGCCTGTGAATCCCGGGGCAGAAGGAGGTGGAGGTGTCCATGGTGGTTCGCGAATTCATCCATGGTTCTACACAGACACACACACACACAGACAAACACACACGCGCACACATACACACGCACATGCGCACAGTTGAATAAATAATAATAATAATAAAAAAGAAATTACTGTGAAATTGTAATTCATCAAAATTAGGGCCTAGAGAAATGGCTTAGTTGGTAACCTGACAGTTTTTATGCATGAAGACTTAAGATCTCAATACCTATGCCAAAGCTGGGCACCCCAGGACTAATGGAAAGGGGTGCTAGACAAAGGCAGATACCTGGAGCTCATTGGTTAATCAGCCTGGTCAAAATAATCAAGAAGATACTCAACATTGACCTCTGGAATCCACACACATGCACGCACAAATACTTGTGCCTACACTCAGCACATGCACAAACACACGTGTACTGATGTACATGCACATACACCTGCACATGCTCACACACACATGCACACACAGTGTAAAGCAAATCCAAAGGGGGAGCAAGCATACATATTTGAAAATAATCTGGCCCCTAAGCATCTTGCATTCAGAATTCAAAGAACTCTTGAATTCGACAACAAAATTCAAGCAGGGAAAAGTCACCAACAGATACTTCCCTGAGTGATTCCTACAAATAAAGAGGTGAAAAAAATGCCTGACATCAAGAGCATGATGACATGAGCGGACATGAAAGAACTTTGAAGGCCCTGTATCAAGTGAAAGATGTGCCGCACCATGACAAGGGCACATCCCACTGAGAGCGACCAGTCAGAAGACACCAGTGCCTGCAGCAGGGAAAAGCGAAGGGAAAGACTAGGCTCCATCCTGTGGCTGAGAAAGACTCCTGACGTACATGCTCAGGTGGACGCACAGCATGAATGTAGTGAAAGCCATGCTGCGCTTGAAGATGTTTGAGAGTTATGTCACCTGAATACCCACATCTGAGACAAAAAACTCGGCCAAACTTCTGCTTGGTTCCATCCAAAGAATTTCATGAATCTTTTTTTAGTATTTCTTTTCCAGTGCGGGGATTCAATTCAGGATATCACACTTGCCGGGCCAGCCCAGCTGCAATCCAAACAATTTTTAAAGCATTTATTTACTTGTTTTTGTGCGGGTGGGATAGGTGCATGCCATGGTAAACGTATGGTGGTCAGAAAGCAACTCGTGCAAGTGTATTCTCTCCTTCCATCTTTATGTAGACTCCAGGGATGGAACGTGGGTCCTTAGACTTGCCTGCAAGTGACTTTACTGGATGAACATCTTGTCAGCTCCAAATGATTCTGAAGGTCAGAAATGAACTTGACTAGCTGCCATGGCATCTTTATTCCCTGGTCTCTGTGGCCCTACCACTAGTTCTCTGCTCTTGAAGGGCATCTTTTGGCTTGTTGATTTGCCAGCAGAAGCTTCCTTAGGTCTGATGTGTTACTTCTCCACTTTCAAATGTTCCTGTCGATAATCCTGCCAATTTGGCCATCACTGATGGGGTAAGTGTGGAACCTTCTGTCTTCTAAATCGCATTAAAATATGCCATGAAAAATAGTTACATATTCATTTCTCTCACATGATGAAGGATAGGATTTCAGAGAACAGTAACTTGAATCTTTCATTGACATCAGCTAAATAAATAAGATGCAAAGACCTATCCAATAAAAGGAAATAAAGAACCTTGGGGATGAACTAATTATCCATAAAGCATTCCTGAAAATGAAGATACACATCTCCCACAAAGAAATGGGAGCATCCACCAGTTAGATATTGACAAGAAAATACAACTTTAGGGCTGGGAATGTAGCTTAGTGGTTGAATAATTTCCTAGTATGTGTAAGTAAGTTACTGGGTTCAAATCCCGAGACTGATAAATAAATTTTAAAAGTAAGATAAAATAGATACAGCTTTAACAACCAAGTTAATCAAACATACCATATGCTCCACATTCAAATTTTCTGAACTTAAATATATTATGTAAGCAGGTAAGTGTAGCAAATTAAAGAGATGAGGAAATCTCACTGAAGCACAAGATTACTAAGCCATTGGCCACAACTCCAATTACATCAGAGAACAGAAGCACAAATTAGCAAGGCAGAGAAGCTAGGGGGTGCTGAAAATGGAGGCGTTGGTTACTCCCTGTGAAAATTTCAGTCTCCAAGAGTTCTTAGGTTAAAGACTTGATCTGTGACTTTAAAATGCCTTAAAGAGATTTTTCTAATCATATGTTGATTCATATTGACATTTCTATTCAACTGTTAATAAAACCAGATTTATTCCAAACAGATAAAAGAAAAAGGAGATTTGAAAGTGAAAATAAAAAGAGCAAGCACTTGAGTGATTCAGACTAAGTATTTGAACCACTCTGGGGGGAAAAACAAAACAAACCAACCCCTTCCTTCTCTAGTCTGTACCTAACTCAGGTGAGGGCAAAGGCAGTTTTAGCCAGAACTACCTGGAAAACTGTGGGTTGAATCATCCTTTCTCACAGAACTGAACGTTCCTGGTTTGTGGGCTGTTATTACAAGGAAACTTGAGATGTTGAGAAACTAAAACTTACTTGTTGAAGACAGACAAGAACTTGATGAAAATCAATACTTTTTGCTTTTTCTCAAAATTGTGAGGCGGGAATGGACACAGAAGATCGTTGAGGTGGAGTCTATCTCCAACTGTCAAATTCTGGAAATGCTACACCAAAACCTAGACCTCAACCTCAACACGTGACTAACAATGTCACATCATCTACAAGGAGTGTATGCCCCCCATGTACACCCCTCAGGGAGGAAAACGAAGCTAACCCTGGGAAGGAGCGGGGGTACATGAAGTGTATAGCATTCGCCCACAGAGCCCCTTCATTCTCTCTGACTCTTCCAAGAATCTTCCCTCCCTGCCACTTACAGCTCAGGACTCAATAAATGTAATGACCCCCCCCCCAAATTCTGGAAGGACAGCACATTGTACAGGAAACACTAGCTCTCACCTCTCAGCAAAATATTCTGAGAAGGTAGAACTTGTAGGACGGGCATAGCTATTCCTTTCATAAGGGTCCCTCACCCAAGAAAGACCAATGTCATGTTGGGTGAAGGAGGCAGAATGGAAATATATAAAAATAAAAGAACCGTCCTGCAATTCACCTGGGCACATCCATGCGTTATTCCCGGAGAGGTCTAGCTGGGGAAGGACAAGGGGCCTTTCTGGTTGACTCTGAGGCCCACAGTTCCCCAGGGGATGGCTCAGCCTCTCCACTGGAGGGCACCCTGGTGGCCCTCTAGAGGTGAGGTTGAGAATGGGAGGGAGGGGTTCTGGTGTACCAGCAAGAGATCTGGGGGTTGAAAATTCTTTGGGTGTAAGACAGTTCACATTGATCACTCTAGGTGACTCAGCAACTCACCAACACGTGCTGTGTGCACAAACACAACACAACACACACACACACCACACACACACTCACACACACACACACACACACACACACACACACACAAACACAAAGGTAACCACTACATCTATAAAATAAGGTCTGTGATTGGACCTGGAAAAAGACAATTCTTCCTGCCACTGTCCAGAACTCCTTCAAAAGGGGCTGCCTGAAAGAAAGAAACGTTCTTATTCCTTCCCCTACAGAAAGCCAGGAGGCCTCCTTGCCCCGGCCACACACCAGCTCTTTCTCTAGTCGATTCCTCTGGGTGAAAATGTGGCCTGTACTCAGAGAGAGCAGAGATAGCTTATCTCAAATCTCAATGGTGAGGCAAGTCCCAGGGGCCTGCAGGCCACTCCAGTCCACTGTCAAAGGACTTTGAGGGAATCCAGGGATCCCAGCCAGGGGGCACAGAAGTGTCTAGTGAAGGCAGGGTTCCTGGCTAGCGCAGGTTCACTTTCTGAACAAAGAAAGCTTCCAAAATTCAAAGATCACCTCACAAGGGGTTAGAGGAGTTTGGGGGCTACAAAATTCAGAAAAGTCAAAGGGTTTTGGCAAAAGGTCCAGGAATCTGGTAGTCTGTACCCCAAATTTCAAGCTCCTGAGTTTATGCTAAACTAGAACCCACCTGAGTTGCAGAAAGGGGACAATTTTCAGCCCATCTGTGACTGGCATCATGGAAGTCATACATTTGCAGATGTCTAAAGGGACCAGAGAACCTGAGTTGGTTTCAGATGAGCTCCTTCCCCTCACAAGGATCACACACTCCTTTCAAAGCAGAAAAGAAGGAAAAACAGCTAGCCAGAGACCATTCATTGTGCTCTCCACCTACCTCCATCTCTCTCTCTCTCTCTTTCTCTCTTCTTTCCTTCAGAATTCAGGCAAAGGATCAAAAGGCTAGACAAACTTGGGGCAGTTAAATGGCCTTGGGGCCTGGGAGTGAAGACCTAGCATGTCCTGGCTCAAAATTTCAATAAGGCAGATCTGCCCCCAGTTTTAAGTTATGAAGACCCGCATCTCCCCAAAGCCTCCCAGGGACGGCAGGAGAAACTGACTTTTGCTTTTGGCAGCGAAATTGCAAGCTGTCTGCTGCCGGCTGGAGGAGAATCCGGGCAGCTTCGGGCCAGGTGTGGGTGTCCTCAAGTCCAGCCCGAACCAGACATTTCCTGCACAGTGAACCCTAGAGGAAGCAGGGCGCATAGACTGGGAACCTTCAGCATCCTTCTGCTGTGGGAACTTTGGACAGGCATACCCTGTGCCAAGGGGTATGCTCAGAGACCACTGGACACTTTGCAGGGAGTGGGTGGGTAATGAGACTTGAAAAAAAAAAGATCTCAATCCTGATAGTCACTTTTAGGAAAACGAATGGAGCCGCCAAGACCCAGGGCCCAGTGCGCTACAGATCCCAGATTCCAGGATCTCGTTCGAGGCCCTGCTCTGCGCTCTCACTTTTTTTGGTCCGAGGGATAGAATCCCAGAATTATTTTCGATCACAACTTTCCCTTGGTCGTTCCCCCTCAAAATTTTGCCAGGAATGCAAAAATCAGTTTAACCCACCAGGAAGGAGCCTCACACGGGCCGCAGTGCGCCTGCAGGGAAGAGCGCGGGGCTGAGCGCGCACCGCCACCGGCAGCTTGTCGCTCTACACGCGAGTCCGCCACCGCGCTCCTTTCGCCGGGGGCTTGGGAAATCTCTCTAGTGTTCCCTCACCCTCGGACGCCCCTAGATCTCTAAAACATAGTCACGGAGTCTGAAGCTCTGACGTACAGAAAAACAGAGCAAGGGCAAAATCTACCCTTGGCAAGGATTGGTGCCCTTCCTGGAGTCCGCTCAACCCGCATCCTCTGGGATATGGGATCGCGGAGCCCGAGTGTCCCCGGAATTGGGGACCCCCGACTCTAGGGCTGGCCAGCCCTTGCTCAGGTTCTTCAGTCCCTTTCCCTTGGTTCTGCCTAGCTCCTGAGAGCCTTTGATTAAAACAGATCGGTTCTGACACCGCTGCGGGGTGGCCTCAAACGGCCAAGCTATGTGGACACCGTTCTCCCTCGGAGGTCACAGTCGCCGCGGAAGAAGGTCCCCTTGGGGACGCACTTGATCCCTTCCCCCAGCCCCAGCGCGGGGCTGCACTGCGCTCCACTCTCCGCGGCTCCCCCTACCCCGGCGCGGGGTTTCTTCCTTTATGAAATACACGCCCACCGCGCCTCCCGCCTTCAGGCCACTTGGTGTCTTTTTGAATATAGAAGCAAACTCAGCTGCAAGTTGAGAGCAGGCCAAAGAGGGGAGGGGAGGGAAAGATGTACACGGGCCAAGGAGGGGGGAGGAATGAAAGCTGCTTGCAAGCGGTAGGCGAGAGAGAGCGGAGAGAGAGAGAGAGAGAGTGCTGAGAGAGAGAGAGAGGAGAGAGAGAGACGAGTAGGGAGGAGAGAGAAGCGAGGAAGAGAGAAGAGAGAGGAGAGAGAGAGAGAGCTGGAGGTCAAAAGGGGCAGAGACGGGGAAGGGGGGGAACCGAGGCGGAAGTGGGGGGCGGTAGAGACCGCGCCTTCCCCAGGCAGCGGCCCGAGGTGGGGCGCCAACTCACAGGGTCCCGTGCCGCCACAAAGGTCTCAGCTCCTGCGCGTGGGTGGCTTCGGGGGCTCTCCGCAGGCGTCTGCCCGGGGACCTGGGGGGCCGCAGGGCAGAAACCAAACCCAAATCAAAAATCAGCGGACACGATCGCCGAGCCTCCGGGGCCGCCGGGCCGCTCGCCCTTCGCACCGGGAAGCGCGCGGGGGTTCGGGCCGCTGTGTGTAGACTATAAATAGCAAACTTTGAGGAGGCATCAACTAACAAAGGGGAGGAGCGGGCGTAAATTTGCTCAGGGTCCCGACGTTCCCCCTCCTCCAGGCTTCCCTGGCAGGACTT
Organism: Typhlomys cinereus; assembly: GCA_023101885.1. NCBI lineage: Eukaryota > Metazoa > Chordata > Mammalia > Rodentia > Platacanthomyidae > Typhlomys > Typhlomys cinereus. The sequence continues at coordinate 6,087,078 of JALPQD010000093.1, read as the reverse complement.
GGAGGGGACAGGTGGCAGAAGGGCGGAAGTGACTGCTACTAAAATTTGCAATAGTTTTGTTACTTTTTCAAGTGTGCGTATGGGGGGGTCACACTGACTCTGGTCTCCCCCCCTCCAGCCACACTCCAGCGAGAAAGGACGAAGGTCTCAAAAGCTGAACCCCTTGGGGGTGGGAGGTGGCTCTTGGCGCGGAGAGTGCGCTAGACCCAGAGCCCACTTTCCCATGGGGACTACCGGATCCTCGCAGGTCTTGGGGAGGAGAGGGAAATGGAGCCAGGATCTGGGATTCACTTAGGGTACCAGGACAAGAATTCGAGCCACTGACATTTGGGAGGAAATTATGACCCCGTGAGTTGAGTAGGTACCAAAGCTCGTGGGGAGCAGGTTTCCCTTCCCAGACCCAACTGCGACCCACCCCCCATCCCCCCCCCCCGTTCTAGCTAATCCAAGTTTCCTCCCCGGATATTTTGCTTGACCGATCTGGACAGACCAGGGGGAGCCAGGCATGAACCCCGCTGGGCTCGTGGCATCACGTAGTAAGTGCTGCAAGCTGGTCTTGGAGCCCCTGGAGCTGCGGGGTGACAAGTGCTCTCCACCCACTCTGTTCACGATGCCCGACAGCTTTTACCCCGCGTGGGTTTACCAGCCGTCTGGAACAGGGCTAATTGTCCAACTGGGAATCCGGGGCCATTGTCGTCTCTCGTCCTTTGACCAGGACTGGACTCTGGGCAGTGAATAGGTTAGTTGGAGTTTTTATTTTCATTCTGGTAGCTTCCTTGCGAATATAATCTTTAAGAACAAGGAACACTTGCTATCTCACTGGCCCCCACCAAGTTCATTCGGGAAGTGACTTCTCTAACTGTATCCTGGGGGGCTTCGGGGTCAGTAAGAAAGTCAACATAGGTGACTGAGATATTAGAGATGGTTAGGCGGCACAACTGGCCTGGAGTCAGGATGATAGGGCTCAAGGGTAAGGGTGAAAAGGGTATTTGATTCGCCCCTGGGGAGCCTCCTTTGTGCCAGGCCCGTGGGTGACTTCAGATGCGCCTGAAGGCCATCTCCAACTCCCAGAGGAAGAAGCAGCTCCAGGCGAGGTGGTCCTTTTACTTTGCCTCGGCCATCTCTGTCCATCTCCTGAATGGAAAGCTCAAAGCCTTCCGGGTGGAGGGTCTCTGAGCTATCCGTGAACTCCGGGGTGTCCCTGTTCTCTATAGCGATTTTCCCTTCAGATACCTTTTCGCGACCCCCCCCCCCACAAAGTTATTCGCCCCAGAGTCCAGCCGCCGTGCTTGGTTAGACCCAGCGGAAAAGGACAGCCGTACTAAAGCGACCTGGGCAGCAGACCTCCTTGCCCCTCGTGGCGTGGGGTGCCCATAGCTCCGGATTCCTCTCAGGTGGGGCGGGTCTTCTTCCCCATCCTAGGAGAAGCCGGGGCTCCGGGACTCCCGCGCCTTTCCGGTGCTGGATCAGACCACTCTGCTGCGAGTGGCCAGAGCCCGCTGAGCGGCCCCAGCCTTGACCCTGGTTCAGAGCGACCTCAAAGACGATCCCAGCTGGGAAGGGAAGGAATGCCGGCAACGCCACCTGCTAGCGCCCCAAAGCCAGGCACCTGCCGGGCCTTCTCTCTCTGATTGCTGAGCGGGGACCCCTGGCCTAGAGTCCAGGTCTAGAGCGCACCCTAGCCCTCCTTCCCCGCGCTTCATTGCTCTATGGTCGCCCTGACACATGCAAGGCGACCGTCTCCCGGAGTCACAGGCTGGAGCCAGCCAAACTTGTATGATTTCCCTAAACTGTGCCACCATTTCGGGGGAATCTAAGGGCTGCTATCTTCACCCTATCCTGACCGTCCCAGGCCTGCAGGTCCTCCACATCCCAGCACTGCATCCTGAGCTTTAAACTTGGAGAAAAATCCGCCAAGAAAGAGTGTGGGGAGACTCCTGTAGTGGGGAGTAGAGGTCAGGTGGGAGTTCTGGAAGGTTCTAGGTGTTCATTCAACATGAGGGGCACAGACGGTTTTCCTGCTGGCTGTCCCCAGAGCGAGGTTCACGTCTATTGTTTTACGCCTCGGGGAACGCCAGGGTGGTGACGGATTTCTTGATTTCTTTAGATCGCAGCATTGGAAGAAAAATCCCAGCGACAAAGATTATCTCCCGCGCGCGGTATCTCGCCATCGCTCCGATTCATCGCCTGGGTCCACAGCCCTGAAGGCCAGAGAGGATGAGGAGCTGCGGGGACTGTGGGCCGAGCACTGCCCCTCGGATGGAGCCTTGCAGCTGGCCAGAAGGGACACGGAGGGGATTTTTTTCCTCTCTGCCAAGCCTCATACGTTCTCGGATGATTTTAGTCCGGCGCTTGGGTCTTCCCATACGCATTTCCAATCTCATGGCTCATAAACTATTAGCAAAATGGTTTCATTATTCACCTTCTGTATCCTACAAAAGGGAGAAAAGACAGAGCGGGAGGAGGGGAGGGACGACATCGGATGCAAATTAACCGCGATGCCGCTGAGGGCTTAAATCTTGGCTCAGACTGCCTTCTTCAAGATCCAACAAATCTGGGCCTTTCCCAAGGATCCGTCAGCGACCCCTGCTCTCTCTCTCCCCCACCCTCTCCATCCATCACTATGCTACACCGCTCCCTAAACCCGGGTTTTTCAGAGTGACCAGATGTGCAGTGGGGAGAAGTGCAGGAGCCATTATTGCTTCATCAAGTGTAACACACGTGAAACGCCCTAACTTTAGACGGGACACACAGAATATGCTGCTTGGAACCAGTATTCGGAGTCTTTTTTTTTTTTTTTTTTTTTTTTTGCGGGGGACAAGGGTTATTGGCCGTGTGGATCCTTGGAAGTTGAAACATCTTAAGACCCAACTGAGTCACAAGAAGTTAACCAAGGGGTTCGGTGTGTTAAGGTACCCAGCTAGACACCCAGCCCTGGTCTGAATTCTGCAAGCGGGAAAAGTGTGGGAGTCAGGGGTGCACACCAGAATGAGCTCCAAGAAGAAAGACCCGACAATTCAGAGACGGGGTCAATAGTCTTCAGTGAGAACCTGAGGTGCTCAGAAGTGATGTCCAGTGGATCTACACCAACTTAGCAACTAGAAGCGAACAGCGGGAGAAGAACCCTGTGCCAGGGGCTGGAAGCCTCTGCGATTGCCCAGGCGAGCTGCTAGAAGGCGAGGAGACCCCTGGTGCTATTGGGTATCTCCAAAGCACACATTTTTACTGTTCCTACACGCACACTGTATGGAAAATGACTATATCCTGACTCCCTCCCCATCCCACGCCCCCCCATACTTCCCCCTGCACTTTTTGAAAGCGCTAGCAAGAGAGCGGGGCAGTAATTATCCCTGGGTCTGGGAAGCAATCTGGCTGCCAGAGGCCCCTTTGCAACCGCCGGCGGCGGCAGCGGCGCGGGCTCCGGGTGGCCAGGGACTCCCGGCCCCTGCTGGGTCATCGCGCCGCGCGCGCGGCCGCCGCTAGCCCGCTGTTTAATATACATGGGGTGGGAACCCAGGGAAGCGGATCGCCGTGCCTGCCCATCGGGGGGAGGTGAGGTGAGAGGGAGGAGGAAGAGAGGGAGAGAGGGAAAGAGAAAAAGAGAGAGAGAGAGAGAGAGAGAGAGAGAGAGAGAGAGATCAATTTGCTATTTATTTTTGAAATACATAGATTTAAGGCTCCCCTCCCTCCCAGCCTGACCCCTTCAGAAACGGCGGCCCACATTTAATTACGTCTATTAATGACTTTTTCCTCCAGTACTTGGCACGTTCTGGGGGGGGGCGGGTGGAGTAGGTGGAGTTTCTTGGGGGCGGGGGTTGTCCAATTCTCAGTACTATCAGAAAGATTTGCCTTCTGTGTTAATTGCATGCAGCCCCGCACAACTGGGACTGCGCGCTGACCAACTCCGACCAACTTTTAATTAACACATTGACCTGGAAAGAAGCAGCCGCCCCCCTGCTCCCCCTAGAAATATGTATATGAAGCCTCTGAGCTGCGGGAGCCAGAGGATTGGTGGGTATCCCGAATTGGGAAGGTGCTGGGGGCGACCGGTGGTGTTTTTTGGGCGAGCGTTAATTTCACCTCGCCTCTAGGAGAGACGTCACAGAGGAGGACTAAGTGACCCAGCGCTGGAACAGACATCCCTTCCTTTACTGGACTCAGGCCAGGGGAGTTGATGTGGGAGGGCCGACTAATAATCAGAAAGGCAGTCCGCGGGTTTTAGGGTACAGCCGAGTTCTGATCCACGTTTCTCTGAATGAACTAAGTTCTTGTGGGGAATATCGGAAGACAGAAGAATTCTAATGGAAGGAGAGACGAGGGTGCACAAGTGATTTTAGCTTCCTGTAGACAGCTTTGTCCCATCTTCTCCTTTGCCAGCCTCCTGGGGGGGGCAGATGAGGGAAAACAGCCCGGGTTCTCCCTGTAGGTTGCCAGGTAAAGCCCAGGAAGCCTGGGGCTGTTGTTTGGATGCAAGGCCACCCCAGAGATGACGAACATCCTTCTGCGACCTAAAGCCAACCCCACCTTGGGTAGAGGAGAAGGGAACCCCAGAATAGCTCAGGCTGGTCCACCTGCAGACGAACGCTTTCATCCTGTGACTTCATTCAGAATTGATGACCTGTCCCTAGAATGCCACTTCTGAGAGTCTAGCCTGCCTCCTGCAGAGCCCAAATACGGGTTAATCCTCAAACAGACCCTCACACTTCCTTCTCCTAGTCTAATCTCCACCACCCCAATCTTCTAAACGCTTAACTTCCACATTCAAGCCCATAAAACAATGTCAGCTCGTATTCCTTCTCGAAGCCATAAACAAGAGGGATGTAAGCACTCCCTGACTGCCAGTTAACATCTCCTGCAGGCATAGGTGAAAGTTTCTTGTGTGACATTTTT